>JABTXL010012322.1:1580356-1610581 GCA_025134845.1 Neodon shergylaensis | reverse complement strand
CTCTCTCTCTCTCTCTCTCTCTCTCTCTCTCTCTCTCTCTCTCTCTCATACACACACCACTGCACTATAGATCAAATCTGGGAGCATCATCCATCCTCCTGAAGGTTTAGCTATTTTAGTCTGGAACTTGAGAAGTTGGAGATAGATTTTGTGATGATAAAGGTAAGCTTAATTTTTCATTTCCCTCCAGCTAATAACTGACTGAAAATAGGCCCTCCTCTGCTTCCAGAAGCCAAGAGAAAGGAAAAAGCTTCCCGGTGACAGGATAATTTGTCAGAAGTTATGAGTGAGTTCAGCAGAGCTGTATAGGAAGTGTATATTGAACAATATGACACACTGGCTTCTAATTGCTTCTGCCTTTCTGATCAATAATACATGTTTTCAAAAAGCCTTCTGTTTGCATTTACACAATGGACGGTAACTACTGCAAAGGATCCATTAAGACCTATTTTAAAAAGTGCATTCTTAAAAAAGTTGTCTAAATCTGCATTACAAGGCAGATTATGAAACTGCCCTGGGAGACGTTTCTTCTAGAAGGCAGCCCGGCCACTTCTGCCGGACTTGCCAACTGTGCTCACTGCCCTCTCCACGGCTTGCTGGCGAGCCAGAAAGCTTTCTCTGCTGCCCCAGATGATGCACTGAGACACAGTCAAGCCGGAGGCCTCCACAGCGGCCAGCTGAGCCCTCCGCCAGGACACAGAATGAGCAAACTCCCCAGGAGTCCGGGTAGGTGCAGTCATGCATCCACCTACGGCTCTTGAAGCTCGGCTAGAGTCAGAAGTGGCAAGGGGTGGGTTCTGGGGTTCTGGGACGCTTTCCTTCCAACACACCTGTGGGTCAGAAGGCCTGGAGCCAATAACCAAGTCAGGAGGGTGGAGGACAGGAGTTAGCTCAGGCTGGCCAGGCTTGCATTTGATACAGTGGGGTCTTCCCCTGGCAGGTGGGAAACCTGGCGTAGAGGGAAGCAGGCAGTTTGGAGAAGGGACCACCAGGCTTCAGACGCTACCTTATCAATGGCCTCTGATTATCTCTGGCTTTCTACTTCTAAACTTCATGGGAACACTCACAGGGCTATTCATCGAGACTGTGGTGGGCTCTGACTGCGGGCTCTCTCTCAGGGAACCTGGGGAGAAGGGACTGCTTCACATGAGGCCACAGACTTGAGACAGAGAAAAGCCTGAAAGATGAGAAAAGCACCCACTGTCCACCCAGTCTGTCTATATCGTATTGCTTCAGCGCAAAATAACACAGCTAAGCAGTTGTCTTGTTAGACCAGTGTTAAAGAACTCTCTGGAAGATGCTGAGCGATGTAGTCAACCTGGACCTGCTACTGGGTGAAAAGAATGGAATGGGATTCCTCCAAGGGGGAAGAAGAGGGAGGGCGAGGGGAAAGGAAGAAACTTGGGAGACCTGGCAGGAGGAACACACGGGAAGCTGGGGAAAGAAGTGAAAACAGTCATGTGGGGGTAAGCTCTGTGCAGTCCCCAAGGGCCTCAGTTAGGCCCCGTTGTTTGCCTTCATGAGGTAGGGACTCAGGTCTCAGGTGTTTCTAGTCAGGACCCAAGAAGGTATAAGAGGTATGCATGTCTTCTCACAGACTTAAGTCCCATCGACAAGTGTCTTCGGTGGGCACAGAGGCTGGCAGCCAGGCAGGATCCCCAGGGACCAGGCATAGTATGGCCTTTGGCTATGCTATGCCAGCCCAAGCTATCCTGTGAATGTGTTGATGATGTAGCATACCTGGCAAGGTGCAGCCACTTGCCTCCACTGCGGTGCCCTTGGAGGTAGCTGTTTTCTTCTTGCTGCTCCCTGGAGGGCAGCCAGCAGCAGGCAGGGAGGTAAACTATGGAGAAGCAATAGGCCTACCCCACTCACCTCAACACCCCACTGAGGTAGCAGAGTGCAGTGGTAGGTAGGTGGAGAAGAGGTGCATGGTACCCACAACAAGGTCACAATGTCGTAGTATCCGTGCTTCCAACTGTTGTGTCGCACGGCCTGCAAGAGCGGTGTCCACATCCACTCTGAGGGACCTAGGCTTTTACAGCTTCCCAGTCTGGGCTGTACTTATGGACTTGTGACCCCTCTTTAAAGACCCTGAGGGCTACATTCCTGGCCCTGCCTTGAGCTTTCTTGATATCTTGGGACCCTGTGATCCCTACACCTATGCCTCCATATTCCTAGAGCACCTTGCCCAGTCTCCCATCCCAAAGTAGCTCTTTTCTACCGGAGCTGTCTTGCACCAGCTGGGATCTCTGTTCGCTCTGAACCTGGCCTCCACCCTCTTGTCCTTGGGTTGTGTTCCGGGGACAGACCCAAAGGGCTCCAAATGGGCCTCACATACTCAGAATCCAAGTATGTCACGTTCTGCAAATACACCATGTGAGCCGCCTATTAATTCTTCCTAGCCATCAGTCAGCTCCTGCTGGGCGGATGACACAGTGGACACAGGTAGAACTGCCGGAGGGCCAGGATCCAGACTCAAACTAAGTCACTCCACAGCGGCAGCCTGCACCACAACTTCTTAGGGAGATTTTGCTTTAGAACGTGTATGAGTAGCAACTCAGTGGTACAGCATTTGCCTAGCACACTTTAGGTTCTGTGTTCCATTTCCAGTATCTTTTTGTTAAGGAAGGAAGGAAGGAAGGAAGGAAGGAAGGAAGGAAGGAAGGAAGGAAGGAAGGAAGGGGGAGGGAGGGGGAGGGAGGGAGGGAGGTGGAGGGAGGGAGGGGGGAGGGAGGGAGGAAAAAAGTGTCTCTGTGGATGAAGTTTAGTACCTACCAAACCATACCCAATTCTAGCTCCTAGAGCACTGTGGCCTTCAGTGGGGAAAGGACAATGTCAGAGTCAAGTTCTAAGGGAACCCAGGCTGAGCACGTACTCAGCGTTGACACTGAGTTCTGTCCACAAACATACTCCTTTTTAAAAACAATATGTCCTTTCTCTGAGAGGAAGATGTTTACAGTTGGGGAGTAAATAGATTAGGAAGAGTCAAAAAGGGACCTGCAGACCCTCCCTCCCTCCCTCCCACAGAAGGGAAAGGAAGGGAACAAAGGGCAGGGCTCCCTAGGTGAAGCACCTTTGCATTGTAAGACAGCCTGGCCTCAGACCTGCGCAGTTCCCTCCCGCTGTGCTCAGATTCTGAATACTGAGTTCATGTCTTAGGCTCATGTAGAGCTAGTTTGGACCTTCCACACATGTTCTCAATTCCAGCAGGTCCAGGACTTCCCTTTCATCTAGACACTGCTGTCTCTGGTCAGTTCCCTGGGCATGCATGAGGGAGGGTAACATGAACTCAAGTACATAGGTGTCTATGTATCCGAACATAGGCACATGCACAACTGCATGCATATGTGTGTTTGGAGTTCACACAAGAGTCCACTCGAGATCTTCTGAGAAGAGAGAAATGTCCCCACCATGGTATCTGGACACTCGAGGGCACAAAGACTTGAGGGACAGACAAGAGTAAATTCTAGCACGGTGCTTTAAATGGCTGGAGTTTATCCTGGTGTCAGTGAAGGAGGGGTAAGAGGGAGGCTGATTGGATGAGTGGACCAGACCTTGTTTTCCCTCTGCATTCTACTGGAAAACAGCCACAGGAACCTGTTTGTAGCCAAAAGCTACAAACCTTCCTCCCTCCTATTCAGGTCCCTTCCTTAGGCTTGGGACCAAGTGATAATTCCGGAAGTCAGGTGTATTGGCACCCTATGACTAACTCCAGCTTTGTAAACCCAAAGACCAGGGCTCTCAGGATGCCTCTCCACGGCTGGAAGGCTGGTGGTCTGGACACCCACCCACCAGCACACAAGCTCTGAATAACATCTCAGCTGGCCTGCTCCCAAGCCAGTTTGTGTCTTGGCAGCTTCTGCTCCTGCCTGTGAGGGTGACTTCACTTTGACTTCATATCTGCAGAGTGATGTACAGATTGCTTATTCAGCCCTGAGCTCAGCCAAGCAGGAGGGTGGGGCTCCGCATACTGCAGGAGAGGAACAGCTGAGCCCTCCCCGGGCGCAGGTTCTGGGACCTGTTTGTTCACTCCAAGATCCAACAAGAGTCTGTTTTCCTTTCCTTCCACTAGGTGCAAACCAGGCTTCAAATGGCAGCTGGGAGTGGGGAGAGCTGGGCTTTCCCCCACAGAGATCTAGAGCCCACATCTGACCTTCCATTTCCCGTCTAGAAGCGCCCATATCAGGGGTAAATATACTTAGGCATAATTTCTTTGTGGGGGGAATTAGATTCTTCTGGCAAACTTCTGTTTCCATTCCCCCAACACGCACGCACCCCTGTACCAGCTGCCGTAGTCTGTCAGCTCACATCCAAAAAGCTCTTCTATTTGGTAAGAGCATACAGCTCCAAGTACTGCGTTAAACTACAGCAGTGGGTCTCTTTGAAAGGCGTGCCATTAGCCAGTTTCTTGATTCTATTGGTTGGACCGGTCCTGGGCATAACAAACAAGCCGAACAAGACCCCCACCCTCTCCGTCACAGGATATATATCACAGAAGCAGGCTCTCTGGCCCTCTTTCTCTTGGTCAAGGCTCCTCCCCTCTTCCCGCCTCTAGCCCCAGAAAAGGCTGCAGGCTCCAAACGCACTTCCCACTCCCGCCCCCCTGATAAATGGAGGAGGATGCTCTCGAGTCCAGAGACTGAAGGAACATCCGTCTAGTGTCTGGGTCTCTTTTGAGGGTATAGGTAACCAGTCGGTTCAGACCTTGAATCTTCTGTGTTGCTCTTTCTGGGAGGCGGGAAAGGACAAACGCAACAGCAAGTAGACGCACACGGTGAGAAAGTGGCTGTACCGGCAGATAATCATGAATTCAGACTGCCTATAGTGGACCAGCACCCGCACGTCAACCTAAACGCACCCAGTTCCAACCGGCCCTCAGTAAGAAAGGAAATCGCAGTTCCCCCAACAGTCGGGTGCCGCCCCACCTTGCCCCACGTAGTACCTGGAGCCCCGCCCCTACACACACACCCGCACCCCCCCCCCGGTTACGCCCCTCCCGCTGCCCCTCCCTCTGCGCCCTGCCCTGCCCCAGTCCGCTCCCGGGGCGCAGCCAGCGCAGGTCTGCAACTGGAGCAGTGCACGCAGCAGCGGAGAGCGGCTCCGGGTCCGCACCTGGGAGTCGAGCCCGGACGCAACGCGCCCGCAGTGCCCGCTGCGCCCGGGCTGGCATGGGGAGGCCCGGCTGAGCGCCGAACCCCACCGCCGAGACCCGCCCGCTCTTCAACAGCGGCCCTCGCGCGCACGGGCGATGGCGAAAGCGACGTCCGGCGCCCCAGGGCTGGGGCTGAAGCTGTTTTTGCTGCTGCCGCTGCTGGGCGAAGGTGAGTCTTACGGGCGGCTGGGACGGTAGCGACCGGGGCGAAGTTAGTGCTGCGCACCGAATTGGGGAGCTGACGCGCGCAGAAGCGCACTGACATTGGCTGGCATAGGCCGGCTGCGCGCCCGGTGGCCTCCGGGCCTGGGAACCGGGTCTCTGCGGCTAGCGGCTGCACCCGGAGCGCTCTGGCCGCCGGCTGGGCGGGGCTCCGGTCGGTGCTGGTCGCCGGACGAACGGCGTGGTGGGTGCTCCGCCAAAGCCGCAGCTGCGCACCCTAGGCTGGTCGCGCCTCCAGCTGCGGCCGCGTGCCCGGGGGAAGCGGACAGATCTTGTCGCGGTTGGGGAGCAGCTGCGAGCAGACGGGGTTAGGCAGCCTTGGGAAGCCCGCGACTTGGGCCAGCGCTTGAAGGCTGCTGCTTCCAGGTCTTCCTTCCACGTTTCACTCCCGCACTTTCTGTAGCTTCTCCTATCTGAAGAGAGGCTCTTTGGTAAAGAGTATTTTTTCCTTTTATGTTTTTGCCGCCCTGGTCTTTAAAAACCGAAAAACCTGTGATTTCTGTAGTATCTTTTCCCTGGGGGTATGTCAAGGTCTGAGCCCTGCCCGATTTTCAGCTGGAGCACCTGAAAGTGTGGCTTTTGGGGGTGTAATAGAATCCAGGGGTGACATTTACCCAGTGCTTTGGGCCTGGCCACTCGGGAGTGGAGTGTGGCGATATGCTCAGCATCATACACATAGGAGTTCTTTATTAGGTGTGGCTTTAAAGGCTGGTCACTGTTCTCATTCCTATACCCTGGCCAAACAAACCCTTAAGGATGCAGGAGGTTAATCCTCGTCGCTGCACCTGTTAGTGTCCTTCCAACCTATCCTAACTTGGTTCCCCCGCTCTGGAAAATACATACATACCAAGTTTCTCTCTGATATCAGAGCAGCCCATGCCACCGTTCTCTCCTTCCTTACAAAGGGCTTTTCTGTGTGTGTGTGTTTGCAGCCTTTGAAAACAGAAAAGGCCTTGACCATCTTGCCTCTAGTCCCATGTCCTTCAGAGACTGGAATTACGGACTAGCTCAGAGCTGTGTTTGGTGTCCTCCGAGCACCGTAGAGACGGATGCGCAGAGAAAGAGGGGGGTGGTATTGGAGAGTATATTCCTAGGTCTTAGGGTGCTGGGTCGCAGTGCTGCAGAGGGCGTGTAGACAGGAGGCTGCGTGACAAACGGGTTAACACTCTGGAGCTTCTCTGCTGCGTCTTTGGATTTCAACTTTATAGTTTCAGGTGTGTATTCAGGAGTGAAATAGGAAGTCATGAGCCAGGCAGCTTCCCCAAACCCTCCGAGCTCTGTGTTTAGCAAGGTCTCCAGTGCTTGCCGCAGCCCAGCTCAAGGTTCTGGCCTGGGCATTTGGTGGGGATAAAGGGAGCTTTCTGCGTGAGACCCCTGGCCAATACAATTAGATAGCCCCAGATCGTGTATAGAATCCAGGGACTGAGAGCCACTGCCTTATATCCATCCATTTCTGGATGTCCAAGAAACCATGACAGTGGTCCGGAGAGGGGAGCAGCAGCTTCATACCCAGGAAGAAGTAATTGGGCTTTTGGAGAAGTCCTGTAGCCTCGGCTCTGGAGCAGCGGTTGTGCGGGTGCGGTTTCTCAACGTGTTATAGGGAGCCGCTCGGCCTCCTGCGCCCTCTAGTGGTCACGGTGTCGTAGTTGCTGAACCTGTGTCCCAGGGTTTGGAGTGGGTCTGTAGAGGAAAGGGAGGGAGCCCTGCTCACTCAGCTCACACTTACCCCTCATTTCAGGTCATCATCAAGACGTGCTCCCACCCTTTCTCATGAACTCATGCTCAAGAGACAGGTGGGCACACATGTCCTCCTACAGCATGGCATGGCTCCCTTCCTACAGTACTGTAACCCCCGCCCCCATCTTCTCATTGCTGTCGGGCCCAGTGTCCTAGAACTAGAGATGGCAACCTCCTTCTCTAAGTTGTTTTCTGGATTTTTCCACTGCTCAGTACAGATACAACTTGACTGTATGGATGAGGATACTAGATTGCAGCTTCTCTGCTGCCATACATATCCCAGAGAGTCTTGGTTCCCCCATCCCACCCCATGTCCCAGCTACCTGGCATCTTCCTTGGCATGGCATCTTGCTTAACATCTCTATCTGTTAAGAACCAAAGGATCTGGCACCATGTACTGAGAGGGTCCCTTTCTAGACAGCACTTCTGTAAGTGTGAGGGACCCGTATGTGTATACACCAACAACCTTGTGATGAAGGCGCTGGTGTCAGGGACACACAGATTGACCTCTTTGTTTCCTTTTTCCTCCCTTCCCCTAGTGAGCCAAGGGGATCCTGGAGATTGGTCCTGATCCTCCCAGATCCAGGCTCACCTGGATCCTTCCTTGGCTCTTCCCTCCAGCTGCTGAGCCCCAGTGCTCCTTCTCCCTGCTGGGCCAGCCAGGAAGCTCCTGAGGAGGGTGGGGCCTGAGAGCAAACAGCAAGTGGAGAAGTTACTGAGCCCTGCTCTAAGTTGCCTTTATTTTGTAGAATTGCTCTAGGAATGGGCTAAGTAAATCACTTGTTTCCTTGGTGGTGTGAAGAAAATGGGATGCATTCACCTAATGGGGTGCTAATGGCCTTTTAGCCAGGGGAGGGGAAAACTAATTAAAAATTATGGTATCTGTCGAAATGGAGCCTGGGATAGGAAGGCAAAAGGGAAGCTGGAAGCTGCTACCTCCCTCGGGATCATCTCTGCAGCCTGGCAGAGGACTCTGCTGCTACCATTTCCGGCTAACCAGCAATAACTACCCTGGCCATCCTGTGGACAGCGCTGTGAGGGTTGTCATCTTTTTCCCATTTTACAGGTGAACAAACTGAGGCGCTCCCAATCTGTAGACTCCGGAACCCATCGAAAGCTAAGGACTCTCCAGCTCCTGGTCTCTTGTTTTTAGCAAATCTTATCTCTGGGCCAAGAGGGCTTGGTTCCAGGAGTAGAGATGGAGAGGAGCCTAGGAAAAGGGAGTGTCCCTGCCTGTCACATCATAACAAGTCACTCATGTTTGACAGCAGGTTCTCTTAGAGAAAGACCTAGACCAGATCTAGGGGTGACAAGTGACACAGAGCACCACTCACAGACACGAGGCCCGAGCCCCTCTGGGTCTGAGCAGAGTTCTAAGTGAGATGCTTGTTGCTCTTACTGACAGTGGGAGTCCCATGGGCTATGAATGAACACTAGGCCTGGCTCTCTCAGAGCTGTGGAAAGGGAGCCTGTGTGCTCCAGGCATGGCTAGAAGACATGTTTTTGTATAGTCCGAGGGCTGGTGGGGACAAGCCAGTCAAGGATTGTCCTCTGCACAGTGTCTGCTGAGGCACCTGGTGCTCTAACCACAGGGCTGTGCTAGGGGAGGGGTGTAACTGTGTGCCATCATCCAGGTGGAATCCACATCCCCGGGGCACTAGGAAAGACTGACAGAGGAACGCACAGTGCATGCCCAGGAAGCGAGGGCGGAGTTGGCTGGGAGTCCAGCCTCCACTCACTCTGTAGATGCGTGGCCGTGATTGCACTGTGGAGGAGTGTGTTGTGTGTGTGTGTGTGGGGGGGTGCGCTTCTGGAGTAAGGGCTGGGGCGTGCCTACCGCTGATCTCTTACCTCAGTCTTCTTCCATCAACGCTCTGCCTTCCTCTTTTTCCTCCTTCCCCGCTATTTTTCTGTGTGAACGCCTTGATGGCACTAATCAAAAAGAGCCTTGAGTGTTGTTTTGCGAGGAGGAGCTATCAGCAAAAACCACACCTAGTAGTTTGGGAGGGAGAGAGAGAGAGAGAGAGAGAGAGAGAGAGAGAGAGGTGCAGTTCAGATAGAGGTGAGCAGTTGGCAGCAAGACAAGGCAACGAGGATGCTGGGCAGTCCCAGCAGGGAGCAGCATTGAGGGTGGACCACAGAGGAGGTGATGGTAGTGGGACTGCCTCCTGTCTCTCTACTGTGTGAGGGCTGTCCTCTGTGCTGTGCTATGAGGTGTTTCACCCTATGAAGCTGTGGAGTTGGTACAGTGGTCCCCATTCGTAACAACAGACAGGGCTTTGTGGCCTGTGATTTGGGAGAGGCTAGGGCTGTGCCACCTGCAGAGGGGCTCCAGTTTTTTCCAAGAGGACAGAGATCCTTTCCTAACAGGGGTTCCAGGACCCCAAAGAGCTCTTGTGGACTGTGCCTGCTTCCTCCCTCTTTGTTTCCTCAGCTGTTCCTTCCCTTATCACCCACTCCCCCCCCCTTCCATTTTCTGCCGCCATGGAGAGGTCCTTAGCAAGACTCATAGCCATGTGATATATTGTAGGGAGCTTCAGGAACCATTCCCACCCCCAGGCTGAGACTGGGAATCTGTCCCGACATCTACTGACATTGGGTGGAGTGCTGTTGTACTCCGTCAGCTCCTTCCAGGCACGCTGGTGCCCCTTAGAAGACTTCCTGGTGAGACCTGAAGGGCTGCTTCTGAGGCACCACCTGGGCTCTGAGGCGAGCAGGTGGCCAGCCACAAGCAAACACTTCTGTTTGCTTTTGCCTCACAGGCAGCTCCACTCAGCGGAGCAGCCCAGATGCTACTGCGGGTTAACTGTTACCTGAGCAGGTGTGCGCCTGCCTGGTGAGCTGACGGCATAGCCTCGTCTCTGCAGCAAGAGGTGCCTGTGGCCCTGTGGCCCGGATCGTAGCAGATGGAGCCCTTCTTCAAAACCCAAGAGAATCAGATGCCCCTCATAGTGGTCCCAGGTCTTCCCCCCTCTGTGGCCTGGGGTGCTGGTGTCTGAATTCTTCCGAGCTGTCTGAGGGGCAGTGCGACCCCAGAGCAGGAGATGAGAGAAGCTGGTCGGTGTTCATTGAAAGTGATTCCACTTCCTCACGTGGTCCTTGACATTTTCACATTTGAATTCCAGGGGAAAAAAAGGAGGGGGCAATTTTTAGTTATCTTGAAACTTAAGAAAACAAAGAATGCTGTGAGTGCCAGGACCTGAATTGGGATGAGAGTAGAGTTATGGTGAACATGGTGAGTGGTGGAGAGATTCACTGAGTTTCTTGGATGTTTCTTCCAGATGGGGACAGATTCTGGGTGACTCGGGGGCTTTGTCTTCTGCAGCCTTTCTTTATGGCCCTCTACCCTTACCCAGGGAATCTACTGCATTGTGAAGTCAGGAATCCATTTCTGCTCACCTGCGATCCACGCAGCAAATGATGCTGGGAACCACCCCCTCCCAGGCAGGACGGCCTTAATGTGCTTTAGCACCTTGAGATGTGCTTGCCCCGGTGAGTGCCCTGCCTGGCTTGTGACTCAGCAAAGGTATTCAGTTGGAGGTCGTCCCTGCAAGTTGATCCAACAGGTCCACACCTGAAGAGCCCTCGAAAGTCTGTACTGAGCAACATTGCCAATGTTTGTTTCCCTTGCCACCCCAGCCTGTACCTGCAGTTCTGGGTAACAGACTCCCACCTTCATCTCCATGACTTAACATGGGTGCCCTACCTGTGTGACATGCTGGCATGCCCTCCACATCCAGGAATGCCCTCTCCCAAGAGAAGCTGCACCCCAGAGCCTGTACCCTGGGACATCGGCACAGAAAGATCCAGAGGTTGGCGGAGCCAGGTTTGGAAGGGCCTTGTGTCGCTTTGCCTGTGTTGTGAATGTCAGAAATGTCAGAATCACAACACAGAGCCCATCGCAGAGAGATGGGCCAAACCCAGGCTGTGGTGTACACATTCTAGAGGTGAGGGGTCTCCAGACTTCCGACTCTTTCTGTTGTGATCACCACCGTGACGAAAAGCAGTGTGGTAAGCAAGGGGTTAATTTTTGTCTCACAGCTTACAGTTCATCATGAAGGGAAGTCAGGGCAGGAACTGGAGCAGAGACCATGGAAGGATGCTGCTCACTGCCTTGTTTGCCACGGCTCAGCTTGCCTTTTCTATATACAAACCAGTTCGAGGCCAGCCTGGTCTACAAGAGCTAGTTCCGGGACGGGCACCAAAGCTACAGAGAAACCCTGTCTCGAAAAAAAAAAAAACAAAAAAAAAACAAACAAACAAACCAGGACCGTCTCTCCAGAGATGGCACTGCCCACCGTGCAATGGGCCCGCATCAATCAAGGAAATTCCCTCACAGACTCGCCTACCGGCCAATCCCATGGTGGCATTTTCTTAATTGGGTTTTTCTCTTCCCAGATGACTCTAACTTGTGCCAAGTTGACAAGAAAACAAACAGAACTAGCTAGCCTGGAACTGTTAACTGGCCTCTCCAAGTGGGCCCCTCTGCCCATTTTCCTGGATGGTGCAGCAGGGGCCTATGCTGGGCCCTGTAGCTGAGGGTGAGGGAGGTGACAGTTTACTGAAATTGTCTCTTAAAAAAAACTTTAAAATGAAACAGACATAGCATAAGGGTAACTTTTGAAGGGGCTAGTGCAATGGCACTTACCCAGTGTCCCGGTGTCCCTCTGGTCCATCACACCCTCATTATCCCCAGAAGATAATGTATTACCATATATGCATTAAACAGTTGTCCCCTTTCTTCATGCTTGCTTCTATCTCCAGATCTGCCTGTTCTGAGCAGGCCATGTGAATGGTTCAGTGTTTATGGTAGTTTGTATGTTCATCTTCATTGTAACATGTGCCAGTATGCCATTCTTTAAGGGTGAGTAATAAACCTCTTTTGTTTGGATAGCCAGCCACACTTTCGTTGGCCTGGGGAGGTGTGTTTTCCTTTGTGAACAGTGTTTATAAGAACGTCCTCTGGACTGCTTCTTTGTTTTTAAAACTTGCTTTCAGTTCCTAGGAGTGGAGTTGCTTCAGGCTTTGGTGTTTGGTCTTTGAGCAGCTGCTGAGCTGCCCTTCCCAGAGGCAGGGTCGTTTTCAGCCACTGTATGGAAAGGCTGCGTTTCACCCACATCCTCTCCGCCACTTGACAGTCCTCTCCGCCACTTGACAGCCCCTGCTGTTGTTGGCTAGTCCCTAGTTGTTGTTGGCTAGTCAGTCCCTCCTCTTCACTAGTTCCTGCTGCTGTTTGAATAGTCTAGCCTTCCCAGTGGGCTCAGAGTGGGAATTCATTGTGCCTTTGGCTTGAGTTTCTCTTAAAGATGAGTGATCTAGTCCTAAGACTAGACGAGCTGCTGTTTGCACACTCATTGGCTGATTGTGCATATTATTGGACAAGATTCTTTTTAATTTTCTCTGACAGTCTGGTACATGTATATAGTGCATTTTGTCTTGACTGAGAAGCCACTTCATCCAGTAGCATCTTGGCCATTTCTGAGACGTCTCCTGAGAAGACAAAGATGCCCTTGGATGGACCTTGAATCTCCGCGGTCCACTGGGTGTTTCTCAGGAAGCCATGACTTTTGCGTTGCATTGAGCACAAATGTTCCAGAAATGATGGCATTACAGCTAGTGCAGGAGAAACAGATACCCTGGAACCTCCCTGTAAGGGGAGGATGCTGGAAAGCAGAGACCCACCCCACACCCAACCAGGGAACTGGCTGCCTGGGAAGCCAGGGCTGCCCTCTCACTCTGCCTCTATCTAGACTAAAAATAACTGGGCAGATTGGTCTAAGTTGATTACGGTAATTGCTGCTGTGATGTCATGCTGCCGGCCAGAGCTGTGTTGCAGGGATCATAGCCTGTGCGGAGGCAGTGGCCTCTCTTCTGCATTCCTGCTCAGGGTTTATGACCAAAACCGACAAGATCCAGGTACCAGTGGTGGGCCTTCAGCAATGGCCCGCCCTCCCATACCAGGGACCCCAGGATTCCGGTGCATTTGACCCTGGGTCCTTCGAAGCCAGAAACCAATCCTGTGTGGTCCCATGCTTCTCTCCCCTCCTCCCCACTATCTTCGAAAGTGGAAGCCTGAAATTTCTTTATCTGTCCCCCCCTTCCCAAGAAGAGGCCCATTGCTTCTGCTCCAGAGATCAAAGTGGCCTCTTGCTGCTGCTGCACCTTGGTCAGGACACACTGACCTTGCCCCTGACTTTCCAGCTTCAAGGAACATCCACCTTTTTGAGGAGGAATTGGGAAGACATGGATGTATCTCCCCGTAGCATTTTCAGCCTGCTACTGCAGGCATGTAAGTGGAGAGCCCCTTGTCCTGGATCTCTGTGACCTGATTTCTCAAAAGCACTATATGAACAGCTGTCACTGAACAGAGGAGCCTGGGCCAGTCCAGCTAAGTCCTAAATGACTCCGGATGGCCTGGGGCCATTCTCTGTCTTGGTTTATTGCTCAGCGAGATGGGAATCCTAACATCCATTAGGCGTTTTGATGTCCTTCAAACAGCACTATAGAAATGTCATCTGTGAACACTGAAGGTGACGCGGGGGGCATTAGGATGGAGTGTTTAAAGGAGCTTTAGGTATGTGGGGTGGCCATTCAACATGTGGCCATGTTCTCAGTCAGGCCGCTCTGCCGGCTATGTGGGGACAGCTGCACAGTCCGGAGTCGTCAAGGTCAAAGCTGATAGTGTCTTGGCCCAGTGGCACCAGCAGTAGTTAAGGCTACAAAGTACTAGAGAGAGCCCTGGAGCTAAAGGGGCCTGGTCTCCCACACACGGTCATCTATAGACCACTTGGGTGGCCAGGCCTTGCCTGCCCTAGGAAAGAAATTAATTGTAACCTAATTGGCAGTTTCCTTTGTAGAAAAGCCGGAAGAAACTGCCAGCAAGACCCACGATTAAGTCAGTAGCAGCTGGGAAATCATATTTGGGTGGGAGCATCCTTCATCTCAGTGAGGCCAGTGCAGCTGGTCTGGGTGGGTATGGAAATGCAGGTGGTAGCTGCAGTGCGGACTGGAGAAAGCCTGGTGCCCGTGTTTGAGAAGAAGGCTGTGTCTGTGTGTAGAAGACAGCTCTGGGGTCTGGCTATCCCAATGACCAATTAAACCCTAACCCCAGCGGTGTAGTAGATCCCTCCTCTCCTGCAGCAGAGAACTGTATGATGAGGGGAGGCTTTGGAGGGCTGAGCCCTGGGAGAAGAACTACCATGATGGAGAGAGATGCTATCCTGCAGCACCAGTTCGAGATGGGCAGGTGAGGACCATAGGGTGTGTGCAGGGAGCGCAGAGCCTCCCAAGCTGTCAGAAGCCCCACCCGGTACCAGGTCTCTTCTGTCCAGCTGCTACCAGCCACCCTGCTCTGGAAGCCTAGTAAGACAGGTGTCTACAGAGATAGTGCACACCGAGTCTTATGCTTTATACTAGGGGTCCAGACTTGAAGGGATGATGTGTGTGAACTCTGAAGACGGGTCTGGAGGGGATGCTAATAGTTGTGGGGAAGATGGAAATGACAGATATGATTGTGCAGGTGGTTCTGGTGCTGATGGGAGATAATGGAGATAGATAGAGGTCTGGGGTGGAGATAGAGGTGTGGGGATGGAGATGATGGAGATGATGGAGATAGAGGTGTGGGGATGGAGATGATGGAGATAGAGGTGTGGGGATGGAGATGATGAAGAGGTGGGGATTGAGATGATGGAGATAGAGGTCTGGGATGATGGAGATGATGGGAATGGCAGAAAGCATCAACTTCACATCCGTCAACTAAATTTTGCTCACAACAACCCTATGAAAAGGAAGGGCTTAATCTCCTTGGGAGCAGAGGGGAAAATAATTAAGGCACAAAATGTACAGTCCTTGCCCAAGCCAGTGCCCCAGTTCTGCCAGACATTGTGCACCCCGTCACCCCGTCACTTAATTCGTTGTCTTGCCTTGGAGTCCACAAGCTGATTCGGACTGTCATTTCTGACAGGGCTTCCGAAGTCATGGTCTCTTAGCCCGAGAAGCTAGACTTCCTGTCAGCATCTGCTCTTTCAGCTCTTTCCTGAACTTACATGTTCTTCAGTCCTCTACCCTCCAAGCCAGGCTACCCCTGTCCTGACACTGTCTTCTCTTCACACTTTCTAGGAGAGTCCCACCTCGCTGGCCTACATCTGTGGCTCCAGCCAAATGATTTGGAACAAGCCGCCTAGGTTGGATAGTTATTTTCTTGTCGTTATGTCTAAATGCCTGACAAGAAACGGCTCCTAACTGCTGGGCCATGTCTCCAACCCCTTGGTTGAGTTTTGCAAATGGCATTTGTCGTAGCTAGGGTTACTACTGCTAGGGTAACTATTGCTGTGATGAAAGAGTGATGGAAAACAAGTTGGGGAAGAAAAAGTTAATTCTGGCTGACCTTTCCACATCTTTGAAGGAAGTCAGGACAGGAACTCAAACAGGGACAGGTTCTGCTGAAGAGGCTGTGGGAGGGTGTTGTTTATTCGTTTGCCCCCCCATAGCTTGATCAGCCTGCTTTCTTACAGAACCCAGGACCATCAGCCCAGAGATGTCAACACTCACAATAGGCGCCCCCCCCCATCACTAATTAAGAAAATGCTCTGTAGGCTTGCCTTCATCCTATGGAGGCATTTTCTCAGTTGAGATCACTTCCCCTCTGATGGTTCTAGCTTGTTCAAATTGACATAAAACTAACCAGCACAGTATTGGAATACCTTTCATTTAAGATTAAGGCTGAATGTTTGTGTGGCTTTTCATTCCACATTCTGGGTACCCATCCATAGGCCTTTGTCTGTTGTGATGAATACTACTATAAAACGGATGTGTAAATCACTTTGGGATTTAAGTTATTTGGGATGATGCTCTGAGATGAAGTTGCTGGATCCTATGGGGAGTCTGGGTTGCAGAGCTTAAGGAATCTTGACATGTTGTCTACAGCACCCACACCATTTCAAACCCCTGCAGCATGCACAAGGCTTCTAGAAAGAGCTCTTACTACGGTTTGAAACCACTATTCTGAAAGTTATTGGGCATACTACACAAAGTCAGTATAGCACGAGGCGGAGCCAAGGCCAACGTCCACAGCCCTCTCTGATTAGCATTTCTGTGACTCTTCCTGGCCTTCTGTTAGTTTGTTTCTATAGCTGTGTCCAAAACAGCGCCCAGAGACACCCTAGAGGAGATAAACATGTTTTGGCCCAGGTTTGTGAAACCAAAACAGGATCTCTATTGTTGTTAAGGAGCCACATTGTGATACATTGTTATTAAGTCCCCATACCCTACAAGAATGTTTGTTTCCTGAGCCTAAGGTAGCCGGAAAACAATGTTTTTCAGTCAACACCGAACTTTTAGTTTTAGCCCCATGATACATGTCTACTCCTTTGCCTTGCTAAACTCCTAAACCTGTGAAATACGATTGCCCATTTGCGTTACGCAAATCGGAAGTGTCTTCTAAGATACCTTGATTATTGTCCTTTTGTTTGATGTTTTCCTGCACTTACCTACCCCACAGGCATCCCTGAGACCCCCCCCCCACTCTTCTATCCAGGTACTGATAGCTAATTACCTTGGCAGCTGTTATCTATCACCCCAGCCCTTCCCCTAAGAGACCTCAAAAGCTAGTGAGGGCCTGCTGCTCCCTGAAATCCTGACTTCAGGAGAGGTAGCCAGCTGGCTAGTTCTAAATACAGTTTGCTTTAGTCAGACAGTCATGGAATTGACTTTTCTTCTCGGGTCTAACAGCGTTAAGTTTGTCTTGACTGGAAGAACATGGTGGAGCTGGGCAGGAAGCAAAGACAAATTCCTGACTCTCGTTCTGTTACGTCATCCAGGCCCTCAGCCTTTGGGACAGTGCAGCCCACTTTCAGGGCCAATCCCCCCTTAGTTGATCTTTTTTGGAGATGCCCCACAGACATACCCAGAGTGCATGTGCCCCTCAGTAACCTCTGAGGTGCTCGTTAATCCAGTCAAGTTGACAAGATGAGCCGTCACAGATTGAAAGACAACATCTTAGCTATGCAGTGCTAGGAACGAGATTATGCCCACATGATCTGGCTCCTCATCAGGACATAGGATATTTTCATTTATCCCAAATTCGCCATCTGCCACTCTCAGGCTGCCAACCCTATACGCACCTACCAGCCCCCATGATCACCTGAAACCTGCTGAGACTCTGCCTGACGGCTTCCACTGGGCAGGATGTCTGTGACCCATCCAGGTGAACGTGTGCAGCGGTGGTCCATCCCTTTTCATTGCTGCCCTAGAATTCTATGGCACGAATGTACCAGTTTGCTTCTCCGAATCCCCACTGAAGGGCATCTGTGTTGGCTTAAGTAATTCTGCCGTGTAGTATTAGGATACTTCATGGATGGGTGGTTTAGGTTCTGCTGGATAAATGCAGTGAAGTTATTGGGTTATATGTAAGAGCATGTTCTGATAAAGACAATCACTTTACGGTGCTCTCTGCTTCTGGTGACTGATATCTGCCCTGCTTGTCTAGCAGTGTCTCATATCTATGAAACATCCTCTGGCCCCCGGTGATTTGTTGAGAAGCTTATTAAATTCCTGGATCATGTATGATCCCAGGGCTCACCACATTGGGGTAGCTGAGAATTATTTTGCGACTGTTTTGTACTTGGCCCCACTCCCTATTCCTTATTTTTCTATCTTTGCTTTAATATGGTGTAATTATCAGGCATGTATGGCTGTGTTCATGTTCTTTGGACTTGAGGTAAGAAATTCTTGCTAAGGTTAGAATTTAAAGTTAATCATGCTTTATGACCATGAAGAAGCTGTTTCTCCCACCGTGGCTCACACACTCTCCTGTCTCCTGCAGCCCCACTGGGCCTCTACTTCTCAAGGGATGCTTACTGGGAGAGGCTGTATGTAGACCAGCCAGCTGGCACACCTCTGCTCTACGTCCATGCCCTACGGGATAGCCCTGAAGAAGTGCCCAGCTTCCGCTTGGGCCAGCATCTCTATAGCGCTTACCGCACGCGGCTGCACGAGAATGACTGGATCCGCATCCATGAGGACACTGGCCTTCTCTACCTCAACCAGAGCCTGGACCACAGTTCCTGGGAGCAGCTCAGCATTCGCAGTAAGGGAATAACCTGGCACCCCATCCGCATTCCACCTTGGCCTAGATCTCAAGGTGCCGTCATCTTAGCTGCCAGTCTGTGGCTAGGGATGGCTTTCTTAAGGCTCCTGTGGGCAAGGGTGTACAGTGTGGGGTGAAGGCAGCTGCTTTGTAGCCAGTTTAATGAGGGACCCCTGACTTTGGGAGCACTAATTACTCCTGTGCCTCCTGAGGCTATTGGGAGTTGGGAGGACCATCAAATGACTTGGCTCTTTCTGTCTAAGTGGAGCAGATGCTATTTGCAGTGGTGCGCTAAGGGTGTGCAGGTTGTGTGAGATAGAGTCCAAGGAGCTGGGAAATCCCCGGGGGGTTAATTTAGCTGGTGACCTGGAACTTGCTGAAGAACACCAGGTCCCTCCTGGGAAGCATGTCTCCCCATCTGCAAGAGGCTGGAAGAGGTGTCCAGGAAGGAAGCAGAGCCTATGGAGACCTAGACAGCAACAAAAGCTGAGGCTGGAGCTGCAGTCAAGACCACACAGGATGCTAGCTCTGGTGGGGGGAATGGGGGATCCGCGTGGCACTATGTGGTGGTATGAACCCGGTAGCTCACACCTCCCAGCACTTCCTCTGAGGCATGACGTCACTCATTACACTCCTGTCGTCAAGTGAGGGATAGGGTGGAATACTGTGAGTAAAGGGTGAGCTACATAGCCCAGGATGTGGAGAGTAGCCGACCTGTTTGACGAGCACAGCCAGTATCATAAGATGGGATGGCGCCTGAGATGGACAGTTAACCTGTCAGCATGCTCTGTACGACCGCTTCTCAACCTGTGGGTCACAACCCCCACACGATTGCATAGAGATATTTACACTAGGATTCCTAACAGTAGCAACGTCGCATTGAGCACACAGCAATCTGGACAGCTTGTTCAAAGAACAATAACTTTCATGGGAGTGTAATGATGTATTATAGGATAAGAGAAACCGAAGAGCACCCTGTAGCCACTAACCAGGCGTAAGGTGGAGGCCCAGGGAGATGTGGGCCTCAGCCAAGGTCTAGATCTTGCTAACCAAGGATGTGGTACCTCAGTGGTAGAACTGAACTGGAAATTCTTCCTCTGGGTGTTGATGAAGTATGTCCTTGGGATGTATCTGGGGAAAAGCACTTGGTGTTAGTGCCCAGGGAGTGCAGCTGGTGCAGGAGCCTGTGCTACAAGGTCACTCACCTGAAGGGGCCAGGGAATGTTAGCCCCAGGGCTGGAGCATTTCCCTCAGGAGGGGCCGTTTGAACAGAAACCTGAAGGACAAGAGAGGCAGACCAAAGCCTCAGCATCCTGCGGCAGAGGTGGGACGGTAGCTGCTGAGGCTTTTGTAGACACTCTGAACCCTGGAATCCCTGCCCTACTCTTCATCCCTCATCTGAAAGGGAGCTGTCTTCTTTTCTCCCTACAGATGGTGGCTTCCCCTTGCTCACCATCTTCCTCCAAGTTTTCCTGGGGTCCGCAACCCAGCGAGAAGGTGAATGCCACTGGCCAGGCTGTGCCCGCGTGTACTTCTCTTTCATGAATGACTCTTTCCCAGCGTGTGGCTCCCTCAAACCCCAGGACCTCTGCATCCCAGAGACAGGCCTGTCGTTCCGCATCAGGGAGAACAGGCCCCCTGGCACCT
Organism: Neodon shergylaensis; assembly: GCA_025134845.1. Classification (NCBI taxonomy): domain Eukaryota; kingdom Metazoa; phylum Chordata; class Mammalia; order Rodentia; family Cricetidae; genus Neodon; species Neodon shergylaensis. Next base: position 1,590,734 of record JABTXL010012322.1, on the reverse strand, counting down.
TCTACCGGTTTCAGCTCTTGCCTGTGCAGTCCCTTTGCCCGAACATCAGTGTGGCCTACAGGCTCTTGGAAGGTGAGTGCCAGCCGGGGGGGGGGGGGGGCACTATTCTTCTGTTCTGTTGCACAGAAGGCATAGTGCTATTCCCTTTGAGTGAGCTACCTGTCATCTTTTGCCACTGTTTAATATTCCAACAATATCTCACGAGTGTCTGTCCTGGGCCCAATATTGTTGTTGAAGGTTGGAATACAACTGTAAACAAACAGGCCTGGCATCTTGCCTGCTTGTAGCCTCTAATCCTCTAGAGGGTAGAGCTCATGATGTGTTGAGGACACACCAGAAGTGATGGAGCATACGTTCAGTTGTGTGATCAGTGCAGAGGACACTAGCAAGGTGGGTTGGCACCAGATGCACAGCTCAGGCATCCGACTCTGCTAAAGCAGGGTCTTCTGGGGCTGGAGTGCAGTTAGCCACGGAGGCAGGAACCATTTTAGGGTTTTGTTCCCTGGAGCATGGGGAGCAAGGCAGGCAGGGAGAGGGTATGAGAAGTCTCCACTTGCATTTGAGAGGCTTAGTCGGATTTCTCCATTGGGTATGGTTCAGTGTCAGGATTATATATGGTGGTGGAATTATGGAGACGAGGTACCGGGGAGACCTCTGAGTGGGGGGATGGACTGACATGAGGCTGGAATTGGCATAAGAATCGGGGAGTGTCCTGGCATGCTCTTGCAGGTACCTAGATGGGTTCTTCCAGAGCTAGATGTGGGGTGTGCATCCCAGTTCCATCGGTTCTGCTAATGTCAACGAGCACGGTGGACCTTGCTGGGGAGCTGGCCCTTTGGGCCAAGTGGACTTGTACCCTTCGAAATCCTGTCTGCTGTAAAAGAAATAAAGGCCCCAAGAGACCAATGTAGTCACACACCCAGGAGGTAATAGACAGCAGAAATGCAAACCACATCCAGAAACGTGTTTTAATGTCAGTCGTGCCCGGATGTCCACTGTTTGTTTTCAAGTCAGGGAACTGTGATGTTGTCTCACGTTGTCTAAACTGAGAAATACCACGTCTGTGGTTTATTCTTAAACCAGCTAGTACCGGAGCTGGCGCTCGGCCTGCACTCTGCCCCCCTGGACCCCACCCCGAGCCCACTACAGAGGTTGGGAGCCCCTCCCTGCCTTAAGAGAGCTGATCCTGTGTCAACTATTGTTTACCTGTGTGTGTGAGTGAGTCCCAGCTACAAATAAAGGTAGTAAACACACACCTCAAGCAGCCTACAAGTGGCGGCTGCAAAGGGACAGACAGCCACTAGGGCGCCAGAGTTCTCACAGAGTCAGGTAAAGCATAAGGAAGGCAGTCCAAGCCCCATCCCCTACTCTGTGGTAATGCCAGATCCCCTTCTGCTTGGTGACAGGGGAGAGTCTGCCCTTCCATTGCGACCCCGACAGCCTGGAAGTGAGCACACTCTGGGCCCTGGACCGAGAGCTTCAGGAAAAGTACGTGCTGGAGGCCGAGTGCATAGTGGGCTCTGGTGACCATGAAGAAAAGGTGGCCATGTCCTTGCCAGTGACCGTGTATGACGAGGACGACTCGGCGCCCACCTTCCCCGGAGGCGTGGACACTGCCAGTGCCGTGGTGGAGTTTAAACGGAAGGAGGTTTGTTCACAGTTGTGTCTGTCTGTCTCGTCCTGTGTCTCTGTTGGTGGTTTATACTTTGATCTGTTGAGCTGTTCCACCAGCCATTCGGTCCTGTGGTTTTCTATGTGTCCCTTTTGTCTTGTCTGTTTGGCTGACTGCCAGCCAGATAGCCAGTAGGAAACTGGACTCTGTGAAGGCCCCAGCCAGGGGTGCTTAGTTTGTGTCCAGTCAGGCCAAGGGCCCCAGGGAGACCACCAGGAGAACATTCTGACTTGTCTGACTTGGCAAGAAGGAGGGTACTCCCTTCTGCTGGCAGCTGGGCAACCTGTCACAAGAGCCTCTCAGACAGTCAGGAGCCAGGAGGTGATTCTGAGAAAACGTCCTTGCCCATGCTGCTCTGACCAACCTAGGTGATGTACTACTGCCACCTGCTGGATATCATACCACTCTGCAGAATGCTCCTGGACTCAACAGCAAGGGGGAAAGTTACTTCTCTAGGAACCAGGTGCAGGTTTCCTGGGGAGGGGAGAGAATGTCTGATTGCACAACCTTAGGGGGTGACCCAAGTGGCCTTGTGAATTTACCCACAACTCTTACTGAGGTCCTGGGGATAGCTTTATCAGTTCTGACCATCTGCCTTTGTAAATTCTGGGCTGTGCTAGGTTGTGTGGTCTTCTAGCTATACCTGCTCTGACCGGCACTCTCTGCTCCCTGCAGGGCACTGTCCTGGCCACTCTGCATGTGTTTGATGCAGATGTGGTGCCAGCATCTGGGGAGCTGGTGAGGCGGTACACAAGCACTCTGCTCTCGGGGGACTCCTGGGCCCAGCAGAACTTCCGGGTGGAGCACTCACCCAATGAGACCTTGGCCCAGGCCAACAACAACTCTGTGCGGGCAACCATGCATGATTACAGTAAGGAGCCAATGGTGTGATGTCTTCCCAGAACTTCAGGGCACTCTGTGCACAAGCACACAACACATGAAAACCGCATGCATTACACACATACAGCCATTCATACCAGAACCACAGAGCACACCCCTGCAATGCCACAACCAATCTGTATATAAGCATATATGTTCTGTGTATACAAATGCTATGCAAACATTCTATACCCAAGCCCATTTACACATGCTATTTCTGCACACACCCATCATTAAATATGTCACTCGCACATGCCATACCCATATAACACGCTACACCAACAAAAATGCACGCTTACTCTACATGCATATCAAATCACAGGACATAATATATATAAACATGCATCATGCATATGCACGTGTACCTTCTGTCTCTGAAACACATGTACACACACACGTGAATGTGTACACACACATAAATATACTCACTAGAGATCTAACACAGGAGAATTCCAGTTTTTCAGTAACTAGTACTATCACAAGGCTGCCCACCAGGCCTATTTATTATCTGGTCATGGACATGAAGGTATCATGTGTGCACAGTTGTATGTTGAAATGGGAGTGTCGCGTGTGGCATAGGGCATGATCTCGAAGCCTAGTAACTGGCTTTGTCTCACTGTGTCCCCACCTACAGAGCTGGTTCTCAACCGGAGCCTCCCCATCTCAGAGAGCCGAGTCTTGCAGCTGGTGGTCCTAGTCAATGACTCTGACTTCCAGGGGCCTGGGACAGGTGTCCTCTTCCTCCATTTCAATGTGTCTGTGCTGCCTGTCACCCTGAATCTACCCAGTGACTACTCCTTCCCAGTCAATAGGAGGGCCCACCGTTATGCCCAGGTGAGCACACAGCCCACTGCGTGACGTGAGATGGGGGGTCCTAAGACTGCAGTCAGAGTTGTGGGTGGATGGCACCTCTTCCCTAGCCTGCCAGTGTAGAGTTAGCATAGGTGGAGCCATGGAAGGTTCCAGGTGGATCCTTGAGCCCATGTGTGTACCTTTTCACTGGAGAAGTCCTTCTTAGCTCCTGGAGCGATCTCCACACACACGCCTCATTTTTTACCATCTCACTTCTTGGTATCTTTAAAGCATTTTGCACTAATACAAAACCATCTTCTGGTCACCCTACATAAGCCGTCTTGGAAAGATGTTCCTGGTGTATTGATCAACGGGAAAGGGGGTTTGAGGAACTACTGGCCTCTGGTGATGCCATCAGCGCAAAAGCAGATTTTTGTTGGGGAGCATTTGCACATGCGGCAGACAGTGGGTGGCAGTCGTGCCCTGTGGGGAGAAGGCCAGGGTCACGTCTGCTTTTGTACATTTATGTGCTAGAGAAACCACAATGTGATGTTTGTGTTTGTCTTCAGAAAATTTATAATTGACATGAGGAAGTAATAGACTGGGGCCTCATTTAGTAGTATAGAGCTTTCCTGGCAGGTACAGGGTTCTGTCCTGAGTGCCCCTAAAATACGTAAAAGGTAGAAGAGTGAAAAACAAGCCATGAATGTTCATTGAGGATAACGGGGAAGAAACTAGGTTCATCCCTCTGCCACCCCTTGCCACCACTGATAAGCATTTGTGTCCTCGCTTGGCTTTTCTTAAGTGTACTCCGGGTTTATTTGCAGTCTGGGTATGCATGGCTTAACTGACGGCAGCAGGTTGATCCATCTTCAGAGTGTACATTCAGGACTGTCCCCTATTGTCCCCACGGTCTTCCCCATTCTTACAGTCAGCCCCAGACCCCCACTGACTCCTGTCACCAGCGTACAGGAACCCACCTGCAGATCTAGCCCTTGGCCCATTCTTCGGGGTGTTAACATCAGATCAGAAGTAGACACAGCAGTACTCAGGGCCTGGGGAGGAGTTAGAGGCCTCAGTTGGAGGTAGGTCCACCTCTGTTTGACAGACTGAGATGTCCTAGTCATTGTCCTTGTGACTTTCTGTCCCCATAGTTTTTAAAACCAGATTGAGGCCAGTGACTTGGATAGTTTTAAGGGTCATCTGAGAAGGTGGAATGAGCATTCTTCGTAGGAGAGACCGAATTGGCCAGGAGACTGGTTTGTTAGGGTGTCAGTTTGGCCTGCGGGCACCTGTCCCTTCTGCACCTGTGGACGGGGCCCCACATCCAGGACCACTTCTGCAGCTCCTAGCAACCATAGCTGACTGGAGTGGCTCAGAGGTAAAGAGTCAGTGACTGGCTCCAGAGCCACGCATTCTCAGAAAGGGGTCTCTTTCCAGAACCCCTATAAAGAGGCCTCTTAACCTCAAGTGGGACAAGTGACATCATTGTAGTCACGCAGCTAGGGTACAGCGCTCTAACAGTTGGGAGACCGACCCAGACAGGGATTATGGCCCTCACATCTGATTCCTGATGGTGTGGCTGTCTGGGGAGTGTGTATCTGGTGTGGGTGTCTAAACAGAAGGTTGACCAGGCAGGTAGGCCTGGAGCTTTGGAGGCTTTAGAAGGCTGTACATTGAAGAAGCCTACCATCCAGGCTAAGTTGGGGACCATCCTGGGACTTGGTCTACCCAGGGACCTTCGCAGTTACTGACTGAGGGGTACTGGTGCCACCCTCCTCCCTCCAGATTGGGAAAGTCTGTGTGGAGAACGGCCAGGAGTTTAGTGGCATCTCCGTCCAGTACAAGCTGCAACCCTCCAGCACCAACTGCAGCGCGCTGGGTGTGGTCACCTCAGCTGAGGACACCTCGGGGACCCTGTTTGTAAATGACACAGAGGCCCTGCAGCGACCCGAATGTACCGAGCTCCAGTACACGGTGGTAGCCACTGACCGGCAGACCCGCCAGCAGGCCCAGGCTTTGCTGCTCGTCACAGTGGAGGGGACATGTGAGTGTCAGGCTTCATGGAGGGTGGGGCATTGTGGACGATTGCAGAAAACTGGTGTTGGTTGTTGCTCTGAAACTCTGGGGTAATTAGTCATCTGTGTGTCCTTAACTGGTCACCCTCACATCCTTCCTACCCATATCTGCTTCTCAGACAGGAGAATAACAAGTACCTTCCTCTGGCTCTGGCATCCCAGCCCCTTTCGTAGGATACTCTCTAGTTACCCCAGAAACCACAGAGGCAGTGGAGCTATGGTTACACTCTGTCCATGGTGGGTAAAATCTAGAGACTGGGCCCACAGCAGCCCTTGTGACCTTGGCGTGTCTGTCACTCCCAGTCGTTGCTGAAGAAGTGGACTGTCCCAAGTCCTGCGCAGTCAACAAGAGACGACCTGAATGTGAGGAGTGTGGTGGCCTAGGATCTCCGACAGGCAGATGCGAATGGCGTCAGGGAGATGGCAAAGGTAGGCCCAGGAGCCTGTGGGGCAGGGGAGTCTGTACTGGCTGCCACCGGGAGTGAGGATGGCCACTTGATAGGGGTTCCTACAGGCTCTGCCAGTCCCTGCAGTGAGCCTCCCCAATTCTTGCCTTCTGAGCCTTATCCCTTGTGTGGAACCAGTGCCAGCAGAAAAGGCAGGTTATGGGGTCCCAAGGACTTTGCCACCTTGAACCTTGAGGTTCCTCAGTTGAATTTACTCTGGGCTTGAGAGGTATATACAGGGGACAGAGCGGATCTTCCGGAAGGTCCTAGCCCAACGTTGTGTCTGCCTCTCTGTGACTATATGTCTCCCACTGGCAGTATAGTTTTAAGTGGTCTTTGCCTTTATCTAGTCTCCTTAACGAAAGGCTATCTGCAGTCCTGGGACTCTCCAACACTTCAGCCCTTGGGGGACACCTCTGTCCCATCATTCCTCAGCTGACACCTGAGGTGTGTGTAGACTCAGTCTCCTCGTCCACTGTCTTCTGGAGAGGCGGGTTTAGTCGGGGACCATGGTAGGATATGCTCGTGTGGGTGACACCCTGCTGTGTGTTCCATCACAGGGATCACCAGGAACTTCTCTACCTGCACCCCCAACACCAAGACCTGTCCCGATGGCCACTGTGACGCCGTGGAGAGCCGGGATAGCAACATTTGTCCTCAGGACTGTCTCCGTAAGCCCATGCTAGGCCCACGGTGATGCATTTCATTATACAGGGAAGGACAGAAGCAGGGGAGCTAGCAGCGGAGAGCTAGGAAAGTCCAGCCCCTACCCGCACACAGTCTGAAGCCAAATTTCTCTGCTGCATCAAGCTAGGCTGGGGAATAGCACCACGGCTGTGTACCGTCTTAGCTTATGTAAGGCCCTGGACTCCTCCTCAGCACCAAAGAACAGAAGTGTGTAATAGTAGGTTCAAACAGGCAGGATGCGTCAAGCCAGTCCTCCTACCATCTCAATAGAATGATTGTTCCTGTTCCCTTAGACTGGGCTTCTGTTGTAGCCTGACCTACGTATCCTTGGCTGACTCACGAGCTGCGGTCCCCATTCTGCTCGCTCAGGACCCACCTTCCCTTTGGTCTATTTTCTACATCTTTACTTTTATTGGTGGATAGCCTTGGATGATGCCTTCTGGGACCTCAGCGATGACTCTCAAACAGTCTTGGTTCCCCTTACTTCTGAGCCTTCACTGGGCCTGGGCTACTGACACCAAGCTGAGAATGCTGTCATGATCTGAGGACTCTGAGGTGTCAAGCTGTACCAGGAGACTGAGTAGGCTGCGTATGTCCTCAGGTGGCAGCATCGTTGGGGGGCACGAGCCAGGGGAGCGTCGGGGGATTAAAGCTGGCTATGGTACCTGCTACTGCTTCCCAGATGAGAAGAAGTGCTTCTGTGAGCCAGAGGACAGCCAGGGTAAGGAATGCCTCATCCCACAGGGCTCACTGGACCCCCCAAACCCTGAAGAGGGTTCTGAGCAACATTTGTGAGGTCCACCAAGGGGAGAGACCATGGGGAGGCCATTGGAGACCCCAAAAGGCTCCCTCCTTCCCTTTGGGTCTCAGTTGCCCTTTGGTGCAACCATGAATAGGGGCCGGAGTCCCTATAAGCATCTTTTAACCACAAGTTCCCAGTGAAGGACGATCAGAAAAGAGTAACTTGCTCAGACTCCCTCTACAGGGTCTTGCCTGACCTCTGGCTCTATGACACACTCCTGGCAGTTGAGAGCTTTTGGTCCTTTATTCTCCCCTTCCTACCATCTCAATGACCATCCAGATATTTGTGACATGAAGGCAGTACAGCTGGTGTGGCTAGCATACTGCCTCTGCTGTCTGACCTGGGGTGTGGCCTCTCAGACCTTCACGGTGCCGTCCCTGCCAGGCTGCTGACACCTGTCCTTGTGCCCTGCCACAGGCCCGCTGTGCGATGAGCTGTGCCGCACAGTGATCACAGCCGCCGTACTCTTCTCCTTCATCATTTCGGTCCTGCTGTCCACGTTCTGCATCCACCGCTACCACAAGCATGCGCACAAGCCCCCCATTGCTTCCGCGGAAATGACCTTCTGCCGGCCAGCCCAGGGCTTCCCGATCAGCTACTCCTCCTCGGGCACCCGACGGCCTTCACTGGATTCCATGGAGAACCAGGTCTCCGTGGACTCTTTCAAGATCCCGGTAAGGGGCCCCGAGAGATAGGTGGACAGTGTTGTAGGATACATGGCCACATAGCCTTTCTTTACTGCTTGGGGCACCCACAGGTCGTTGATACGGCATTGCCTGTATCTCCTGCCACAAAGGGCCAGCAGCAGGCAGATCCTGTGGCCTTGTAAAGGCAGGCTGTCTAGGAAGGATGTGACAGGCGCTGATGTAGATGAGTCTGACTGCGTTCCAGGATGTGGGGTCTTGAGGTCCTAGGGAGTGTGAACTTGGCCCTATCTAGCAGGGGAGGTGTGAGAAGAAGCCCCAGGGGATGGAAGCAATAGTCCTACACACACACACACACACACACCACCCACCACCCACCATATGTAGGAACAGTGTTCTTCAGAGTAGGAACAATAGAAGAAGCCCGTGTTCTGTAGTGCTTTAACAGGCTACTTTCTTGAGAAGTGGGGGCACAGAGAGTGTTGGGATACTGAAGGGCTGGTCCTGAGTTCCAGGGCAGCAGCAGTAGACAGGATCAATAACCTAGGCATGGATGGAGGAGGCCCTGAGGACACAGTGCAAAGTTCCAGCTGCTCTTGAGATGGAGGTGCCTTTCCTTGGGCGCTGCTCAGAGCCATGCTACGCCTGAAACCTCCTTGTCCTGGCCACAGCTTCTCTGGGCTTGCCACATGTGGCTTCTGCCCTGCCCCTCCTTCAGCATCCTGCCCTCGTCGACCAGGACTTGGAAGCTGGGGGGTGCTCTGGGAACAGCTGGAGACAGTGCTCTGAGACAAGGGGTATAAACAGAGTGAGCCAAAGGTTTGGGTGGAAGGAGCTGTGATGTGGACACCTGTGGGAGCTCCCAGTAACCACGGAGCTTTGGAAGTTTCCATTCCAGATTGTGAAGGTGGCTAGGAGGTCCTGCCTCCCCCAGGGCCTGTATGAGTGACATCCAACCTCGGTTGGGGTCAAAGAAGCCCTTCCTAAATGTGCTGAGGCTGCTTCCTTCCCTCTCCTCCTAGCGTGTGGTCCCTGCTCCCGCCAGTAGCTGGGACCTACAGCAGGCTTCTGGAATAAGCCACCAGAGGTCTCCATAACCCAGATGGCACAGTGAGGCCACCTAGCAAGGCTGTACTGCTGTTCCCAAGGGTAAAAACATACAACATCTGTCTGCTCCAGAGCTAGCCTAGCAAGAGGACCCCAAGTTCAAGGCCAGACTAGACTGAAACAAGCAAACAAACCAGGTGCTGCCATTGACCAGACTTCTGCAGCTCAGGAATTAGGGGGGAGCCTTGGAGGCAGTGGACTAATCATTCAATTTGACTTTTCTATCGAAGGGAGTAAAACTTAATTCTTGGGACTGATGAGCAAGGAAAAACTTAACTCTCTGGGATTGGCACCAAAGGAAAACATGCACAGAGATAACCTTCAGGGTCTTTCTATCATATCCCTCTCTCTCATCATTTCATTTCTTTTCTTCTCTCTATTCCAATGTATGCCTTCTGTGAATTCTTATTATTTTCCTTACAGATTATATACCCGAGAAAAACCTTTCAAGCAGTATAAAAATTACAATGTTGTTACATTTTATTTTTTAAGTGAATGATCACAATGAATTCAAATAAAAAAACATCTTTTCCATATCCCTTATATGATTATACATTTTACATATTACAGGTGAAAATGAATTATCCCCAAGAACCCACATACATTCATATCCAACTTGTTAGAGATTAACAGAGTGTAAGCAACCAGGTATTTTCTCAGCCAGCTCTTTTACTAGCGGGCCGCATTTTGTGGTTACAAAGAAAGGATCAATCACTTTATTATTTATCTCAAACGGTAATCTTATAAACAATCTTGAATCCCAAATCTGAACTTTTATATATGAAAACCAGTTAGCTTTATTCTAAATCCTCAGGGGACACACTTACTCATCTATAGTTTTTTATATCAGGAAGCTGAGGGCAGAAATGGGTACAGGAAATTAATCATCAGCTTTGATCAGCAGCCCATCCTAGCAAGAAAGGTACATTAGCAAACATGTAAAGGCACAGCAGTAGCAAGAGACATTCTGGGGATGAAGCCCTGGAGGGTAGGTGGGGCTTACCTATCTGAGATTTACCCATCAGTGCCTGGCTTCCTGGTGGGCTGACTCCTGAAGCTTAGTTGCCACCTGGTGCTCCTGACCTGGCCACTTGGAATAAAAATAATGATTTTTCTTAAAATTTTAAAGGAGTATGTTTGTATATTTTTCACATACTTGGTATAGTCTCTGGTGCACCCCACATAGGTTTCTCATGCCTGTAATGGAGGCATGGCAGTGAGGCTGTGACTCTGGTGCTATCCATGGTGTGTTTGCACTCAGGAGGCTTCAG
>JABTXL010012322.1:1501163-1571030 GCA_025134845.1 Neodon shergylaensis | reverse complement strand
ATGAAAACGTGCCCTTCATAGGGCAGGCAGACGATGAAAACGTGCCCTTCAAGCCAGTCCTCTTGAGCCTTCCAGTAATAACATCTTGGTTTCTAGCTTGTCTTCAGGCAAGACCTCTTCACAGGCAAGTACTGGAGAGTATGTCAGAATTCTGGCACCCGGGAATGTGAGTGTCTCTTCAAGGGCGTCTTGCTTTCACCAGAATAGAAGAAGTTCAGGCATGCCAGGTCTTCTGGATTTTAAGAAGTTTATGTTTTCCTCCAAATTTTATTAACTGGTCCTGTAGATTTCCAAAGCCGGGTGTGAGCCAAACACAACATGTGGTAATAGTCTCTGTGCCACGGTGAGGAAGTCGATTGGTTTCTGCCCGGTATTTATTGAGGAACTGTTTGTTCTGTTTTTTACTGGATGCTAGGGAGACAGGGAAACATGAGCAAGCAGCCATCCTCACACCACTTCCATAGAGGCCTTGTCTTCGTCTGTGCTAGAAGTACTGATCCATCCTTCCTTCGAATTCCAATAGCAGAAGTGCATGATCTAGGCCCCCAGAGATAAAATTCAGGAGTTTGCTGAAGGAAAGGCTTAGCTTTAGCTGGTAAGAGCCCCTGCACGATCATGAGGACCTGAGTTCAAGTTCCAGCATCTATAAAAATGCTAAGTGTGGCCAGTGCTATGAAGGACAGGGACGGGAACAGGAGGGTTTCTGGTACTCTCTGAGAACCAGCCCCAGAGTCAGTGAAAGGCCCTGTCTGAGTGGAGGGATTGGTGGAGTCATTCCCCTTAGGGCTGAATGTTCCAAGGTCTCTCACACTCTTCTATGATCTGGCTGTAGGTCTCTATTCCCATATACGCAGAAGGAAGTGTCTGACGATGGCTGAGGGAAAGTACTGATGTATGAGCATAGGACAATGTCATTAGAGGTCATTTTATTGCTGTGTTCCTTTAGGAGAATACTAGTATTTGGTTTTCCCCTAGCTCCCTGGGGTATCTTGCCTCAAGTTCTTGGTCACCCAAGCAGAGTTGGGCATGGGTTCTATCTCATGGAATGGGCCTCATGTCAAATCAGATACTGGTTGGTTACTCCCCCAAGCTTTGTGCCACCATTGCACTAGCCTGTCTTGTTAGGAGGGCACCGTTGTAGATGGAAGGATTCGTAGGTGGTTTGGTGTTAAGGTTTCTCCTTTGGTGTGTGCAGATTTCCTTACAGTACCAAGAACACTAACCTGTAGAGTTGAAGGCTCTAGGTAGGCACCAGCTCCATGTCTCTGCTCAGTGAGTTGTGTAGGTGTTGTCTTGAGCAGCAGAGCCTTGCTGACTCTTCGTGGAGTCTAACCAGTAACCGTGGCAACAGCCTGGGTTTTCTCAATTAGTTGTAACCCATCCCTGGAATATTGCCATGGTATATGTATATGTTTTAGGAAGCTTCTGCTGTATTAGGTTTCCATGCTAATCTCTCTAGTGGTCCTTAATTTTAGCTACCTCTCCCTGTATCCCTGCCTTCATCCCCACTTCCCTCCCCTCCCCATTTGATCATCCTATTCTTGCCCCACCCTTGTATATTCATAACTATTCTATTTCCCCTGCCTAGGGAGATCCTTCCCTCCCCCAGGTCACTATACCTAACCTCTGTGGTTCTGTGGACTATAGCTTGGTTATCATTGACTTAACAGCTAACATCCACATATAAGCAAATATGGAACTTATTTGTCATTCTTGGCCTGGGTTACCTAACTCAGGGTGATCTTCTTCCTAGATAATCCATTTACCTGCAAATTTCATGTTTTAATTTTTAAGTTTAAATTAAATCTAGGTTGTTTCCAATGTCTGGCTATTATGAATAGAGAAGCAATGAACATGGCTGAGCAAATTTTTCAGTAATAAGATGAAGCATCTTTTTGGGGGTATATATGCTCCCAGTAGATACAGCTGGATCTTGGGGTACATGAGTTTCCACCTTCCTGATTCCCATAGTGACTGTTCAGGTTTGCACTCGCAGCAGCAATTAATAAGCGTCCCCTTACTCCACATCCTCACCAGCAGGAGCTGTCATTGGTCATCTTAGCCATCCTGACAGGTGTAAGATGAGATCTCGAAGTAGTTTTGGTTTGCATCTCCCTGTTAGGTTATTTTGTTCCTTTATACACAGGGTTTTTTTTTTAGTTATTTATATATTATTTTTATTCTTGCTCTTTATCAGATGTAGGAATACTAAGAATCTTCTCGCATTCCGTAGGCTGCCACTTTGTCTGAATGGCGGTGTCCTTTGCTGTACAAAAGCTTTTCAGTTTCATGAGATCCCACTTACTAATTGTTGATATTAATTGCTTGGGAATTATTTTCCAAATTAAGTAAAAGGAAAGGGAGACTATCTAAATTAGCAAAATTAGAGATGAAAGGGGGGACATAACAACAAACACCGAGGAAACTAGAGAATTAATAAGGAAAATCTAAAATAAATGGCTAATTTTCTCAATATATACCATCTGCCAAAGTTAAATAAAAATAAGATAAGCAATTTAAACAGACCTGTAACCCCTAATGAATAAAAGCAGTCTTTAAGTCTCCCAACCAAAAAAAGATACAGGGCCTGGTGATTTTAGCACATATTTCTACCAGACTTCCAAAGAAGAATTAATACCAATACTCCTCAAATTATTTCACAAAATAGAAAAAGAATGAACTTTGCCCAATTCATTTTATGAGGCCACAATTAGCCTGATACCTAAATCACATAAAGACTCAGCCATAAAAGAGAACTACAGAATTCTCTTATAATTAAAGTGTAAAAATTCTCAATAAAATACCTACAAACTGAATCCAAGAACACGTCAGAAAGAACACCCACCTTGATCAAGTAGGTTTCCTTCCAGAACTGCAGGGATGCTTCAACATGGGTAAACCTGTCAACGTAGTCCACCATATAAACAAACTGAAGGACAGCAACCACATGACCATCTCACTAGATGTAAAAAATACTTTTGACAAATCTAACACCTCTTCATGATAAAAATCCTGCAGAGATTAGAGATACAAGGAACATATACCTCAACATAGTTTAGAGCATTCCTATTGGCAGCATCAATTTATAAAGAAACTCAAAGTGTTATCATTAAAATCAGAAATGAAAGTTATCCACTCTATCCATATCTATTTAATATATTAACTTGAAGTCTTATCTAAAGCAGTAAGACAACTGAAGGAAATCAAAGTATCTTTCTTTGCAGATGGTAGGATAGTATACATAAGGAACCTGAAAAAAAATCCACTGAGAAACTCTCACTTTGAGTGAGGTGGCTGAACATAAAATTAACTCAAAAAAAAAAAACCAACCCGTAGCTCTCCTGTATACAAATGACAAACAGACTAAGAAAGGATTATGGGAAAAACACCTTTTGTAATAGCCTCAAATGATATAAAATATCTCGGTAACTTAAGCCATGCAAGTAAAAAACTTGTATGATAAAAACTTTAAGAAAAAATAAATTGAAGATAGCAGAAGATGGAAAGCACTCCCAAGCTCATGCATCGGTAGGATTAATACAGTAAAAAATGGCCATGCTACCAAAAGTAGTCTACAGACTCAATGCAGTCTCCACCAAAATTCAACACAGTTCTTCACAGATCTTGAAAGGACGGTTTTTGACTTCATATGGAAATACAAAAATCCATGATAGCTAAAACAGTCCTGATCAATCAAAAGAGCTGCGGGAGGTATCACCATCCCCTATTTCAGGTTGTACTACAGAGCTATGGCAATAAAAACAGCATGGTATTGGCACAAAAACAGACACATTGATCAGTGGAACCAAATTGAAGACCCAGACATAAATTCACACACCTATGGACACCTGATTTTTTATTTAAAACAAAATGCACAGGAAAAAACAGCATCTTCAACAAGTGGTTCAGCTCAGACTGGATGGCTGCATGTGAAGAATACGAATAGATCATACTTTGCACCCTGCACAAAACTCAACTCCAAATGGATCGAAATCAGTGAAAGAAAAAGTGGGGAACAGCCTTGAACTCACACAATTTTGCTGTGTCTTGAGAAAATCTCCCAGATCTGTAGGTACAGGGCTGTCCTGGGCATGAGTAGTAGCAGATGCCAAAATCACAGTGTTGAGAAACTGACGGGATGGCATTGGGACTGTCTACATAGCTAAACAGTGGCAAGTACATGACACTCATTGTTCACGGGGGTGGAAACCTGTAACACAGACTGCAGAGGTCCTGGAAGGGAAGCTGGAAAGCACCCATTGGGTTGAATCTACCGCTTGGCACTCCGCTTCTGCAGGAATAATGTGACCACAGAAGTTGCAAAGAAGCCACTCCCGCAGCCCTATGTTCTTGGATGGATTAAGGAACCTAGTACTGCACCTCAGTGCCATCCTCCCAGTGTGGGGAGGGTTCTGTGATCCCACAGAGGCTGAGAGAAAAGAGCAGCGTAGGGACACAGCCAGAACCTCTGCCCGTTGGCATTAAGGGGCCTTGAATGTTGAGGAATGGTCCAGGGTCAAAGATGACTGGCCATCTCTCTCTCTCTCTTCCAGGACTACTTGGACCTGGCAGCATCCACCCCGTCTGACTCTCTGCTTTACGATGACGGCCTCTCAGAAGAGGAGACGCCCCTGGTGGACTGTAACAGTGCTCCCCTCCCGCGCTCCCTCCCTTCTACATGGATTGAAAACAAACTCTATGGTAGAATTTCACATGCATTTACTAGATTCTAGCAACGCTGCTCCCTCTGCACCATCCCAACTCTCTGTACTGCTTGTCCTCAGCACTCTGTACTGAGTGTCTCTGACCCCCATGACCCCCAACGAAACCAAAGCCTCCTCTGAACCCTTTTCTTTGTAAATACCTGACTTTGCATCCAGTTTACATTCAGGCATTTTTGCAGCTATGTCTTTCTCAAAGGATGTGAGAATGAGTGTCATTCCCACGCAGCCCAGCAACTTAAGATGACACGGGAAAAACGGAGTAGAGCAGAATTCTCAGGGGACATTGGGAAGCAACTCACAGTACTTCTGACTTCGTTACCTAGATAAATTTGCCTCATCTGGGGAGGGATTCAGTTGAGCAAGGGGCAGTTGGCATCCCCAGTTTGCAGTGAGGGCTCAGCTAGCGGGCGCCTGGGCTGAGATGAGCCACAAGAAAGCCCTTCCACACTCCCGCTTTCAGATCCTTGTCCACCTCCACACAGTGTGGGACAGCGGGACAACCATGTGGGCCCTGAGCAGACACCAGACTGCGGCTGTCACATCCTTTGCACCGTACCCCCCTTCCAATGTTGTCCCTTACGAAGCCAGTGCTAAACACTGAGCCAATGCTTTCTGAAAGAACATAGTCTGTGGTGCTGTGGCCTTGCAATGGACAGTAAATACGGTTCTTGCCAAAACTCCTTCTTTGTCTTGGATTAAATACTTGAAATTTTTTCCGCTAACTTCATCCTTGTTCCTTTTTGAAGTCTTGAAGCTTCGAGCTCTTTCAAGCGAAGGTAGGTTCTTTCCTCATGCTTCCTGAGTCACAGGTCCTCACTGGCTGAGTACTGCCGATGCTGCGGGGCAGCCTGTGTGTGCCCTCTGTGGGACGGGACGCCTTCCTCCTCCATCTTAGCTGGGATGACAGAACGTTGTCTACAGTGTTCCCACTACAGGAAGCTGTGTAGTCCAGCCAATTGCTGATGCTTTTTACACCGTCCTAGAACAGTTAGGTGCTTCACCAGATCTATTTCAGATTCGAAAGCCTAAACTCACAGACGTTGAGATGGGTAGAATCTGCTAACTTACCCTTGCCAGGAGCGTGTGGTATTGCCCAAAGTCAAACAGTGTTTTGGAAACCTGGGATGCAAAGCCATTAATGTAATTGGCACAGAAAGTGCAAGTTGGTTTAACCGTCAAAGGGAGTTTTGCCAAGGCCTTACTGTCTGCACATGAAGTTTGAGTTCTTCAGTGCAGAACAAATTATCTGTTTTCATTTTTAGGCATGTCAGACCCGAACTGGCCTGGAGAGAGTCCTGTACCACTCACGAGAGCCGATGGCACTAGCACTGGGTTCCCAAGATATGCAAATGATAGTGTATATGCTAACTGGATGGTTTCACCCTCAGCGGCAAAATTAATGGACACATTTGATAGCTAACATTCCTTTGTGAACGGTAACGGACTCCCAAGGGGGAAGAAACATGCCAAGAGCACCAAGTCCACCGGCCTCTTTGTGCACATCACACTGGCCAAGACCAGCCCCAGGTGGCAGACTTGTTTTCTGTAGTTTGTTTTAGCTGGTTTCCAAAGTGGTTTTACTTGGAGTAGCCGGTGGTCCTCCCTCCTAGCACACCTGCCCCACTGGCTGGGTGTTCGGGGCTCTGGTTAGATCCCCTTTCCCTTTAGGTTCGGGTAGCACCCCTGTTGGTCTGTTCTTCAGTAGATACCCACGAGCTCTGTGTTCACATGTGTGGGGTCTGCCATTCACAACTTGTATGAGAAATTGTACCTGAGCTGTTTGGTTTTTTCTGGTGGGTAAAAACCTACCACATACACAGAAAAAAATGTTTTACCATGAAGCACACATTGAAACAACAAGATCGGTTGAATCAAGAGGCCAGGATGACCTGTCCTTGTTTAGAATGAGAGAGAGAGAGAGCCCGGTAAGGATCTCGGTGAAAGCGTCAGAGTCCGCCAGGGCTGGGAGGGAGAAGGGACCTCAGGGCAGTATATGACATCCTGAATATAGGTTTTTGGTTGTTGTTTTTTATTTTTAAGCATATAACGTTTTTTTAGGAAAATGTTTTGTTTCCGTCATGGTTAAATGACTTAGATTTAGCACAATGGAGGGATTTGGTGCTGTCCTTGCTGTGTACGAGGCAAGCTTGAGAGAATTGGCCCCACAAGACTGACTTTTCCCTTGAGCCCTCTGCATTCTTCTCACGCGTTCAGCACTGAGTGACTACCACCAAGTGACCAGAACAGGATGAAGACAAGGGGGCATTTGGAGCGAAGTGTCCTTCAGGCCCAGGATTGCAGAGGCCTTGAGCCACAAACGCTGCCCCCCCAGCACACCATCCTGCAGTACATCCCACCACCAAAGAGTGCGCTTGCCTCGGCATCGGGGCAGGTGGGTTTGTCTCGATGTGATTGGTATCCTGTCAACGCCCAAAGGGAAGAACAGTCCAGCTAGTTGTAAGAAGTTGCCCTGGTAAGGACTGAGGAGAGAGCGAGGTTTTGGCTCTTATAGAGCTGGTGTGGAAGGCACATGTGTCAGCTCTTCCTGTCCGTCATGTATGCTGCTATGGCACGTGTTTTGGTTTCTTCGGTTCTGACCATGACTCACGTGGAAGGTTCTTATCTTTCTGTACTGATGGTTTGTAGCCACGGACACTCCACCCTCCCGTAGGGTTTCAGGGGTGGCTCTTAGAAGTCTCTGCAGCCCTTTTGGCTGTCTCTGGACTGTCAGTTCCCAGGAAATGGTTATATTACCAAACACTGCCTGGTCTTCAGACTTAAAGCACTGTGATAGGACTTTCAAATAATCGTAGTAAAACACTATTTTATGGGCATTTCACAAACACTATAAAGTTGTGACATTTTATGTGGCTGAGAATGCTCAGATAAGTATACCAGATAGAGCCTTAGGAGTGTAATATTTGTGTGCACACACAACCAGGCCAGACAGAAAGATGAAAAAATACTTAGGCATATAATATGGCTTTAGTTTGGGCCATCCTTTTTTCAGATACACTGTGATAAGTTTTAACTGTCTCTAGTCATGGGGCCCTTTTTGTTTTTCAGATTGCTTAATGATAGTTTTATTACATACAAAAATAAGGATAAACTCAGATTATTCAACATGCCTACATAGTAAGTGCCAATTGCTACAGCAGGTTGGCTCTCATAGGCTGAGAGCTCCAAATCTGAATAGCTGGCTCATCTGTGGGGAGTTAACACTTAATAACCACTGGTCTGTCTATTCCCGAGATAGAAAAGTACCCATTCTTGTTAAAGTACCCATTCTTGTTAGCACTATCAGACAGATTTTCATCTACATATATGCAGAAGTTACCACATATTAAATGTTACTGAATATTAAGTAGCAATCTGTCAGCTATTAAAATTTGTAAGATTCATTATAGAAAGGCTATTAAACCATACCGTGTTGGTTTGTTTTTGTAATCAAGGTGACTAAGGAAGTACTTTCAGTTGTGTAAATAAAATGATAAATCATAAAATGTGTCCAATTTTTTCTCTAACTTCTGGTTGCAAAACTGAAGTCAGGTTGTTGACTTTTAGTTAAAACGTCACAATCTGCGGAGCACCCACGGGAGAACAGCAGTGGCACAGGTGATGGCATTTGTAGGAAGCATGGGAGAGCAGCACCGATGGTGGCCGTGGTGCTGCAGATGGGTGTTGCTCAATGTTCAAGCGGTAAGTTGCCTAAACCTGCAACTCCAGGGTTTCTTCCTCGTAGGAAACTTAGCAGTGCTCCGTGTTGATACTCACTGTCCTCTGGAAATTTTAGCTGCTAATTTCGGTTATCTTGTCACGGTTATTAAAATCTGCATAGTGTAAATAAAAGTCACAGATAGTAAATGCAAACTGTCAGCCAGTTAGAAAGCTTAACAGACCAGCCACTTCTGTTCATTTTAGCCTTGGTGTTTGGGCTCCCACAAGCTCAAGCCCCATCAGCTCCTCCATCCAGGGCAAACTCATTAGTAAAACCAGCCTTGTCTGTGACCACATTGTTGAGTACTAGGAACCAAGTTGTTTCAGTGCACACTTGTGACTCAACAGATATGTGTCACAAACACCCTCCTCACCCCTCAGGGCCAAAACTCTAGGTCATCCTGCTATCCTTTGCTTTTTCCTACTTTTAGGGTTAGTCTGGACCACAAAAGCTGCGAAGATGCCCAAAGTTCAGATGTATCTTGGGCAGTGGAAACAGTTTTTTTGCCCAGTGGCATAAACTCCATGAGGGTTTTGTGCCTTCATGTGATCTTTGATTCCTTCTAAACATACCAATTCTGTGAATGATTCTTCCATGTCCTGCCATATGGCCAGCTGTTTGAGTGGAAAACTAGATAAATATATCCAAGAGCAAGTCAAAGACAAATGTTTTATATGTAAAAGAAGAATTGAGGTAGAAGCACGCTTCCCACTGTATAAAGAAAGGGTAAATGAAAGCTGCTTAAATACCCCTAGACAGATGGAATCGAGGACCACCCCTCCTCTTCTTCAAGCGTGCTCACCTAGCGTAGCTTCCCCAGCCTCTAAGGGCTCGTCAGGAGGCTGAGGGCTTCACTTCTGTGGCTGTAAGATACAGAGAGGAAGTGCATGAGGAACAGTGAGTGAGTCTCTCCAGTATGCAGATTGTTGTGATAGAGCCACTAGTGTAAGATACAGAGAGGAAGTGCAAGAGGAACAGTGAGTGAGTCTCTCTCTCCAGTATGCAGATTGTTGTGATAGGGCTGCTTGTGTAAGATACAGAGAGGAAGTGCATGAGGAATAGTGAGTGAGTCTCTCCAGTATGCAGATTGTGGTAGGGCCGCTTGTTTGTTCCTGATTGCTCAGCCCCAAAATAATCATGCAGAAGTTGTATTAATTAAATCACTGCTTGGCCCATTCGCTCTAGCAGCTTATTGGCTACCTCTTAGATAATAAGGTAACCCATTTCTATTAATATGTCTATCACCACGTAGCCGTGGCTTATCAGCAAAGTTTCAAGCATATCTGGCTCCTGTGGCTACATGGCTTCCCTTTGACTCTGACTTCCTTCTCCCAGCATTCAGTTTAGCTTTCCCCACCTTCCTCTGTTCTGCTCTGCTCTGCTATAGGCTCAAAGCAGTTTCCTTATTCACCAGTGATATTCACAGCATACAGAGGGGAATCCCACATCAGCAGATTGTCCAGACTGGCATCTTAGCCCACACAGTCTTTGATTGCAGCACCTTAGCTTCATAGGATGTCCCAGTTCATTGGGGTGCTAGCTGTCAGAGGATGGATCATCTTAGGTAAGATCGTGAGAAACCAGATTTCGTGTACAGAGGATGGTTTAATTTTGTCCCATTGCCATGCCCTGTAGCAAGGACAATCATCCCCCTAGAGAATAAGCAGATATGCTCCATCCATTTCCAGTGTTAACATGGGGAACATTATGTTTGTGATTACGGCATTGTGTGTTGGTGACAAGATGTGTTTTCATCTTTGGGGACATGTTAAATTACAAGACCTGGCCAATAAGCCCAGATACAGGAGACTTGGCAGGGACACATCTTACCTTTGGTGGCATTGCAGGGAATGGGGTTGGATAGTAAGCAGAGAACCCATAGCCTTGAGAGCATTTGAGCCACTGT
The DNA here is from genome assembly GCA_025134845.1 of Neodon shergylaensis. Lineage (NCBI taxonomy): Eukaryota > Metazoa > Chordata > Mammalia > Rodentia > Cricetidae > Neodon > Neodon shergylaensis. The sequence continues at coordinate 1,560,682 of JABTXL010012322.1, read as the reverse complement.
GACATCATCAACTCCTTTCTGTACCAGGATACCAGCGTCAGGTGACACTTCAAGTTAAAATAAGTGTTGATAGGAAAGATAAAAGAGGGACATCCTACAGCCTAAATACAGTAGCCAGTTTTCAACTGGGAGAGTAGAAATAGTTTTGAAATTTCATAATGCAGATACTTACCTTGAAAACTGTCAATTTTATGAATAAAAATATTAAGGTCACTTTGAGTGTTTTATTTTGTCACTAGTCCAGACTTAGGACCGGAACAACAATATCTTCTTATTTGACTGTTTTTACCTCCCCTGCACTCTGATTCTTTCATAGGTTTTTAAATGTCTAGTCTGGCCATTTTTGTTGGTATTGTATGTACAAGGTCATGAACATCCAAAGCCATGTACACTCCAAAAACATATTTCCTGTCTCTTCTCTGTGTTTGTTCCATGGCTAGCTAGTTGATGAGTTGTATGTGCTATATCGGCCATGTAGACTGATGTTTATCTCAGGTGGAGGACTACATTCTAAAGGCGTGCTTAAACTGCTGCAGTATAGCCCGCTTGCTAACTTAGATGCTGATATATGGTTCATCCACCAATAAGCATTAAGTCCAGTTCCTCATGAGGAGGATCTGATAGATGGGAGCGAGGTCAGAGAGTAGGCCAAATGAAGTAGAACAGTCATCAGGTTCCTTTCCGGGGGGTGGGGGGGCGCAGAGAGGCAGGCTTCAGGGTGAAGTGTAATGTAAGCAGGAGAGCAATTGTATCTCATCAGGTTAGCTGACCGGGGAGTGGGAAGGAAGTCAAAGGGGCAATGTGAAAGGTCAGCTTTAAGCAAAACACCATGATGTACACAAATGAAAATTTAGCAACAAAACCCATTGTTTTAAAAACAAAGCTTCCCACCTTTTTCGTTTCTTTAACAGCAGAATGGAGGCACTACAAGTGCCGGCCATGAGACATCCTTTGGGCATGTATTAGGGTTCTCTAGAGAAACAAAAAGAATATGATAAAATACATTACAAAATGGGGATAGGAGATTGGCTTACATGGTGTCTTCGTTATAGTTTTTATTGCTGTGAAGAGACACCATGACCATGGCAACTAAAAAGAAAAGGTTTAATTGGGGTGGCTCACTCACAGTTTCAGAGGTTCAGTTCCTTATCATCATGATGGGGAGCAGGGCAGCAGGCAAGCGGACATAGTGCTGGGGCTGAGAGTGCTACATCTTGCAGGCAACAGGAAGTCAACTGACTGTCACACTGAGGGAAGCTTGAGCAAAAGAGACCTCAAAGCCCACCCCCACAGTGACACACTTCCTCTCTCCAAAAGAGCCCACACCTCCTAGTAGTGCCACCCCCTTTAGGGGCCATTTTCTTTCAAACCACCATACATGGTACAGGCTGTGTAGTCCAACGATTTCTGTCTGCACATTGGAGAGGCAGAAAACTCAGAAGCCGTTCAGTCACTGAGGCTAGACCTGACAGTGAAGGCCTGGAGGATTCCCAGAGGGATGCCAGTCTTCATTTGATTTTGAAAGCCTGAAGAAACTGGGTTCCATGTAACAGAATAAATGCACTCACCGAAGACCACTGGAAAACAGGTAACAGTGGTCTTGATTTTCCTTAGACCTCTCTGTACTGCTGCCACCATGGGAAGGTGCCACCTGCTCTCGCAGAATGTCTTTTCCCTCGATTAATCTTCAGGAAGTACCCTCATTGGTCCACCTGGAAGCATGTCTTTTAGTTGGTCCCTGGTCAAATTAAGTTGAAAGTCAAAATTAACCATCATAGGATGGAAACACAGGTTTGACCATTTTTCTAGTTCTGCTTTTGAGGCACATTGAGTAAGCATGGGTGATAGTTTAGTAGAACCTACTAGAACTTTTGCTTGTCATTCCCCCCCACCATCTGTGAAATCTTCATTTCTTAACTGATGTCTGTGTAATATGTGATGCAGGAAGCAAAGGTCCACACAGAGTAATGTCAACCTGCAGAAAGAACAGTGTTTATATGAGAGACCGTCATGCTTGCTATCCGAAGTGAGTAGGATTGTATTCCTCAGAAGATGCGGTTCGGTCCTCATCCCAGAACTGTAAACCTCCTTTGGAAGTAGGATGCTTCATATTATGGAAGCAAGTTAAAATGAGGTTATACACGCCAGGCAGTGGTGGTGGACACCTTTAATCCCAGCACTCGGGAGGCAGAGGCAGGCATGGTCTACAAAGCAAGTTCCAGGATGGGCTCCAAAGCTACAGAGAAACCCTGTCTCAACAAACAAACAACAAAAAAATGAGGTTATACTGGATTGGGGTGGGCCTGCCTCCAGTGCCTGGTGTCGTCAGATGGAGAAGGCAGTATAGCCATGAAGAAGAGAGTGTTAAAGACAGAAGATAGAGGTGTGCTTGGAGCATTGGAGATCTATAGCATGCCAAGGGAAGCCAAGGGATGGCAAAAAACCTTTAGAGGAAATTTCAGGCATTCCACAGAACCTGGGAGTCAGACTGTGACACCTGGCTGTTGGGCTGTGACCTCCAGAACTGTGGGACTCAAATGGCTGTTGTCCTTGTGTCTGCTGATTTGTGCCCTAGAAAACAATGCCACCACCCAAGTCTATATCTATTTTTCCTTGAATATTAAAGGCCATAATAAGTTACCAGCAATTTCCCTGTCTCTGGAGAACTCCATCAGCCTTAGGGAGTTTTCTTGCTTGGGTTCCTTTTGTCAGGTATCTCTGTGCCCCAGAACTCCTCCTATTTGCACTACTGACAACCTCACTTGTTGAATAGATAAGATGTGGGAAGAAGCGGCCATGGAGCTGTTAGATGTCAAAGCCACAAGTTTACTTTGGTTTCTCTCTTGTTTTGCTTTTTTTTTTTTCCTTTCAAAATTGTAGTCTGGTGTTGCAGCTCAGGCCAGGGGCTATCTCTTCACTCCCCTTCCCTTACAGAATCAGACCTCCAGTTCCAGGTTTAACTCCACAGAGAAAGTGATAACAATGCATTTTCTATTTTGTATCTCTGTGTTGGTTTGAATGAGATGACCTTATAGGCTCATATGTTTGAATGCTTGAGTCCCCAGTTAGTGGAACTATTTAGGCAGAGTTAGGGGGTGTGGCCCTGTTGAAGGAGGCGTGGCTTTGTTGGAGGAGGTGAGTCACTGGGAGTGGGCTTTAAGGTTTCAAAAGCCCAAACCATGCCCCCCCCTCTTTCTCTCTCTCTCTCTGCCTGCAATATATAAATCAGATACAGGCTCTCAGGCACTGCTCCAGAGCCATTGCCACACCTGATGACCTGCTGGCTACCACACTTCCCACCACAATGATCATGAACTAACCCTCTGAAACTGTAAGCGAGCCTCCAATTAAACGTTTCCTTTTTAAGTTGCCTTGGTCATGGTGTCTCTTCACAGTAATAGAACAGTGACTAAGACAATCTTTTATATTCTCTTTTTGCTGTATGATTGACTCATAATCAAGTCTTTTAATTTAAAATATTTTAGAGACAGTTTTAGGAGACTTCACTCTCATGGTTTGAGTCCTCTCGTGGGCTGTGTTAACACACAGGGAAATCTTGCGAGTCCTTTCTGTTCAACTCCACCTGCTTTTGCCTTCCAGAATTTTGCATGACAGATCAGGTAATCCTAAATCATTGCCTGCCCCTCTGCCAAATACTGTTATTCTATGACTAATTGCCAGTATTATCTAGGAAAATCCTTAATTATAGTTTGCTTCTAGTATTTTCCTTTTACGTTTTTATTACATTTACCCGCCGTGTGTCTGTGCACACATTCACATGCCGCAGTGTGTGTGGAGCTCAGAGGACAACTATCAAGAGCCTCTTCTCTTCTTCCATCATGTAGATCCAGTGAAAGACCCCCGAAGAGGACTTCCTTGGAGAGGAGACTCCCCCGAAGCCAAGGAACAGGCCAAGACCACACAGATGCAAATAGCAAGAGGTTTATTGGGTGAACACAGGTACCTGTGGGCAGCAAAGTCTTTCGGAGGACTTGCACGCCCTCAGACTGGGAGGAGGTCTTTTTATAGGAAAGAGGGCAGCAAAAAGCAAGTTTACAGGGCAGAAGCATGGTTATCGGTCGGTCGGAATGAGGCGGGGGGCATGAATGGTTTTTCCTCTCCAGCATAGATGTCTGGCAACAGATATCCTGTTTTGCAGCCCCCCACAGACCTCTTGCTTTGTGGATGTCCTATCTTATAGATATCCTGTTTTGCAGCCATCCTATCTCACAGACATATCCTGCTTTCCTAAGCAAATGGGATGTTCTCATGAGAGCAGGCTAGCTGCTGATCCTGAGAATCTTTCAAGCAAACAGGACGTTCTCCCGGAAGCATGCTAGCTGTGGGTCTTGAGGAGGGGGTCTGTAGGGTCTTTCACCAGGGATCAAACTCGGGCCGTTAAACTTTGCTGCAAGTGCCTCTAGCCATGGAGTCATCCCTCTGGCCCTGTCCAAGGTTCTCATTCTACAGCTGTCTGCATATGTGGCTTATAGGAAGGGTGAGCCTTTAAAGAAACGACTAGCATTTGCAGGGACTAGGCAGGGATCTGAACAAAAAGAAGGAAGTGGTGGACAGCTGATGGAAGACAGGAACAATTTGAGGGGGTGGGGCGTGGATTCAGGGAGACAATTAGAGGATGCATCTACTAGGAAAACCCACCTGGTATTTTGCTATTAATATTTATCAAATTGGATTCATTTTTGAATTGGACTTTCACTTGGAGACTTCTGTTTAGTGATTACAAACTACTGCACAAAGCGCCTGGGAAGCGTTCTTCCCTTTGGTCTGGGAGCTGTCTCTAAGCTGAGTGCTTGTGTCCAGTTTCTGGTTTCCAAATGCTCCCTTGGTGAAGTGAATACTTTTCAGAGAGGGTGCAACAGCTGTGACTGTAAACACACTGCTGGTGCTCCTTCACTTAAAACGAGGTGACGTCCTGCTAAGCTTAGTGCAAAGGGAGAGTACCAGCTGTCACCATGGGTTTTCTCCACCTTGCCAACTGAACGCCATGGCTTAGCAATGCCACCCACTGTAGAGCGCTGCCTGTTCACTCTTAGGATTGTGTGGCTGACTGCGGGCTGTGGCTCAGCAGGAGAGCCCACTGGTGCAGATTATCAGAGGGAAACAGAACAGGGGACAACCACAAGATGGGGAACCTGAATTAATTTGCTACCACCCCAAGAAGAGGAGCCCTGGGAGACAGCTGTGCAGAATGACAAGCCAAAAGTGCAGGTCGCAGGAGTTTGGAGTCAGGCAATGAAGTGCTGACAGAAATGTTGCCTCACCTTTGCTTACTGGGGGCAGATCTCATCCACTAAGATTAAACCTGGTGCTTGTAATCTGGAGCCTTAACTCAAGGAGTGGGACAACCTCTGGTGCTGCCGGTCTGCCACTCACGACTGTGAATCTTGATGGCTGAATCTTCAATGATCTGCTTGACCCTGAGCTGCATCCCTCCAGGAGAGGGACTGATAGTGAGGAAGTCTTATAAGTACAAGGACAGTCTCACCAGACTCTAGATACCAGGGCTGTGGTTGCGCCTACTACCCAGCAACTGGGAAACACATCCTAGCTAAAACAGCCACCTCAGAGGCTTTGTAGAGCTTTGAAGACACAGAAGAGCAAACCTGCCCAGCCCACAGACTGCCAAGCTTAAGTGAGACTTGAGTGGCCCCTGACACACAAGGAGAGAAATCTATTAAAATTAAAGCACACCTGGCAGACACAGTATTGAGCCAATAGAGGCTCAAACCAGCTTAAACCATAGGAAAGACAAGAGTCCAGTGAGTTTGACTGAGCCTCCCTCATGCAGTCAGGCTGCCTCCAATTTTCAAGGACCAGAATGTACCAAAACTCATCCACATTTTTCCCACCTTGCCCTTCACTCTTTTGGTTTCTTTTAATTGTCATTTTAGCAGTGGTTGAATTATTTTCTTCTTTATTCATCTTCATATATACTTTAACTTTATTTATACATCTTTTTCATCATTGAGCTACCTTTTCTCTTTTCTTCTTGTTCTTTTGTGTCCCATGTTTATCTCCCCCCTTCCACCTTTTTGTTGTTTAAAAACAAAAACCCAGGGTCAGAGAGATGGTTCAGTAGTTAAGAGTACTGGCTGTTCTTCCAGGGGACTCTGGTTTGATTTCAGCTCTGAGATGGCAGCTCACAACTGTAACTTTAGATAAAAAGGCAATAGAAAACATCACCAATTTACTTGATTAATAGGAAGAAAGAGCATCAAAACTGGAGAACAAACATGAAAAACTACTACATTCAAACATTTATAAGAAAAATATGTAAATAAGGGGTGGGGAGATGACTCTGGATATAGAGTCTGTAAACAAAAGTCCTGCATTCATTCAGTCCCAATGAAATACACAAAGGCTTATATTAAATTATAAACTGTTTGGCCTATTAACTCAGGCTTATTATTAACTAGCTCTTACAACCTAAATTATCCTATAATTCTTGTCTATGCTTAGCCACATGACTTGGTAACTTTTCTCAGTGAGGCCTTCTCATCTTGCTTCCTCTGCATCTGGCTGGTGTCTGTGTCTCTGCCTTTCCTCTTTCCAGAATTCTCTTATTCTGGTTTCCCTGTCTATACTTCCTGCCTGGCCACTGGCCAATCAGTGTTTTATTAAACCAATACAAGTGACAAATTTTTACAGTGTACCAAAGCATTATCCCACAGCAAGAATCTACTGTTGGGAGACCTTGATGGTCAGACATTGTAATCTATCATGGCCTGAAAGGACCCACCAAAGTTCAGCAACATGATGGACTCTCTCCACAGCTAGACTTCCTACTTTCTACCTGCCCTTATCTGGAGAATGTCTTTAGGCCCAGAGGACTGACCTTATCTAAAAGCTGTCTCTAAATCTGGAAGCCTGATTTACCTCTAGCATGATCCTTGGCACAGTGTCCTGCTAGAAGCCTCCCCTGCTGTGATATGGTAATAGACTTGTACTAGGAGCTTTGCTATAGGACCCTGCTGCCATATATGAAGCCTTATGATAGGAGTTGCCACTTAATGCAAATTAGAGTTCATCCCCAGGCTTCCCAATCCTATGTATTTCCTATACTCTGGAATAAAGCTGAGCTGATTTTCCTACGTTATCTCCAGGAGAGTTGTCTCCATCGTTTCCACAGCCACTGAAGCCTGCTCCTCGCTTTTATTTCCTCCACCCTTGTAGACCAATGGTCCCCAAAGAAGAAGTAGAGCCCATGGCCTGCCATGCAATCATGAGGAACTGACTTCTGATTCCCATGTAAAAGTCAGACTTGGCAGTGTGCATCTGTAACCCTAGTGTCAGTGAGCAGAGATGAATGGATCCCTATAGCTTGCTTTCCAGCCATCCTTGTATCTTGGAGAGCTTCTAGTTCAGCAAGAAAACTCTCCTCAAAAACTAAGGTGGAGAGCAATAAAAGGGGGCACTTAATATAAAGATCTGGCCTATACACAGACAAGATATGCATGTGCTCTCTCTCTCTCTCTCTCTCTCTCTCTCTCTCTCTCTCTCTCTCACACACACACACACACACACCACAAAAAATATTGTAACATAAAAACAAGTAAGTAAGCATGACCATAGAATCCAAGAACTCTGGGATATGATCAAGAGATCAAACCTAAGGGCTGGAGAGATGGCTCAGCGGTTAAGAGCATTGCTTGTTCTTCCAGAGGTCCTGAGTTCAAATCCCAGCAACCACATAATGGCTCACAACCATCTGTAGTGGGGTCTGGTGCCCTCTTCTGGCCTGTAGACAGAATATTGTATACATAATAAATAAATAAATATTTAAAAAAAATACTTTAAAAAAAAAAAAGAAAAAAAAAGAGATCAAACCTAAGAATTCATAAGATAAAAGAAAAAGCTAAGCTAATGACTAAAAGCGAAGAGAAATATTTTTAATTAAATTACAATGAAAATTCTAAATCTAATAAAATTATATATATATGTATGTATATATACATGTAAATATACATACATATACACATATATATGCACACATATGCAAGAGACACATAGAACCCAACATGACAGCACTTTTCCATGGCACATTATAATGAAGATGCTAAAACTACAAAGATAAGAAACAATATTAATAGGTGCAAGGGAAAACACCAATTCACCTACAATGGCAAACAGAATAATATCAGATCTATTGTCAGCAACCCAAAAAATCAGAAAAGCATTGAACAATATATTTCACGGCCTGAAATTAAGTGCCAACCATCACTGCTATGTCCAGCAAAGCTATCTTTATTATATTATCTTTTTAAAGATTTAATTTTTATTATGTATATGGCATTCTGCCTCCATGTATGCCTGCACACCAGAAGAGGACACAAGATCTCATTTTAGACAGTTGTGAGCCAGCATGCCATTGCTGGGAACTGAACTCATGACCTCTGGAAGAGCAGCCAGTGCTCTTAACCTCTGAACCATCTCTCCAGTCCATTTTTATTTTTTAAATTTAATTAAAATATAATTATATGATTTCCCCCTCCCTTCAACCTCTTCCATACTCACACCACTCCCTTTCAAATACATGATCTCTTATTCTTTAATTATTATTGTTACATATATATTATATGTAAACTAATAAATATGCAAATTCAACCACGGAGTGTTTAGTGTCCCTTGTATATTTTTAGGACTGACCATGTGGAACTGGATAACCATTTAATAGGTTCATCGTTGAAGCATACTCAGTCTCCTTTTCTCAGCAGTTTGAGGCCCCATGAGATTTCCCCCATCCACATTGGCATGACAACTAGTACTATCATCCAGGTCTTGTTTAAGAAGACATATTGCTGAGATTTCATGGGTGTAGCTTCCCTGCCACATCTGGAAGATTCAGTTTACAGCAGACATCTTGATCCTCAGGACCTTACAGTCTTTCCACCCCCTCTTCCACCATTTTCCCTGAGCTTTGGAATGAGGGGAGACTTTGTAGATGAATCACCCCACAACCACTTCTCTGCATTTTGCGTAGTTAAAGCTTTCTGTAATGGTCTCCATCTGTTGCAAAACCAGCTTCCTTGGTACAGGATGAGAGGTTCATACATCTGTGAACAGAAGGGAAGTAATTAGGATGCATTTAGGAAGTCTATTGGTTTAGGGATGTAGCGGTAGTAGTTCTCCTATGACCTCACTAGTTACCAGTAACTGACTAAGTTTACGGTACCAGGCATAGCTTCCTTCCTGTTAAGTAGCTCTTAAGTCCAATTAGGCAGCAGTTGCTTACTGCCCAGGCATAAGCATCATTATTGTACTTTTAGGGACATCTTCCTGTGGTAGTTCGAATGTAATTGACCCCCATAATCTCATTGGGAGTGGCACAATTAGGAGGTGTGGCTTTGTTAGAGTGGGTATGAACTTGGAGGAAATGTGTCACTGTAGGGGTGGGCTTTGAGGTTTCCTATGCTCAGAATAGCACCCAGTGTCTCAGTCAACTTCCTGTTGCCTGTAAGATGTAGGACTCTCAGCTATTCCTCTAGCACTACATTTGCCTGCATACCACCATGCTCCCCACTATGATGATAATGGACTGAACCTCTGAAACTGGAAATGAACCACCCAAATTTAATGTTTTTCTCGTAAGAGTTGCTATGGTCAGTTGGGCAGTGGTTGGTGCATCCCAGCCTTCATCCCAGCACTGGGGAAGCAAAGGCAGGCAGATCTCTGTGAGTTTAAAGTCAGCCTGGTGTACAGAGCGAGTTCCAGGACAAGCTCCAAAGCTACACAAAGAAACTCTGTCTTGCAAAACAAAACAAAAAAAAGAGTTGCTGTGGTCATGCTGTCTCTTCACAGCAGTAGAGACCGTAACTAAGATGCCTGCCATGCTGACCATTGTTGTGGTTCATAGGCATCACATCTCATCAAGACTGTCAAGTGTTTTCCTCCCTTGACAGTTTACATAGAACTTTCTGTTATTATAAAAAGTAGTCATCAGACATCTTTAGCAATAGGAACTTGCCTTTAACATCTGAGAGACAACCAAGGGGAACAAATATAGCCCACATTGTTTGGGGATTCTCTTGGAATCCTTTGCCCAATAACTCAAGGAAGTTTCTCATGACTTGTATTGGACATCTCTCCCCCTCCCCAATTAAAGTCCCTGTGGTGGTCTGAATGAAAATGGCCCCCACAGGCACACAGGGAGCAGCACTATCGGGAGGTTTGGCCTTGTTGGAGGAAGTGTCTCACTGAGGGTGGACCTTGAGGTTTCAGATGCTCAAGCCAGGCCCAGAGTGACTCCCTTTCTGCTGTCTGTTGATCCAGATGTAGAAATCCCAGCTCCCTCAGAACCATGCCTGCATGCATGCAGCTGCCAAGCTTCCCACTATGATAATAATGGATCAAACCTCTGAATTTGTAAGATAGCCCCAATTAAATGTTTTCCTTTATAAGAGTTGCGGGTCATGTGTCTCTTCAGAGCAATAAAACCGTAACTGACAGCTCCCCCTTCCATTTTCCTCCCTTTTCATCTCAATCCCACCCTGCTAGTCCTTTCTCTGGTGTTCCTCCCGTCTTCCTCCCAAAGTTCCCCCTTTCCCCCTAGTTTCTGCGCTTACTCCATGTATACTCACATCTGAGGATTCGATGTGAAGAGCTTCACATGATGAGAGATTTGTCTTCAGATGCAGCATTTGTCTTTGCAGTTCTGGGTACCTCATCCAACATAATCTTCCCTAGTTCCATCAATTTACCTAAAAATTTCAGAATTTCATTTTTATTTTTTATTTCCAGCTGACTGATAGTCCATTGTGTGTGTGTGAGAGAGTGGGGGAGATCCTTTGGGCATATGCCAAGAAGTGACATCAATGAGTCATATGGTAGATTTGGTTTTAGTTCTTCAAGGGTTCTCTACACTGATTTCTGGAGCAACTGTACCAGTTCACAATCCCACAAATAGTGAATGAGGGTTCCCCTTTTATAACATCCTCACCAGTACCTGTTGTTAGTTGTTTTGTTGACCTTAACCATTCTGGTTGGCATAAGACACATTGCTCTAATTGCTAAGGATGATAAACACTTTTTGAGATATTGCTTAGCCCCTTTTATTATTTCTATTGAGAACTCTCTGTTCAAATTTATAGCCCATTTTTTTAAAATTGGGTCATTTGTTTTCTTGACTCTTTTAAAACATTTTTAAATAAATTCTAGATATTAATACTTTGTCAGATGTATAGCTGGCAAAGATTCTATCCTACTTCGTGGGCTTCCTCTTTCCTCAGTTGATTATTTCCTTAGATATACCGAAGTTTTTTTTTTAATATTTTAAGATATCAGTAGCCAATCGTTAGTCTTACATCTGGGCAAATGGAATTCTATTCAGAATTTCTTTCCTATCTAAATGCTGCAGGATACCACCTATGTTTTCTTCTGGCAGTTTCAGTATTTCAGGATCCACTTTGAGATCTTTGATCTTTTTGGAGCTACATTTTATATGGGGTAATAGACACAGTTCTAATTTTATTCTTCTCCATGTAGACATCCAGCAGCTTTCCCAGCACCATTTGTTGAAGATGCTGTCTTTTTTTAGTGTATGTTTCTGACATCTTCATCAAATGTCATATTGTATGGAGCAGATCAATTCTCTAGTGAGTGTATTGTTGACATGAGCATGGCCATGTCAAGGACCCCGATGTCTGAAACCCACGGGACTGGCAAGGACTTCTCCTGGTGTGAGCATGGATCATGACAGTGTGTGCAGAAAGTCTCAGCCAAGCTTCAGCATCCCAGATAACTGCAGCCTGTGACTGTTTCTTTACAGAAACCTCCTGGCAACATTAACTAACTCCCCCTTGGCAGTGGTGCGGCATGGTGGGGGTGTCGTCCATGCCTTTAACCCCAGCACTTGGGAGGCAGAGGTAAGTGGATCTCTGTGAGTTTGAGGCCAGCCTGGTCTACAGAGTGAGTTCCAGGGCAGGCTCCAAAAAACTACAGAAAAACCCTGTCTCAATATAAACAAACCTCCCCACCCCCAAAAAAAGTAGCTAACCCCTTCCCCATTCAGTTGTTTATAATAAATGCACCTCCTCATTCAACTGTATATAACAAGCCCACCTCCTCATTCAGCTGAATATAATAAATACCCCTCTTATTCAACAGTACAAAATAAATAACACAGGGTTCTAGTCACCTGCAAAGAAAGTTGAAATCATGGCTTTTGAGGAAAGGAAATAATCCAGACTTAGAGAAATACCATATGTTTTCTCTGATATGCAGACTCTAGACTTGAATTTATATTTTTGTTTATGTGTATGTACCTGTGAGTGTGTGCATGTGTACATGCATTTGTGTGAGTGTGTGTGTAGGTCTTGAAGGTAGAAGAGATTGTGATTGGGAAGAAGTCAATCCTATCATGGTGTTGTGTGGCACTCCTGAATAAATGTTTACTCACTTCAGAAAGGGAATTGACAATAGATCAGAGTAGTAAAGATACCACCAAAGTCCAACTTGGATAACCATTGAGTTTTTTTGGAGTTATTTACCAGAGAAAAATTACCCAATGACAGCTGCATCACCAGAAGCTTGCCCCAACATGGGTGATAGCTCAGGAAAGCTGGAAGTCTGAAGCTCACTGCACAACCTGAAGGCAGATCAATACGTTGGAGATGATCTCTTTCAGATAGCTCAAGTGGCCTTTTCCAGGCAGCCCAGATGGTCTGAGAGCATCCTTCAGCAGTCTTTACTGATTATATCTGCTTAAGAAGGGAGGTAGAAGATGTATCTAGTTAGTTTCATGGACTTCCTGAAGCTTTTGAGTTGTATCCTGAGTTTAACTAGCTTTCCTGCAGGATGGAATGTTTCACCTTTCAAACACCTTGTGTCTGAAAAAGCCTCACTCCAAGATGGAAGGTTTTATTTATTTATTTATTTATTTATTTATTTATTTATTTATTTATTTATTTATACATGGTTTCTCTGTAGCCTTGGAGCCTGTCCTGGAACTAGCTCTTGTAGACCAGGCTGGCCTCGAACTCACAGAGATCCGCCTGTCTCTGCCTCCTGAGTGCTGGGATTAAAGGCGTGCGCCACCACTGCCCGGCGATGGAAGGTTTTAATTGAAGAAAGTTACTACTTAACACTCGCGTAGTGGTTCCTTTCTGTTGCTATGATAAAGCACTGACCTCATTCGACTTGGAGAGCAGAGGGTTTGCTTGTCTTTCACTTCCACATCACAGTCCACCATTGGGGGAAATCAGAGAAGTGCCCAGACCCCTGAACTGAAACTGAGGCCACAGAGGAAGCTGCTTACTCGCTCTGTCCATGCTCTCTCAACTTACTTTCTTAGACACCCCCAAAAGCACTTGTCCAAGGGTGGTAACACCCACAGTGGTCGGGACATTCTCACATCAGTGGTCAATCAAGAAAACGCCCCCACAGATCAACCTGATGGATGCGACTCCAGCTGAGGTTCCATCTTGGAGAATGACTTCACTTTGTGTGATAAAGGATAGCCAGCACAACCTGGAGTGTCTTCAGCATTTTCTTCTATGAGGTTCATTTCTCTCTGGAAACTGATGAACCTAACTATAGATTTAGGAAAGATTCAAAGATTCAGATGAAGGGCTGGGAGGCACACACACTTCCCAGTGTGTGCCCCACAGAGAAAGGCACGTGGCTCTGCCTGTGGGGTGGTCAGGAAGGAAGGAAGATAAAGGGAAGAGAGCAAGCACACATGAATGAGCCAGAAACCCAGCATCTGTAGGGCTAGCAAAGAAGGGGAAGAAGAAGATGCTTGAAGTGGCTAGGAATGGATCTATCCTGAACTACAGTGTGCTAAGAAGGAGCTGGATCTGAATTTGCTTAATGGGGCCATCAAGTTGTTTTGTGGAAACTTTGCAAGAATTCGGGCGTTCACAAGTCCACTTAGATCCTGTGTTTGGCACTGAGATGCCAGGAACTCTAGATGAAGTCTCATTCTTTCCATCATAGTCTCCTTTCAATTTAAAGTGTCCACAGGAAAAATCCAGCCCAAGCATGTCCATGACCAGAGATGAGCCTAGAGGGCACATTCTAAAAGCCCTGATGCCTGTGCAATTTCTTTTCTTTTGAGAGAGGGTCTCAGTATGTATTCCAGGTTGGCCTGGAATTTACTGTGTAGTCCAGACAGGCCTCCAGATTATTCTTCTTCTGCCTCAGCGTCTTGAGTGCCAGGACTACAGGCAGATGCCACACACGGCTTCTGGGGACTTCTCAGTAACTGTTGATGAAATGTCAAGTCTAGTGTGGGCACACAGTAAATATGGACTTGGACAAAAATTGCCAAAACTGCCAGTCTGGCATCATGGTTCTCTAACATGCTGATGAAGCTCCCTCCATGTTACAATTTATACTTACCCTATTAGTCCCTTGGAGAACTTTGGTCTTATCTTGGATATTTAGCAGTACTGAGACTTTACCACTTGCTGGAGGTTCCCATGGTCCACGTCTCCTAGGAAAGAACCATTGCATCTTTACACTCATTCCTGTCGTGTGCTCACACTTGTGGTAAATAGCATGACAACCCCGTGCACTAGAGGCACGTTAGTCAGACTCACACGTAGCTAATCTTCACCCAAGTGCTTACCCTGCTAACTGGGAAGAGAGCCGACTATTGGGAGGCTGCAGACACAGTCAACATGCCTTCTGCTCAAGGAAGGTCGTTACAGAACACAGAAAAGATCCCTACATGTTTTTATTTTAAGCAATTTTGTTTGGTGGGTGCAAAGGACCAGGAGGTGAAAAGACTGGCCTCTTCAGGAAAGCACAGGCTAGGGGAGTCTATGCCCGAATGAGCTCTTTATCCCCGGGCCAGGCAGGAGGCAGGGAAATCAAAACTGTCTGTGTTTATAGTAGCTTGGAAATGACTTGGGGAAGAGTGAGATCTTAAAGTTGGGAAGAGCCTGGATATTCAGTCAGCAATCCTGTCTTAGAAGGGTCCAGACCCTTACGGCATTAGATGAGAACATCTGGACTAAAGATATCGCAACAACTGCCAGCCAGGAAAGTCATCTGTGATTAACAACAAACCATCTCTCCTGGAATGCTGCTTCTATCGGATGCAACCTGGAAGTCACGTCAGCCATCCATCTACTCTAATGCATTCACAAACCACAGTAAACGTGAGTTGGTCAACTGCTCGCTGTCTGCCAGCCAAAATCCCAAATACTTCAAATGTAAAACAGCGTTTAATTCAGAAATAAAAGCATCATGTAGCTGGTTTAAGGAAACCACTCAAACCCTTGCCCCAGCCCAAACTGCACACTTCTCAGTGGACCCCTGTGCAGTCAGAATGGTCCTTCTGAAGCCCTGGAGCTTTGTTTAGGAGTTTACTTTCATGAGAAATCTCTCCTTTTTTTTTATTCTCTCTTCTTGTGGTTCTTGCTACTTCAATGCCCAGAACGGTGAACACACTTATCCATTATGAAAAAGGGAAAAGATTTGCAAAACCAGCTATGATGGTATGATAGGGCTGAAACTAGACAAAAGGGGGGAAGGGAGCTTTAGATGTTCTTTTCTGTGCCATGTGTCCCTTCGCCTACATTCCATGCTTCTATTTCGGAATTAATTAGAATAAAGTGACTTTGTAAAATTGCATTTAATCCTCACTGTTTTAGGAAACAGGTATTGTTGTTATTGGCCGCTAAACAGATGAGAAAACTCGGGAGTCAGAGGGGCTAAGTCCAGATAGTCTGCCAAAACAACCCTGCAAAGAAAACAGAACCAGAGTGGAGCAGACACCAGAGCTGCCCCTTGGCACCTCCACATTCAACCCGGACACACGAGGGCCTTGTGCTGCTAGCCGCTCACCTGATTATGCTAGCGTTTGTGGTGGACACTGCCTTGAGAATATTCCCTGAGCAATCATTAGGATAGCAGCAAGAGTGGGAGAGGTTTGTTTTTGTTTTTCTAAAAATTATATAATTTCAGACCTTAAAATCATTTACCGGACTGTCTACTTAAACGCCATAATTTAACATAACCTTGGGTCCGATGAAATGGAATGACTAGCCCAAGTGATGTTGGCAAGCTGGACTAGGGCCCAGTTCACCTGAGAATGGTCAGACAGCTCTGGAGACCTATTGGTCCCTACCATAGCAACCCAGAACATAGAGTAGTCTCTGAGGGCGCTGCTACACATCGCTGTTCCCCCAAGTCTTCTGGCAGGGATCTACAGAGCTAATCTGCTGTTTGGCCTGGTACTCCAAGTCCCTGCAGGCGCTTGTTTCTCTGCCTTCATCCTTTTCTGGAGGTCCACAGGCACTCGGCTTTTGTGTGTTTGATTTTAGAAGAATCAACACTGTCAGTTGTAGAGTTTTCTGGGCCTGGCATAGGACAGAAGAGGGAAGAATGGGCGTGTCCTGGCTGTAAAGGGCAAGGCCTAGCCGTGGAAGGGCGGGACTTGGCAGTGGAAGGCGGGACCTGGTCGTGGAGGGTGGGGCCTGGTCGTGGAGGGCGGAGCCTGCCCATGGAGGGCGGAGCCTGCCCATGGAGGGCGGGACCTTGGCCGTGGAGGGCGGGGCCTGGCTGTGGAGGGCGGGGCCCGGTTGTGGAAGGCAGGCGCGCGCGGCGGCGCCACACCCTCATTTCCCTCATTTCCTCGCGCGC
This sequence comes from Neodon shergylaensis, assembly GCA_025134845.1. NCBI lineage: Eukaryota > Metazoa > Chordata > Mammalia > Rodentia > Cricetidae > Neodon > Neodon shergylaensis. The sequence continues at coordinate 1,544,074 of JABTXL010012322.1, read as the reverse complement.
GCCGGAAGTGGCGGTGCTCGGCGGCGGCGCGCCGGGCCGGCCAGCGCAGAGCGCTGGCCAGGTGAGCAGTTCCCCAGGGCGGCGGCGCTGAGCGGAGGGCGCGGTGAGTACCGCCCTCGCCTGGCGCGCCTCTGGGCGGCGGCCGGTCCCCTCCGACGTGCCCTCCGGGACGGGACGCAGCGGGGCGCGGTGCTTCACTGACGTGCCCTCCCCGGTCTGGTCTGGTTTCGGGAGACCGCTGCTGCCAGAGACCGTTGGTTTGCGTGTCAGTTATGGGCTGTGGGTTTTTATAACCTACTCGCCTTCGTCTCTGCTGAGTGGCTAAACTTTTTACTGCGGGGTTAAAAAGCGTCCTCTGGCATCAGCCCTCCTGGCTCTGACAAAACGGCCTCCTGTAAAAAGATGCTCTTGGAGTAGGACTCGGTGACCCCCGGAGCCTGAAAAAGCGGGGAATTGTCAGAACGGCCAGATAGTTTGGGAGATTCTTGCCTATCTGAGCAAGTGGCTGTGTAATTTGTCAAACACTTGGGCGGTGCTTGTGTTTGTCACCGGTGATGGTATTGGCTGCATGACAGTTTGGTTACAAATCTAAAGCTTCCCCTCTTAAGCCCTTGTTAAGTCTGGAGGTGTCTTGAGCCTGCTTTTGAGATGTGTGTGCAGTGTCTTGACAGTCCGTGTCGCTGAAGGCCCCTGGGCTTTTAAAGCTTTGCAGATTAACGTGTCTTTTAAAGATGTATTAAAATAGCACCTTCGGCTTGGGAAGTGACAAAAAGTGTTTTATGGCTTACAGTTCAGGAATAGTTTGTATTATTATCTGCTACTACTTGTTTAAAATTATGTGACTAAAGAATGCAAAAAGGATGTTGGATTTCCGGTATATGTGGCTTGGAGGATTTGGAGTTAACCAGCTTTAGTTTCAAATAATTTAGAGATCACCCTTTTCCCTTCTCCACTTCTTCTGTGGGGGTATAAAATACACATGAAGTCAACAAACGCTTACAGGTTAACTGTGTAGGTCAGTGACTTTCCATGCTCAGTCCCGTGTTTCCTGCTACACACCTCAGATTGTAACTGTAGAGCATTTCCAGAGCGTTCTGCTTCTGCCAAGTAGGTTGTACCCTTGCTTCCTCATCTGTAGTCTGACTTCTCTCCTCAGCCTTAGTTCGATCTATGTTGAGCTTCATTTTAATGGAGTTAATATGTAGTATTCTCAGAAGTCACCTGTCATGTTTTATGGTATGGTGTCATTCATATCTGTGGTAATTGCTAGTTCTTTCGTAATGTCCCACTGTGTTGTGTGACTGGTTTTCTGTTGGCGAGCATGTGTGCTTCTGGTTTTGTCTATGTATGTGAATACATTTCTGCCAGATATAGAATGACTGAGACATCCAGTAGGGGGAAACTACATCTTAACTAACGTGGACTTTTTCTTTTAAAAATGTAACCGAATTGCTTTGCTTAACTATTACAATAGGAAAGGTTGGTTTGTAAAGTATAGCTGTTATAAGTTAAGTCATGGTGGTGCAAACCTTTAATCCCAGCACTCAGGAAGCAGAGGAAGGCAGATCTCTGTGAGTTTCAGGCCAGCCAAGGATACACCCTGGCATGCTGTCTCTAGCAAACATTTATATATTCATTATAGTTACTATTTACATTTTGTATTTGCACCAGCAACAATCTTCTCAAAGACTCGTTGCGTTTAATTATCTTTTACCCACAAGTCAGTTAGAGCAGGTCCATGATATGACTGTACAGTTTGATAACAGTTAGGCAACTGTGTTACTCAAGTTAGTGGTTCTTAGGGGAAATGTGGTAGCTGTCGGAGGAAATGAAGCACCGAAGGATCTAACTAAAAATGGATTGGAGAATCATGAGATTTCAAGACGAAAAACATAGTCACTGTAATGCCACACAAGTACTAGGTGTGAATATAAAATTGAATTAAATTAATATAAAGTTAGTTTTGGATGTAAGTTTATTAAAGTAGTCTAGTTATATCCATAATAGAGAAGAAAAATCACTAAACATCTGTAGGAAGTCAGATCATGAAATTTGGGCAAATACAAGAAGCAATTGAGTTGAAGATGTTTAAATATTAGTACTCTCAAGTTTGGAAAGATGCTTTGCCCACTGCACACACACACACGCACACACACACACATACACACACACGCACACATACACACACACACACACACGGCAGGAGAGGGAGGGAGAGATGCATCAGGGGACAGAGTACTGGCAAACATAGATCAACCCTTCCCTCTAATTTCTGTTTTTTTTTTCCCTCTATGGGTAGAGATGATCTGAGAGTATGATCTTTTAAAAGGGCTGTGGAAAGATAGTTACCTGTACTGTCAGCTCCTGATTGTCACTCTCCTACCAACTCACAGAAGATAGCAAATATGATCAAGAAAATAAGGATATTTCTCAAAGCAGAAGTGTATGGGTTTATGAGTAAATTGATACACCAAAACTATTAATATTGTTGAAGACACACTTAGATACTGTCTAATAAAATTTATGAACTGTGGAGATAAATATATAATTTTATAAGATTCTCAAAACAATGTTTTGTTTGTTTATAAAGGAATAGAAAACAGATTTCCAAACGCTGTGTGACAATAGTTTAGGTTTCTAAAGAGCCCATAGTAACAGGGCATGGTCATACATGTGTGTAATCCCAGCACATGGTAAATTGAAGATCATGAATTCAAGGCCAGCCTTGGTTACATTAGGAGATTCTATCCCAGAAAAGAAATCAAACAAACAAACAACAATTCCCATAGGACTGTTTTGAACTTGGAACTTTGTCTCTAAACAAAATCATTTCACCTATATTCAGTAGAATATACAGGAAATACTCTATCAAAATGAAAAATTTCTGAAAAAATATATATGGAATTCAAAGAAAACAATAAAACATTTCTTAGCTCCAAGTTGTAAATAAATTTAGCTAAGAAATTTAAATGTAATGCTAAGGATTTTTAAGTCTTTGTTTGTTTGTTTTTTCTTTCCAAGACAGGGTTTCTTTGTGTAGCCCTGACTGTTTTGGAACTTGAGACCAGGCTAGCCCAAAACTCAGAGATCTGCCTACCTCAGCCTCCCAACTGCTAAGATTTAAGGCGTGCATCACCATGCCCAGCCTGAATTTTTAAACTTTAATAAACTGGAGAAAAATTTTTAATGTGGCAGTTAGTCAGCTTTCTATTATTATAATAAAATGCTTGGAACAAAAGGGTTATTTTTTTCTCCAAGTTTCAGCTTGTGTTCACTTGGGCCTGTTGCTTTGCTTCTGTGGCAGCATAGTCAACATGGTAGCAAAAATGGGTGGCTTACCTTGGGGCCAAAAAACAAATAGTGAGAAAGGACCCACACTTCATATTCCTCCCAAGAGCAAAGAGCACACTCCCAGTTACCTAACTCCCCTCTCTGCTCCTTAAGTGCGTAGTAGTGATTCTGCTACCTCCCAATAGCACCGTAGGCTTGAAGCCAAGACTTTAACACATGGAGTTTGGAGGGACAGTCCAGATCTAAGAGATAGCAGTTGGAAAGTAGAAAGTAGTTAAAGGCATAGTGGAAACTTATCCTGGGCAGGGGACTTTGTAGAAACTTATTACATTCAAGGGAATTTAGGCAGCAGTTCCATTAGAAGGATTTGTGTGTTAGTGAAATACTGTGTTCAAAGTCAGGTATATGAAAGCCATTCATGCCACGATGCTTAGTAGTGGCAAAAATTTTGGAAAGATACACAAAAATTGTGGGGATGGTAAGAGAGACTTCTCACCCATTCCCTTTATTCATGTTTAATTTTGTGTTTTGTTTTGTTTTCAAGACAGGATTTCTCTGTGTAACAGCCTTGGCTGTCCTGAAACTTGCTATGTAGACCAGGCTGGCCTCAAATCATAGAGATCTACCTGCCTCTGCCTCTCAGGTGCTGGGATTAAAAGAGTGAGCCACCACGCCCAGCTACGTTTAACCTTTTTTATCCTATTCATTTACTTTATGATATTTTATAAGCACAACCCTTTCTTTTTTAAAGCTGGACATTGTGTAGCTGTAGTTCAGTTCTCTAGGAGGCTGAGGCAGGATGATCACTTGAGTTCAGGGGCTCAAGCCTATCATGAACGACAGAGCCGTAGGGGAAAACTGAGACTTATAAATAGAAGTTTTAGAATAGGAGTTGCTGTGTCTAGCTAGTCTGATCTGTGGCGTAAGAGGGGTTGCTATGTTTTTAAATGCTAGGGAAAGTAATACACTACGATGTGAGGATTATATAAAGTTCAGACTTCAGTGGCCCTTGAAACTCAGCTCTGTCTACAGTTTTTGTGCTGTCTGTGACTGCTCAAAAGTGGAACTGATTGGCTTCAACCTGAAGTCTTTGCTGCCTCTGGCTTAGAGACCAGGTATAGAACTCTCTACATAAAGACATTTTGTCTGTGACTAAACTGACATTTCAAAGGGTTTGTAAAAAGAGTAATGAAACTTACTTATCTTCTTGGGAAATAAGGTGCTAATTTTGCATTATGATTATTTCTGCTGAAGAAGCTAAAACTGAAGAGTTGTGTAGGAAAAACTTGATAGATTTGACTATTAAAAAATTACATAATACAAAATGATAACTGACAGTTATTGAGTACTTAATGCTTGTTGAGTTTTGCCTGACTGTTATAGTAGTACTCCAAGGTAAGTTCTTTAGTTATCCCCACTTAGATGAGGAAGCTCAAGCTCAGAGAAGTGTAGAAGCTTGTAATGTAGAACAGATATTGGAATTTTGGCTATCCAGCATGAAACCATTTATACAGGCAAGCAAGAAGAACTGAGAAAATTAATTTGCAATATATTAATGCCATTTTATAGGTATTATATGTGTTAGAAAGAAATATCTGCTTCATTTAAATATTCCATGTATAAATGCCTATAATTTTTTCATCTTTTCTATATTTTTCAATAAATTGCTTTTATTTCATTTTTTAAAATTTCTTTTATTTTAAGCATATGATGTTTTGCCTGCATGCATGTCTATGTATGAAGCCAGAAAAGGGCACTGGATCCCCCAGAACTAGAGTTATAGACAGTTGTGAGCTGTTATATGGTGTTGGGAATTGAACCCAGGACCTCTGGAAGAGCAGCAACTACTCTTAACCACTGAGCCATCTCTCCAGCCCTAAATTGCTTTTTGTTTTTATTCTACTGTTATATAAACTTAGGAATTCACATTATACACTAATATTGATAATTGTGTAGTGAAAATCTTAAAGGAAGAATTACAGATTACTGAAAGAGTGAATGCATTTTAATTAAGTCGGTTCCACAAAAAGGGTGCATGTGCATGCACACATATATATTTAGTTTATCCTTAATGAAGGAAATCATAACAGCTGAGAAGGAAAATTGGCTAGAGAGATGGCTCAGTGATTAAAACTGCATCCTACTCTTGCAGAGGACTTGAATTTGGTTCCCATCACCACATTAGGCAGTTCATAAATGCTTGAAATTCTATTTCCAGGGAGTCTCGTACCTCTTACTTCAGGGGCACCTACATTCACACACACACATTATTATTAAAAGTAATAAATAAAAATAATAACTGTCCAGAAAAACTGCCTCATTTTATAGAAGTCCAAAAAGATTAAATATTATGCCCAAGATTTTATAATTGTTAAATAGTTGACTGTATTCTTGAACTTGTTTTTATTCTGCCACAGACTAGCCCATTTTGTGCCATTGTTTGGCCTACATTTAAGTGCTGTGAGTATAGTTTTCTCCAGAAACACCTTATTGAAGGATCCATTTGGTGTTGCCCTTGGTACTCAGCACAGTACTTGGCACACAGTAGGTGCTCTCAAGGATTTGTGGGAGCGCACTGCTTTCTGATGATCAATCCCTTTGTTTCTAAACACTTAACATTTGTAAGTACTTAAGAAATCAATAGTTCTAAGCCGGGTGTGCTAGTGCACCCCTTTAATCCCAGCATGGGAGGCAGAGGCAGGCAGATCTCTGAGTTTGAGGCCAGCATGGTCTACAAGAACTAGTTCCAGGAAAGGCTCCAAAGCTAACCCTGTCTCAAAAAACCAAAATGAAGAAAAAAAAAACCTGGTGTTTTAGGCATGTATAGTCCAGCACTTGTGAGGCTGAGACTGGGCAATTGCCATGAGTTTGAGGTCAGCCTGGTCTACATAGTGAGTTCGAGGACAACTGTGCTATGTAGAAAGACTATCTAAAACAAAAACAAAACAAAACAAAAAAAGCCTTTTAAAACGTACAGTAAGAAGTCAGTTACCAATGTAGTTAACAGTATCAGTGCTTTACATTGCTTTTTATAGATCTGTTTTCCTTTTTGTAGTACAGGTGATGAATTCTTTCAGGTTATTTTTATGTCCAAATAAAAGTATTTTGCCTTTGTTTTTCAAAAATTATTCTGATGACTCCTCAGTTGGTAGAGTGTAGAACTCTAGTGAACCCTGTCAAAAGTTGGTTTTGCTGGGCATAGAATTCTAGTTTGGCCTTTTTTTTAAGTATTTAAAGTGTTTATAGACTATATTTTATATGTGTGAATGTTTTACCTGCATGTAGTATTGTACCGTGTGTGTGTGTGTGTTTGTGTGTATGTGTGTGTGTGATGTCCTCAGAGGTCAGAAGAGGGCATAGATCTCTTGGAACTGGAATTATAGGTGGTTGTGAGCCACAGAATAGGTGCTGGGAACAGAACTTATGTTCTCTGTAAGAGCAGCAAATGCTCTTAACTGCTGAGTTAGCTCCCTAGCTCCTCTGAGTATTTATAAGGTAATTCTACTTTTTCTCACTTGTATTGCTTCCATGAGTTCATTTTGTTTCATTAATTTTTTAGAGCTTTTATTAATTTTTATTTTCGTGCATGAATGTTGTGTCGCATATGTTTGTGTACCACATGTGTGCAGCAGCTGAAAAGAAAATAGCAGTTTATAAAGGTACAAGGGGAAGCCCTATGTTAGGATGAGCTTGCTTAATTTTAATTGGGCAAGCCAAAAGGGGGCGTTTGATGGCTGAACTTCAGTACTTTGATTGCTGGACCTTGGTCCTCAATCAGGAGGAGGAAGTGGCCAAATAAGGGAATAGACCGTGGGGACTAGCATTAGGAATGTAATCAAATAGTTTTTAGCAAGGCAAAGGGATTGGGGGAGAAGGGCAAGACCCAGAGCCATGCTCTTGAGAGGGCTAGTGCCCTTCAATACCAGAGGAGGCCAGGAAGGGTGACAGATCCTCTAGGATGGGCAGTTCCAGATGGTTGTAAGCCTCCGTGCAGGTGCTGTGAACAGAACCTGGCTCCTCTAGAAGAGCTACAGCCATCTCCCCAGCCCCACAGACTGCACTCCTTTCTTTGCTCCATATGTATTATGCATTTTTTTGTATAGTCACTTTTAAAGTAGAATAACTTTTTTGTGAGTGTCAGATATTGTAAATTCTATTTTGTTGTATGCTAAATATTTTATATTCCTATAAATGTTCTTGAAAATTATGACATCATATGGAACCAATTTAATTCTTTCAGGTTTTGCTTTTAGTATTTGTTGGCAGAAGTTAGATGAATGTATATAAGTTGGTTATATTCCTCTACTAAGCCAAGACTTTTTTGAATGCCCAGTGCCTCATGAAGTTAAAGTTTTCCAGTCTGTCTGCTAGGAGCATATACTATTCCTGGTCCTATTTAAATGTTGGGATTTGTGTCCTCTGGTTTTTTATAGTCTTTTCTTTGGCTTATTTCTTTATAAGCCTACACTAACGAGCAAGCACTCTGCGGAATACCCAAAGGATACCCTGTTTAGGTCTCTGGAGTTGTTTTGAACCCTTACTGCCTTGAACTTTTCAGACTATCGGGTCCATCCTGTCAACTCAGGAAATCTGCTGGCCTTCCTTAGTATACACACATACATATTTATTATCAGAAACAGTTTCAGTAAGAAACAAGTAGTCACTTGTTTCTCATTTCTCCAAGGATCACTACTCTTCATTTCCTGATGTTCAACATCTGGAAAACTGCTGTTTCATGTGATTTTGGTTATTTCAAAAATAGAGGTAAATCTGGTCCCTATTATTCCATCTTGGGATGAAGTCTCTTAATCCGTTTTTGAGTTAGGATTGATTACTTTCAAAACTTCTTTCAACTAACTCTAAAATGCTTGATTTTGTCTTATTTACCTTTACTATCTCATTTTCCTGTCACTATAGTATTCTTTATCTCTTCAGACCCTTCATTGGGTTTAGAGGTTGGTTGAATTAGCTCCAAACTGTGAGTGAATGTCATATGTATAACATATAGACAGTGCACAGAAGATGGAGTCAAGATGTAATCGCAGAAAGGGTGCATGTGTGAAATCATAACATGTGTGCAGCATGTATGTGTGCATACAGGGGTGGGGGTGGGGAAGTTGTGTGTGTGCGTGTGGTGGGTGTTGAACCTAGGACCTCAAGCATGCTTGCAAATACTCCACCACTGAACTATATCTCTAGTTCTTCTAAGATTCTTAGTAGCTTGTTACCGTTATAATCTGGTGTTGTGGTATGTGGTCAGAGTTCCTTTTAGGAACTAGGCAAGTAGGATGTAACAACTACTATAGAGATATGCAAGCACACTCTAATTAATTATAGCAGCCTTTCTTTCATTGCAGTGGAAAGCAATCAACTACAGCATTATCATGTAGATATTATAAAACCTATAGTTTTATTAAAATGGAGAAACAACACCCAAGTTTTAATGCTTCCATTTAGTGGTTAAATAGCCTTATTGAAATCTCTTTATTTCTGAACAATTTTTCTTCTATAAAAAGAAGCTAATAGTAGCACTATTCTGAAAGGATATTTCATATATTGTATGGAATATGTGAAAAATTGGTCTTAAACTAGTGGCTTTTAGGATTTTTTAATCACAACCCAATTATTACTATATTATACATGAAGTCTCATATGTATACACACATATATATGTATACATATATACACACACATTTAATCACAATGCAAAACTTACTGTTACACATGTTTTCTCTTTCACTGAAAAATAAACCTTTAGTGGTGACCCATTATGAATTGTATGAAATGTAAAATAAAGGAAAAGACTGTGAGGTGCCCTATTAATGAAAAGATGTGGTACATAGAACATATATTACTTTATGATCAAGTTTTACCTCAAAATCATTTGAGTATATTGTATGGTTAAGTGTGTCTATCTTTATTAACAGTTTTTGTTGTTGATGTTATTTTGTAGAGTCTCACTGTGTAGCCCTGGTTATCCTGGAACTCACTATGTAGATCAGGCTGGCCTTGAACTCACAGCAGTCCACCTGCCTCTGCCTCCTGAGTCCTGGGATTAAAGGTGTATGCCACCACCACTGGGTATATTAACAGTTTATGAAATTTTGTTTCTATACTTTCAAGTGTAGCCTTTTCCCCTAACAAGTAGGCTAGTAATAACTTGCACATAGTAAAGAAATTCCTCTCAGTTTATTTTTTCAGTAACGGCATTCAAGTGGCTCTTTTGTTAATGATCATGTTTCTAAGGAATGGTAAATTCTTAGAACTAGCGTTAGCTGTGCATTGTCTTTTAATTAGTTTGTTAAAAGTTAAAATTTCCCCTATTTTTCTCTAACATTTAAACAATATTTACAATCATTTTGTAAATATTGTCATAGTAAAAGATATTGTCATATAAAAGACACAGTGAATTAAATTTTTCAGGATACTTGGTTGTCACTTGGTTTGCTAAGGTAACAAATGGCTTAGGGAAGTTAAGCCTATTATTTGTGGTCCACTATCATAAAAAGTTTTAATCTTGCCTACATTTTAATACAAATATCTACAAAAAATACACAATGCAGAATTTTTGCAGCAGGCACCCAGGTTTTCCTAGTGACTAAGAAAGCAAGTACCTAGGACTGGTGTCCCTACTGCTCAGCTTCCAGGGTTGTGCTGACCTGGAGAACGCATTCCTGCGAAACGTCCCTTGTCATGTCACATTATCCTGCTTAGAACACTTGGTTGGATGGAAGTTCTGTTTGTAGCAGAGGACTTCTTGCCTCCCTTGTCTGAGTTTAATCTCTTCTATTTCTAGAGTCAGTAATCCTTGGTTTAGAATTATTTTGGAAGAGTTCACACAGCTGGTTGGAGCATGAAAGGTAGCATGTACTTTTGTAAATTTACTGTTTTTCTCAAAGCATACAAACATAATTAAATCATTTGTGTTTTTTCTTTATATCAACTCCAAATCTTCAAGAATTGTAAGGAATCTTTTGCTGTGTCATACAGCGGAAAATGATCTAATGCTCAAGTAATCTACAGAGGACTTTTGGATATAAAAATGTTTTAATGTGTTTTCCAGATGTCTGTGACCTTTTGAAATTGTACCCACTCCACTTGATGTTTTAGGCTTCCTAGATTGGTTGAGTTGAGCAATAGAAATTAGTGAGCTATAGTGAGTATAACTGGAGGAGCTTTCTCTTGCAGTAAATCATTATTGCTGTAATAAAAACTATGTACAGAAATCCAGTTCCCACATATTACATGCTCTAGTTGGAAAGTGGTGTGTTAATAAAGAGTTATAAGGAGCATGATTTTAAAATGATCTCATTAGAATCTGTGTAAAAAAGCTGAACATAATTTTGATGTTTCTTTGATCCAGGAAGTAATGAGGGTATAAACAAATGGGTTTAAAGTTTTATACACAATATTTTAGTATCTTTTATGGTATTTTTTTATTTTCTCCCAGTGCTTACCAATTTACTCTAAACTGTATTAGCACCTTCCTGGACCTCTACATATGGTAGTAACATAGCTGCCAGCAATTTGATATACTTAAAGAAACAAAATTCTGATTGACTCTGATCTGTTTCTTTCAGAAAAGTCACCACCCATTTAATGGACTTTATAGATCAGATTGCTTAGTGTGGATGTCATGGTAACAATACAGGAAATATACTTAATTTCTCACTTCTGCAAGTAGTCATGACTACTGAAGAAAGAATCTTTTTAAACTACAGCAGAGTTCATTTGAGTACCTTTTATGGAAATCCTAATCTTGTTTTTAATTTTTGATAATTTTTTGCTAAAGTTATGAACAAGCCAAGAGCTTGTCTTGTTGGGCAAACACACAGTAGTAAGAATGTCTAGAAGAGGACCGATTCTTCACAGCCGGACCCAGTGGCTGCTGTTGGGCCTTGCTTTGCTCTTCAGTTTAGTATTATTTATGTACCTCCTGGAATGTGCCCCTCAGACTGATGGAAATGCATCTCTTCCTGGTGTTGTTAGAGAAAATTATGGTAAAGAATATTACCAGGCCCTCCTGCAGGAGCAAGAAGAACATTACCAAACCAGGGCAACCAGTCTGAAACGCCAAATTGCCCAGCTAAAGCAAGAATTACAAGAAATGAGTGAGAAGATGAGATCATTGCAAGAGAAAAAGAATATAGGGGCTAATGGCATAGGCTATCAAGGCAACAGAGAGCAGACACCTAGTGATCTCTTAGAATTTCTTCATTCTCAGATCGACAGAGCTGAAGTTAGCGTAGGAGCCAAACTACCCAGTGAGTATGGAGTCGTTCCCTTTGAAAGCTTTACTTTAATGAAAGTATTTCAGTTGGAAATGGGTCTCACTCGCCATCCTGAAGAAAAGCCAGTTAGGAAAGACAAACGAGATGAATTGGTAGAAGTTATTGAAGCTGGCTTGGAGGTCATTAATAATCCTGATGAAGATGATGAACAGGAAGATGAGGAGGGTCCTCTTGGAGAGAAACTGATATTTAATGAAAATGACTTCATAGAAGGTAATATGAAAAATATGTTGGTAAGATCCATGCAAGTTGTCATCTGACCTCTACCCCCATGCTGTGGCGTGTGTGCATGTGCATACAGACACATACAAATATAAAAACAATTTTTAATATCTTATCAATTCTTGGGTTAGTATGACGGAATGCTAGTAACATATGCTAATATATCGATTATTGCAACAGTACTAAAGCATTTACATTTTTATCCATTTAGTTTCACCAGAAATTTGAAATGGCTTTTGGAAGAAGTTAAAATGAGGTCATAATAAAAATAAGAATAAGAGTTGGGAAAACAGAATAAATCTAAGCCTAAATATAAGAATATTAAGTTGAAGGGCTCTTGTGAGCCATGTGATTTGCATTCCTCTCTTATCTGGTGTTGATGTTCCTCTTATGTTTTTAAAAATGTATTGAACTAAGGTTCAAAATTTGAAAAACATTTGATAAGGGAAGAAAAAATCTAATGCAATAGGTTAATGATATTTTTCCATTTGAGAGAAGCAAATGGTCACAGCATCAAAGGGAATACATAGTTTTACATTTGGAAACGTAAGGAAATAGTACATTTTCATAATACAGACTGCAAAATGGATATGGGGGGTCTTTCCTTTATTTTTATGTGTATGGGTGTTTTGTCTGTGTGTATAATGCACCTCATGCATGCACTGCTTACAGAGACCAGAAGGCCAAATCCCTTGGGACTGGAGTTACAGTTATCTACCATATGAGTGCTAGGAATCAAACTCAGGCCCTCTAGGAGAGCAGCCAGGTCTCTTAACCTCTGAGCTATCTCTCCAGCCCCAGGATATGTTTTATAAGGTGGTATAAAATGTAAAGGTCATGAAAATCTTAGATATTTGTTAATTGCTCTAAAAACATATAATTGTACATTCTTACCTGTGTCCATATTAATACTCACTGCTAAATATTTAACTGCAAAGAAAATACCTTTGGATATAAGTGTTTTTAAAAGTACTTTTTTTCTTTATTCTATAAACATCCTACCACATAAAAAGCATTCTGTTTGACTCCGGATCTTCATGTCTGTCACTTGTATGGCTCTTGACGTCTATCAGGCAAGGCATCGTGCTTTGCTGGGACATTTTAGCTACCATCTACATATGGCCTCTTCTTTTGTCCTGCTGTAATTTTTTTACTAGTTGTTTTTCTTAAAATTATTCCAACTTTCTGGAAAGCTTAGGGTTTTTTTTTTTTTTTGTATTTTGCGGTAGACTTGAAAGCTGAAGAGAAAGTAGGATAGTTAAGTAGCATATGACAGTCTCATACTCACTCTGCACTATGACAGTTGTATGTTCTGCCCCTTCTGCTTATAGTTTTCCTTAGCTCCTGTCACTTTAAGGACTTTTCTTTGCCTGAAATATAGTCTGTCTTTTACTTTTTCTTTAATATGCCATGGCTGTCTCTCTCCTAAATGAATTACTGGCAACCACTAAACAACTTCTGTTCCTCTTCCAGGCCTTGGTATAAATGTCATTCCTTCCAGGAAATGGCCTCTAACCTCAAGCTTAAAATAGTGATGCTTTCTGTGTGTTCTTGTCACCTCTATAATGCATCCTCTGTCACAGGACTTGCTGCATTATGTGATGTTGCCCATATCCTGGTTGGTTGTTCTTTTTAGACTGTAAGCCTTAGGAGGGTTGGGATAAGTCTAACGTTTTTGCTCCTGAGTGTTACACTTAAAACTCATATTACACAGTCAGTCTTCATACTGTCTTCCTAAACATACCTCATGCATTGTATTGAAATCTATACTAATATTTCTTTGTCTGACTTTTATATATGTATATGTATATATGTTTATATGTATATGCATGTGTATATACATATATGCATACACATACACATATTACACAGTATATTGTCACTGTTTATTTTTCTGTCTTCCTCACTAGACTGACCCTTCTCATACTGAGACCACATGGTCTCTGTATCGTCAATGACTAACACAAAGGTACTTGATTCATGTTTGTTGAGTTGAACCAACTAATAAAAGTTTTGACTCTTGGGCTCAGACTTTAATAATACAAAAGTAATTTGTTGGCACTATGACAGTAGGGGGTATTAAGGGGAAAAAGTCGTGTGTAAAAAAGAAATAATTACTATTGGATGTTATTTTGTGGATTGAATAATGTACCACAGTAAAAAAAAAACTTCTTTTGTAAACCTTTTCTTCCCAAGAGTAGTTGTTTCTGGCTGTACGTAGGAGGAGGTGTTTTCACAAATAGATAAAGTCGCTACAGTCTGGTATAATATTCTCAATCCTTGTCTGAGGAAGTCTGTATTCCTGTTGAATTTAAACTTTGACATAACTTGGTTTTGTTCCAAACTCTTTTCTTTAGGCTATTATCGCACTGAGAGAGATAAAGGCACACAGTATGAACTCTTTTTTAAGAAAGCAGACCTTATGGAATACAGACATGTGACCCTCTTCCGCCCTTTTGGACCGCTCATGAAAGTGAAGAATGAGATGATTGACATTACGAGATCAGTTATTAATATCATTGTGCCACTGGCTGAAAGGACTGAAGCGTTTTCACAGTTCATGCAGAACTTCAGGTAACTCTGAACTGGAGATGTGGCTAAGTTCTTTAAATACCACATTTTGTCCAGGTTTACTTAATCTTCACCAAATATGGTGATTTTATAGGCCTTAAGGGATTTTTTTTAGATTTCTCTTTTTCTTAAATCATATATATATACATATATATATATAGCATATTGTTTCTTGACAGTTTGAAGGTGGCAGCTACTTGGAAACTCCATTTGATGACTGTGTTTGAATTTAAGATAAGCTGAACTTTTTAAAAAGATTATTTTGCATGTATGAGTTTTTACCTTCATGTATATATGTGTACCATATGTGTGCAGTGCTCATGGAGACCAGAAAAAGGCATCGGGTCCCCTGGAACTGGAGTTCTAGATGGTTGTGAACCTCCATGTGGGTACTGGGAACCAAATTCGGATCCTGTGCTAAAGCAGCCAGGGATCTTAACTACTGAGCCATCTCACCAGCTCCAATAAGTTGACTTTTTAAAACCTAACTATATTGAAGCCAAACTTATGTATAATAAAAATTCATATAAGTCTAAAGATGATGTAAAGGATATTTTAAGCTTACGTCATATTTTCATGGCTTTTGAGAAATGGGTAAACCAGCAAACCACTACAATGAAAACCCAGAATGTTTCCCTCTCCCAGCAAAATCTCTTGAGAGCTATTTGAATTGTAAGATTGAAATAAACTTAAAAATGCAAACATTCAACTAAAAGTAGGAGGACATTCCATCTTAGGAAGCAGAGTGCTTATTGTGCTATTTTAAAATGCTTAGTGTTAAAGTATGGTAGAAGGACCATTAAAGGAAAATGCCACTTTTTTGTTTCAGCTTAACAGTTGCCATGTTTTAACTTAGAGTTTTAGTTCTTTGTGAGCCTAATCTTTATTTACATATGTAAAAGTTAGTTAACTCTGTTCTGTGGTATACTATCCAGGAGCCATACTTCTGAGTTTTACCTGTTTGAAATAGCTCCTGTGAGATATGATTTCCTACAACTTTTTAAAAATTGGCTTTCTTGGCATTGCTTTAAGAGGCTACATTGTCCTCTTTACTGGGTGACCTACATTATGGCAGCCATTCTTGATGGCAGGTGCAATCAGCTCTGTGCCAGCAGCTGACTAATCTTCTGAATTGTTCCACTTGAGAGCAGTTTCTTGATCTGAGACATTTATTTATGTGGTTCTGAACTGATTGGACATACTTCCTTAAATAGTTTTTAATTTGCTACTGAAAGAAATCCCACTGCATATGTTCCAGAAATGTTTTGAAATATGGCAGTATTTCATGGCTGTCATGGCCCCCAGAAGGGTTGTCCTCACTGACACACAGACCGTATGCCTTTGCTGTAATGCCTTCAACAATTGGGCAGGATCATCACTTTCATGTTTACTTAATGCTGCATGTGATTTCATGCTGTATTGATGGTGTCTTATTCATTTCTTGCCAAAATGTCATGTGATTCTTTTTTAATAAGTTGTACCTGCTATGTTTTTTTAAACAAACTTTATCTTTCAATTCTCTTAGAGATGTTTGCATTCATCAAGACAAGAGGATTCATCTCACAGTTGTATATTTTGGGAAAGAAGGACTATCTAAAGTCAAGTCTATCCTAGAATCTATCACAAGGTTGGTGAGCCACGGGCATGCCAAAAGTTAGCATGTGTACAGATGCGAATTTCAGGGTCTGAGTGTTAGTTATTTAGATAGCTGCGTGAGCAGACGCTCAGTCAGAGAGTGCTGCTGCACCAGCCTGAGGACCTGAGTCCTCACAGCCATGGAAGCTACGCTTGACAGCACACATCTGTAACCCCATGGTTCCTATGCAAGACAAGAGGCAGAGGCAGGAGGATAGCCAGAAGTTCACAGACCAGCTGACATGTGTAGTGACAACACAGAGACCCAGTCTCAACATGGAGGGCAAAGTAATACCCAAGATTGTTCTCTAGCTGGGCTGTAGTGGAGCACACCTTTAATCCCAGCACTCGGGAGGCAGAAGCAGGTGAATCCCTGTGAATTCGAGGCCAGCCTGGTCTACTCTACAAGAGCTAGTTCCAGGACAGCTAGGACTGTTACACAGGGAAACCCTATCTCGAAAAACAAACAAACAAAAAAAATGTTCTCTGACATGAACTTGCACACATATACAAGTGTGCACACATATATGTACATGCATATATATCATACATGTACACTTATACATCACACACACGTAAAGTTGTCTGAGCATGTGTACATGGGTGGTTGGTAATGATAGTAAGCTCTTCATTTCACGTGTGACTCTAAAGCCCGTCTTTTCTTAATTGCTTAGCAGGTAGCCCGGGGTGGATCAGGATGTCTTGCTGTATCTTGTCCCGTTTTTAAAATCTAATCTCTACTTTAATACTGTCTGAACTTACCTCACCTTTCTTCCCTCCTATACCCGTGCTTCCCCCTCTCAGTGGCACTTAGGTCTCCTGTATCTTTAGACCCCCTCCTGACTCTGCAGCACACAGTACATACTGCTTTGTCTCTGTTCTTTATAGCCAAACCTCCTGGAAAAGTCGTCCTGTAACTCAGTCACTCGTGTAGTACCTGGCATATAGTAGATGCTCAGATTTGAATGAATGAATTGGTAATTCCTTAATAATTTTTCACTCTTTAAAATGAAATTTTTCTATACAAATTGTGGCCGCAAATGTAAGACTCAACTGCCAAATTCAGCCTTTCTCCCTGATACCCCCTTTGATGGTTCTTTTACATGTGGTAGCCAGTCCTTCCTTCTTTAAAAATGTCATGTGAGTAATGCTTTTTATTTTTAATGTAAATATGCTGTCTACTATTAGGTTGGTTGTCTGTTTTTACTACACTGTAAACTGCATATCTTTCATGGCTTTTTTACCTTTTTGCTAGTTGTGAGCAGCCATTTCTCTTGAATTATTGAGCCAGCTTCTTTTGGGTCCCACCTACTATGTCCAGGTATGTGGTTGGGATTCTGACTCAGGCAGTTGGAAAAGTGAGCATAACTGAGGGGGTAAAGCCCTGTCCCTGTGCTGCAAAGACTCTCACAGCCTTGGAGAACAAATATGACTCATCTTTCCCTCCCCACATCATGGTGGCCCTCTTTCAGCTTGAATCAGACCATTTTCATAGGCCCTGGGCCTAATGCCTGAGAGCCAGAGTCTTTTACTCTTTATTTCTAGTTGTCTCTGGTGAGTCACTTTCTGTTTGTGGTCTTTTTTTGTGTCCCTTCCTTGCTCCTGCCACTACCTAACCCCAGTTCTCACTTCCTGCATGCCCCACTTCCCTCTTTACTGCTTTTCAGCACCTAGCAGCACTAGTCATTCACCCTGGAGTATCACTGAATCGCCTCCCTGTGTTGTCAAGATTTCTCTGTAGAAAACGCTAGAAACCTGAGCCCGCTTAAGGATATTATAAGTAACATCAAAGAATCCTGGGTATCTCCCAGAAATGACAGGATTATTGCAAATAAATTCGGAGAAGAAATTAATCAAAATCACTTTGGGACCTGAAGGACTGGTATCAGACACTTAAATACCGTGAAGACTTTTTTGTGGTCTTGTCTGTTTTCTGCATGTTGACTTTATTCGCCTACTGCAGGTTGGCTTCTTCCACATGGTGGGGGCATAGCTGTTGGTGGCTCTGGGCTTACATCTTCTCGGCTTTATCATCAGAGAGTTTCAGTAAAGAAAATCCCAGGGAAGAACGTTTTGCTCACCCTTGGACTACTCAGTCATTATGGCTGAGAGGAGTCGAGGCTTCACAGATGGCCACACATGAGCCTAGTCCTTACCCCTAGGAAATTATTGGTATTGGAGTAGGTAGAGTGAGGGATAGTCTGTGATGAGGGCATCCAGGCTGGCAGTGGGCAGTTTCTCAAAAAGAAGGGAGAGAGTTGTATACCATAAGATGGAGAGAAGGGTCTGGTTCCCCAGAGCTCTTGGGGTCAGAGTTTGCTGCACTGTTATGAGAGCAGCTGTCCTCACATGCGGCCCTGTTCCGTGGATCTCTAGCAGCAGTGCCAGCGGGCACCTAGTGGACTCTTTAAAGCATAGACGCTAACTCCACCCCCTTGCTTCCCTCCAAGTCAGCAACTCTGAGGTGTAGCTCTAGAGCTTACCATCTGATTGATGCCTTACCAGGAGGCTTCAGGTTGGAGGGCTTCGCTATAAGAACCACTGTCCTAGCAGAAAACCCTGCTGACTCCTCCTTCCCTGTAAGGTACTAACAAAGTTGTGTGACCTGAAATGGATGGTCTTGCTTTCCTCTAGGTCTCCTCAGTCTAGCTTTCCTCCCATTCTTCCTCTTTTACAGTTGTTGGTGTGACCCTCTCCTCATCGTTTCCATATGTGTAATCTGACCCAGCTACTTTCTTTGCTTCTGAGGATCGTTTGAAATAACCTTTTTACCTGCCATTTACTTTGGGATCCTACCAAGGTTAATTCAAGTTCCCCATCTGACATTCAGCTACTGTAGGCACAAGCCTACACTGTTCCTTCTTTCAGCAAATACTTATTGAACTAGTACTCTGTGAGGGGCACTGTGTCATAGTAATGAAAACAATCTGTTTTGATGGTGTGGGGAGGTAGCCAAACAAAGATGCCCCATGATACTGAGGGAAACAGCAGAAGAGGAGGATAGAGATTAAGGAGCCTGCTTCCTATGTGCTATCAGGGAGGAGCCCTCTGACGAAGGAGCGTTTGTCTGAGGACCTGAGAGAGGCTAGAGGAGCGATCTGGGTGCATCATTTATATAGAATGAATTATTAGTTACCAGAAACTATGGCTCTTTTTCCTTGTCTCTTTGTTTCTTTCATGGTACATTTTTAAGATCTCAGAAGGCAGTGTGCCTTTTAAAATGCCATACCATTAGCATGTGACTTCAAATGTGGGCACTTGGTCCATATCTCTTCCCGATAATGAGCAAACACGTGGAGCTAAAGAGTTCCTTACCCTATGTGAATATATAACCAACACAGTAAGTCATTTGAAATATAAAATATATTTTGTAAGTTCTGCTGAAGGAAGGACATTGTAAAACTTTAAAAGGAACTTACCAACTCTTGTATGTGCTTTTCTCATAGTGAGTCTAATTTTCACAATTACACCTTGATCTCGCTGAATGAAGAATTTAATCGTGGACGAGGACTAAATGTGGGTGCCCGAGCTTGGGACAAGGGAGAAGTCTTGATGTTTTTCTGCGATGTTGATATATATTTCTCAGCCGAGTTCCTTAACAGCTGCCGGTTAAATGCTGAGCCAGGTGCGTAAAACACTGTTAAACGAGCTGAGCATTGAGCTTAATGAAGTATCATTGCCTGCCAGTGTTGAGACACATTGATTTGAGGGAAAACAAGTTCTTATTAAACCTTAGGATGTTTTTACAAGTTACATTAGGCATGATTTGATTGAAACAATAAATAGTGAATTGAAATGTTGAGCCTCTGATGTTCAAATCCTTTGTTTTCTTGAAGTCTGATTCCAGTGGTTCTTTTGAAGGAAAGTAAAGAAATGCAGAGGGTCGATTGGGGTGATCTCAGTGGTGGGATGCCTGCCTAGTATGCCTGGAACCCTAAAGTGGGTACGGAGGCATGCAGAGGAAGGAAACACAAAAGAAGGAGGTCTGGAAATTGATGAAAAGTAAGCGACTCGAGTCAGAGTGAGTCACACCAAAGGTGGTGTAGAGGGGAGAGTTAGAAGTTCTTAGTTTCAGGAAGATAATGTGCCCCTCTCCACACACACATGGGTACACACACACAAACACAAACGACACAAAATATACTCATGCACACACCTTACACAGGTACAAATGGCCTAGTTAGATGGTAAAGTCCTTGAGTACCATCAGTTTGAGTGAAAAGGTTTTCTCAACTTTCCCAGATCTTGGTTTAAATTTGTCTGCAGTTCTGTTTTATTATTCTTTATATATCTATGCTTCACATGATATTCTAAGTATTTACTGTTTTTATTGACTCTGTTTGAAGAGTGAAGAACAGAAATGTCTGAATTTCTTGGTGCTTATGAGAGGCTAATTTATATCTGTTATTGCGAATAGAAGAAGATAATGAGCAATGAAACGGGTCCCCTGAGGGAACACCTTTGTGTTCCTCCACATAGTTGAAAGGAATAAGCATGCTACACCCGTTAATGTGTTTTTTCCTGTTATTTTGCAGCTACAGTTTCATAGTTTGACCTATTATGTGTTATAAAATAGACAATGATATTCTGTATCTTCAGTATTGATAAAACTATCCTAAGTAAAAGATAAAAATATAGTAATACAAGTCCTTCATTTGTAACCTCTCTGTGTGAAATAAGCATGTATTTTTATTTATAGGTAAAAAGGTGTTTTATCCTGTCGTGTTCAGTCTTTACAATCCTGCCATCGTTTATGCCAACCAGGATGTGCCACCCCCAGTGGAGCAGCAGCTGGTGAGACTTTATGTCTTTGGTTATGAAGGCCTCAATCATTTCTTCTAGTTTCCTTTGTGTTTGTTACAAGTAGAAGAAAGTTTCAGTTAAAAACTTAGCTGTTTCAAGCACAGTTCCATAGCATTTGCATGCATAGCATCCATTTGCACTCCCACCCCCATCAAAAGGCTTCATTTCTGTTACTTTAGAACTAAGTGATAGTGACAGGAGAAAACATTTAGCCTCAAGAAAAGCCCTCATGTTCCAGAAGGTACTGATTGGATAGTCACATTTCTGCCAGCTTATTTTAATAATACTAAAACTAAAATTAATTTTTAAACTCCACTAACTAGAAATTTTTTTTTTTTTGGTTTTTTGAGACAGGGTTTCTCTGTGGCTTTGGAGCCTGTCCTGGAACTAGCTCTGTAGACCAGGCTGGTCTCGAACTCACAGAGATCCACCTGCCTCTGCCTCCCAAGTGCTGGGATTAAAGGCGTGCGCCACCACCGCCCGGCTGCACTAACTAGAAATTAAAACTGCTTTGCTGAACGACTTTGAGGGAGTAGTAGACTGTTGGAAGTGATGTAGAAAGCCATGAAAGGCAAATGCCATGCGTGCATCAAGTCCTGTAGTGATTGCCTAAGCTATACATACATAACCTTTTTCTTCATGTTAAATACACTTAGTGTTTGAAAAGATATGGTTTATAGAGGCGTTGTAAAGCTAGGACATAGTGTTGCCTTGCCTCATTCACCATGTGCAATGCTAGTGCAGAGCAAGTGTGAGCACACACACACACACAGTTCCTGTCCCTTATGTTATGTGTAGGCCAGTATTGGTTAGGAATGCATATACAAGTAGAAGCAAAGCGGCAAATGATCACTCACATCCACCTAATCTCCCACCCAGACTTTTAACAGTGAATGTCTAGGGAAGGACAGACATCTTCAGTAGTACAGCCACTGACAGGGCACCTGTGCTCCTGTAAATCACCTTGCATCTACAGTCCTAAACAACCCTAGTGAAACTTACTGGATGATAAGAAAAAACAAAACAAAACAAGAGGAAGGGCAGATGTGGTGGGGGAAGAAGGTAATGGGGGTAAATATGATCCAAACAAATTATTTGTGAGAAAATGTTATTATGAAGCATGTTATTATATATAATGAATATATTGTGAATAAAAATATATAAATTCATAATTAAAATGGATATATGGGTATTGCAAAATGAGATCAAGTTAGCAGACATACGTTTTAAGAAGTTTACCTAAGACGACATAAGATTGCTGCAGGAGGGTGGGCGAGCTTACTCAGGTCAAGGCACTGTGTGAGCCCGACAACCCAGATAGGAGAAGGGGAAATGATGAAGGGTAGCATCACCAGCAATCTTGTGTATCCCCGATGTGTGATACAAGAGATAGGGCACCTCACTTACAGTCTCAAGAGAATCACTAGAAAAGTTTCAGACCAACTCGCCCTGAGGGGCATCCTGCAAAATACCTGACCATAACTTCTTAAAATTCAATGTCATTAAAAACTCTAAACTCAGTCTCTTTATTTGAGACAGAAACTTCATCTATTTAATATTTAAAGTGATACTAAAAATAAACAATAACCACATATAATAGAAAAATTAAAAGTTGACAGTAATTCACAACTATATTTAGTCAACTTTTACTAGAAATTACTTCTTTTAAAAAATCACAGCCGTGCATGCGAGGCTTGGGAATGTAGGCCAGCTCTCTGGGTTCAGGGTTGAACAGATTCATCTCTGATAACAGTAATATCTACTCTTGGGATCTCCGCTGAGCAGATAATCAGAGCCTAGAATAGCAAGCAGTAAACTGACAACATTAAACACAAGCAAAACTCTAATAAGAAATTTAATAGTAGTTACTGTAAGAGGAGGGCATGAAATGTAAATAAATACCAAAGTGTAAGTATAGAGGAAACGGAACATTAGAAACTGAAATGTTTAGTTGGGCAGTGGTGGCGCACACCTTTGATCTCAGCACTCGGGAGGCAGAGGCAGGTGGATCTCTGTGAGTTCCAGACCCGCCTGATCTACAAAACAAGTTCTAGGACAGTCAGGGCAGTTAGTTACACAGAGAAACCCTGTCTTGATAACAAACAAACAGACAAACAAAGAACAAGACATGTGACATGGATATATGTCCAGATGACTTTTTGTTATTGTTGTTTTATTGTTCTTCCTTCCTTCCTTCTTTCCTTCCTTCCTTCCTTCCTTCCTTCCTTCCTTCCTTCCTTCCTTCCTTCCTTCCTTCCTTCCTTCTTTCCGACAGGATCTTACTATATAGCCTAAGGTTGGCCTTGAATTTACTGTCTAACCCAAGCTGGCCTCCGACTTAAGCCTCAGTCTTCCAAGTACTGGGCATCACAAGTGTGTACCACTGTGCCTGGATAGTAATAGCAGCCAGTGTTTACATGCCCTTTCCTGTGTGCATGGTACTGCTCCATTTGGCCTATATGTCAACCCTTTAATCCTCCTGACAACCTTTGTGGTGGATGCTTTCATGGCGCCCTTGGACAGATGAGAGCACAGCTGTGCTACTGTTGTTTCTGGGGAATGAACCAGACTGGGGCCCAGACGGTGTGCTCCGTGGTTACTCTGAGGCACTGCACAGACTGCCTCTGTTATATGAGCTCTTCTAAAATAGTATGGGACTGTTCTGTGCCAAGCACTGTATTTTTCTGAGAACCACAGCACTCATAATCCTCCCTTGCTCACAAGATCTTTATTCTGGAAAGACAAAAATAAAGTCAGATAATAAGCATGATTAAAACAAACTAAGTTGTAAAGACTGAAGAAGTGATTTCAGGGATGAAGCTGTTGATGGCCATGTAATGGCTGGAAGGAAGCAGCTAAGGAGCACAGCTAGCAGCATGGAGGCACAGTGCTGGGCTAGGTCACATAGAATTAGTGGAATCCCTAGAAGGAGTTTGCATTGTATGGTGTGTGCTAGCATTTAGAGAGAAGAAAGACTGTAACTCTGGCAAGAAGCAGCAAGTAGGGCTTTTGCAGCAGGGGTATAGATGTCTAGGTATTATTTAGACATGGAACTGATAGCTTGTTGTTGGCCCAAACGTAGAAACTGAGGAAAAGAAAGGAATGAAAGTAGGAAAGGTTAGGTCTTAACTGTAGCAATGGTAGATGTGTGTTACTATATACAGTCAAGGAGGGGCCCATGTTGCTACCTTTGTGGACCTGGCATTCCTGGGGGTGAGACTGTGGGGGCTAGATATTTAGGTTATGGTTAGCCTGCCTGGTTCATGTAGCAATATATCAATGCAGTAAGTATTAACAACTAGGATTAAAAGTTTAAATAACTTTCTTTTTTTTTTTTTAGATTTTTCGAGACAGGGTTTCTCCGTAGCTTTTGGTTCCTATCCTGGAACTAGCTCTTGTAGACCAGACTGGCCTCGAACTCACAGAGATCCGCCTGCCTCTGCCTCCCTGAGTGCTGGGATTAAAGGCGTGCGCCACCACCGCCCAGCTTAAATAACTTTCAAGATGAAACAGAACTAATTAATCATTTTCTCTAGACTGATAACATTTAAAGAGTTTCTCTAGAAACTAAATTTTAAGAACATATTCACTTCACCATCATAGTATGTATAGAATCAGAGTTAGGGTGGGGTAGAGATGTCAAAATAGGTTGTAACTATGCAGCTCTCTCTTCCTGTATTGTGAAAAACCCCATGTATCTTTGTCATGATAAAACTATTTGTAAAGCAGGTGGCAAGCAAGAGTTAGCCCAGGGCTGTAGTTTATTGACCCCTTGCTTATGCCACATAAAAAGAGCAAGTTATCTTTAAACTCTCCTAAGAGTAAGAGGATCTAATGTGCCCAACAGCCTACCCTTTTTAGCTGGTTGGTTTGAATTCTGTCTTCATACCTGTTAGCAGTCAACTTACACCAAGTGGGGCAAAATTGTCTCACAGGTACAAAGTGTTTATGCCCTCCTGTGACAGACAAGCGTTTCCTAAAACTTATAGGCTGTAGATATAATGGGGAGGGCCTTTGTTGACTCCCCATGGGGAGCCTTACCTTCTCCTAGGAATGGATGGGGCAAGGGGAGGTATAAGGAGCAGGAGGAGGAGAGGAAGTAGGAACTGGGATTGATATGTAAAATGAGAAAAGATTGTTTTTAAAAATAATTAATTAATTAATTAAAAAAACTTACAGGCTGTATAGAATCAAATAATCACCAGAACAAAGCTCTACCAAAGAAGATGGAGAAATGGGTGCTGGTAAACACCAAATAGAGTATTGTGTGTAGAGATGATCATGGTAGAGTGTGTATATGCACATTTAACTCTTGCCATCTTATCATGAGTCCTTTGAAGTCAGAGCCCTGCTGTTTTGTTATTAGTGACCTCAGCCTGAACTCTGCACAGGGTTCAAGTTCAGTTAAATCACAAGTGGTAGGATCCTGTGCTCACACAGATTGGAGTGTCTGTTTTGTAAGGTCTCAACAGAATTAAGTGCATATGATCCTTGGTTAATCACAAATGACAGGCAAAGTATTTTTGTAAAATGACTTGTTTAATTATTGATTAAAACTTCTAGTTATTAAAAATTAAATTGAATTTTTTTTTCTTCTCTGTCATAAGGTTCATAAAAAGGATTCTGGTTTTTGGAGAGATTTTGGCTTTGGGATGACTTGTCAGTATCAATCAGATTTCCTGAACGTTGGTAGGTATATATTATATCTAAGGATATAGAACTTGATGTCTTTATTCTAGGCCTATGGCATTTTTCCAAAAGGTATCAGATTTGAGTACTTTTGGTTAAATTGTAAGGGTTATATATGAAAGGTAAAGTGAAGTTTATAATTAATGTCTTGGATTACTAAAAGTGGGATTATAAAGGTAAAAACTAAATTTACCAGTTTTTTTTTAAACAAAAACACACCTGTAATGGTCTGTTCTGTCCCTTTAAGAGGCAAGCCCCACCCACTCCCTCCCCTGTCCACTGAGGCAAGCAGATCTTCCTTCTGCTTCTAGCCTGAACTCCTTCCTTTCCAGCTTCTGCCTCTTTCCCTTCTCCCCACTTCTCTCCTTCCCTCTCCTCTCCTCTTCTCTTCTCTCTTCTCTCTCTCTCTCTCTCTCTCTCTCTCTCTCTCCCTCTCTCTCTCTCTCCCTCCCTCCCTCTCTGCCTCTCTCTGCTCTTCTCCCTTTTCCCTTTCCCCTCCATAACCCACTAAATAAATACCCACTTTCTCTGCATGGCGTGCCTAATAGGTCTCTGTCTCCCACCAGCCTGGGACCTGCTATCCCTCGGGGAACACATCTTTTTACTTCTATCATAACAACACTGTTCTAAAAGAACACTTGATTGCATGTTACTGTGTTACAGTTGTTTGGAGTGCTCTTCCAGAGCTCTCTAACTGTACCCTTGTGTCTAGTCAAAGGCTTCCTCTTCTTCATTTCACGGTGAAGCCCTCTTTCATTCTCTAACCCCAGTATTAAGACAAAGGGAAGGGGGCATCTCTGAAGTGGGAGCTGGGAAAGTTGTCTAGCCCTAGCCCCGAAAAGCAATAGAGGCCTGACTTAATCTCCTCTTCCCTCAGTTTCAGTCATATCCACAGAAGGCCAAGTGACAAAGAGGAGTGTTGGCGAAAGGGCTGCTTGTTGGTTCCCAGCTGCCTGGCTAGCTTAGATCCGAAATAATCACACAGAGACTATATTAATTAAATCAATGCTTGGCCCATTAGCTCTGGCTTCTTATTGGCTAACTCTTATATTAATTTAACCCATCTCCATTAATCTGTGTATTGCCACATGGCAGTGGCTTACCAGCAAAGTTTTGGCATGTCTGACTCTGGCAGCAGCTCCATGGCATCTCCCTGACTCTGCCTTCCTTCTCCCAGCATACAGCCTAACTTTTCCCACCTAGTTCTGTTTTGCCCTTACCATGGGCTCAAAGCTGTTCTTTATTCATTAACCAATAAAAGACATAGACAGAAGGACCTCCCATACCAGAGGAGTGGATCCTGTGACCCCAGGTTAGTTAGCATCTCCATCTCCACCATGTACTGGAAGCCATAGGATGATTCTTGTGATACTCCTTTTTTTTTTTTTTTTGGTTTTTTGAGACAGGGTTTCTCTGTGGCTTTGGAGCCTGTCCTGGAACTAGCTCTTGTAGACCAGGCTGGTCTCGAACTCACAGAGATCCGCCTGCCTCTGCCTCCCGAGTGCTGGGATTAAAGGCGTGCGCCACCATCTTGTGATAATCTTAATCCATAGTGAATTCACTTTTATAATCAGCCATTTGTTTTTTAAGTCCTTCCACTCTGTCTCTTTATAATAATTTACTAATGGAAAAACAAGAAGTAATGATAAGACAAATGCCATTTCCCTGACTTTTTCACTATCTTTCAAAAATATTGTTTAGTACACTAACAATATTGTGAATGTTTTGAGTACTATATTGATTTACAGATTGTGGTGCGCCCACAAGTATTATACAATAAATGTACAGCTGACAGATCTATTAGAATAATTCACGGGAGTATGGACACTCCACATGGAGAACACGTTCAGCAGAGCTGCAGGAACACTTGTCTTTTGGAAAAGTCACTGTCTATTCTTAAAAATCATGTGAAATAATAACAGTTCTCCCTTCAAAATGGAATTCATTTCCAAAATACCTCAGCAGTGTAACTTCCTCTTGCATGGGCAACAGAATGACCTTCCATGAGGCCTTAGAGAGACAACATTCACTCTTTGTTCCAAGAGTCAAATTTACTTAGAGTCTATCCCCCACAGTTATCTTTGCTAACAGACCACACAGGAATTTCAAGAAGATAGGAAGACAGCCCTTACCAGACAAGCAGGTCTGGGTGTGTTTCAGGGCCCCTTAGTGACTTTATCTAATGGTTTGGAATGTCAGGTATTTTTCCTTGGATGCTGACCCCTCCTGGAGTGCTGATTTGTCGGGTTCTACCTGCCTTTTTGTGACTCTGAAATGCATATTGATATTGTTGTTTTGCCTATGAAAAAATTTTAACCCTGACTGTAAAAACTAAAAACTTGGTGGAGATTGCCCCTTTCTCTCACTGCTTCCTCACCCAAGGAATAAAGAATATGTAGAAGTTCCAGGCAGTGGTGGTGCACACCTTTAATCCCAGCGCTCAGGAGGCAGAGGCAGGTGGATTTCTGTGAGTTTGAGGCCAGCCTGGTCTACAAGAGCTCATTCTAGGACAGCTAGGACCGTTATGCAGAGAAACCCTGCCTTCAAAACAAAACAAAACAAAAAGAATGCGTAGAAGTAACAGATGTGAGTTAATTCATTTACCCTCAGATCTTCGCTTGCCATAGTACTGTTCTGAGCCCTGAGGGCGTGCAGAGGTGGGTATTCAAGACCCCCCCCCCATATAACCTAAGTTGTATAGTTATCACCAATCAATTTAGACTATTACCATCCTTAAAAGAAACATTATGCCCATTAGTAATTATTTCCCATTTCCCATCAATCCCCACACCCCCAAACTCATTAATCTTCTTTCATTGATTTGCTTCTTCTGAGCATTTTAATGTTCCACTGTATGGTTATACTACATTTTTTCTGTCTATAGATAGATATTTGGTTTCTGTTCTTATTTAGGCTATTATGAATATTTTTGCTATTTGTATAAAAATATTTGAATATTTGTGTAGATATGGTTTTCATTCTCCTTCGTATAGTAGAATTGCTGGGTTATATAATATGATGGTTCAACTTGAAGGGATTTAGAACCACCAAGGAAGCAAAACATGCCCAGGCATGTCTGTGAGGAATTTTCTAAACTGTATTAATTCAGATGTGAAAAGGCTAAACATAATTACCTGATGTAATATTTTTCTCCTTGCTGTGACTAATCCCTGACATGAAGCAATTTAAGGAAAGATTATTTTGGCTCCCAGTTTAAGGGTACATCACAACAGGTATGGCTGCAGGACTATGAGCAGTTGATCACATTTTATTCCCAGTCAGGAATCAGAGAGTAATCTTGTACTTAGATTTTTTTTTTATTCAGTTCAGGACCTTAGCCCATGGAATGGTACAGCCCACATTTAGCATGAAACGTCAGTTGTTTAGCTTGAATCCAATTTTAAAAGGATCTCCATTCATTGTCATCCACTACAGTTGGCCTTTGCTTTTTCTACTTCTTCAGAATTTTGCTAATAAGCTTATAACATGTGTGCTGCCAGGTCCACTGGCGCTCTCTTTTCTCTCTACTTTATTCAGTATGGAGACTGGACCTGGCTGCACCCCATTCACAGCCTTTATTTTTTGAGACAGGCTCTTGTAGCTCAGACTGGCCTCAAACTTAAGATCCCCCTGCCTCTACCTCGTGAGTGTTGGTATTAACAGTGTGTACTGCCATGCCCAGTGTTCTTTGATTTCTTTTTTTTCTTTTTTAAAGTCTTTTATTTTTTTATTAAAATTTCCACCTCCTCCCCGCCTCCCACTCCCTTCCTCCTCCCCCCACTCCCCTCCCCTTCCCTGTCCAGTCCAAAGAGCAGTCAGGGTTCCCTGCCCTGTGGGAAGTCCAAGGTCCTCCCCCCTCCATCCAGGTCTAGAAAGGTGAGCATCCAAACAGGCTAGGCTCCCACAAAGTCAGTACATGTAGTAGGATCAAAACCCAGTGCCATTGTCCTTGGCTTCTCAGCAGCCCTCATTGTCCACCATGTTCAGAGAGTCCGGTTTTATCCCATGCTTTTTCAGTCACAGTCCAGCTGGCCTTGGTGAGCTCCCATTAGATCAGCCCCACCGTCTCAGTGGGTGGGTGCACCCCTCGTGGTCCTGACTTCCTTGCTCATGTTCTCCCTCCTTCTGCTCCTCATTGGGACCTTGGGAGCTCAGCCCAGTGCTCCAGTGTGGGTCTATGTCTCTATCTCCATGCATCGCCAGATGAAGGTTCTATGGTGATATGCAAGATATTCATCAGTATGACTCTAGGATTGGGCCATTTCAGGCTCCCTCTCCTCAGCTGCCCAAGGAACTAGCTGGGGACATCTCCCTGGACTCCTGGGAACCCCTCTAGAGTCAAGTCTCTTGCCAACCCTAAAATGGCTCCCTTAATTAAGATATATACTTCCCTGCTCCCATATCCACCCTTCCTTTATCCCAACCATCCCATTCCCCCAAGCTCTCCCCATCCTCCCCTTCTCACTTTTCTCTCCCCATCTCCCCTTACCCCCATCCCACCCTGTTGAAGGAGCTGTGGGCAGGCCTGCTTTTCATCCTGCCCGGCTCCCGCCTGGCTAGCTCAGTCGGTAGAGCATGGGACTCTTAATCCCAGGGTTGTGGGTTTGAGCCCCACGTTGGGCGCCATTTTGTTGAAAGGAGCTGCGGGCAGCGTTCCTGCTGCCAGCTCCAGGCCACCTGGCTAGCTTATACCCAAAATAACAACACACAAATTGTATTCTTTTAAACACTGCTTAGCCCATTAGTCCTAGCCTCTTTCTGGCTAACTCTCACATCTTGATTAACCCATATCTAATAATCTGTGTAGCACCATGAGGTGGTGGCTTACCAGGAAGATTCTAGTGTATGTCCATCTTGGGCTGGAGCTTCATCATGTCTGCCTTGGAGAGGAGCGGTATGGCGTCTGCCTAACTTCACTTCCTCCCAGCATTCTGTTCTGTTTATTCCACCCACCTATGTTCTAACCTATCAGGCCAAGCCATTTCTTTATTAATTAACCAATGAAATCAATAGATTGATATATGACACTCCCACATCACCACCCCACCCCCAAGTTCCCAATTTTTCCCAGCAATCTTGTCTACTTCCAATATCCAGGAGGATAACTATATGTTTTTCTTTGGGTTCACCTTCTTATTAAAGTCTTTTAGTTGATTAACACACGCCTGGCAACTTCTTCCTTGAATATGTTTTTCAGTTGGCTACTGTCTTGGCACATTTTCCAGAGTTTTCTCCCTTGCCCGAATTCACATCTCAGCCTCTTGCTGATTTACCTCTTTCTACCTATGATTAACCTCTAAAACTTGGTATTTCTTAGCATTTAAACCTGGGCCTTATTTTTCTTCTGAACTCCTTCAGCAATCCCAGTTCATTCTTATGACTTCAAACCATCTGTTGCTAAATTCCTTCCTAAAGAAGATGTAATATTTACTCTTTCCCTAAAGTCCCCAAGGATAAACTGAGATACAGTGCACCACTTCACTCCATTGAATTCTTTAGGCTTCCTTACAGACCAGTGGGGTTACAGGCTGGAGCACAGGTGACTTAAAAGGAGCCACACTGGAAAGTCTGCATCCAGCATAGGTCCCCAATGACCAAGTCCTTCCTACACTATGTCCTTCTAAGTCCTCGCAGAGGTCACTCTCATTTGGAGCAGAATTGTATATGGCTGGTTGGGAGATGTGGCTGGATGCTGCAGTGAGGGTCCCACAAGCCTCCCTGCTCCTCTGACGGAAGGTCAGTAGTTAGCAAGTTGAGCTGTGGTGATCTTTTGCAAACAGACTCAGCTGAACTCATGAAGATGGTGGCAGTGTGACCCAAAGAACAACCCTGTGTAACACCATCTGTGCACCCATCTTACATTTCTGTTCACAAGCTTTTCTATTTCTTGTGTTTTCTCCTATGGAAAGTTTTCTATAACCCAGAAAATCCTGTTTCTTGAAGGATAGAAAAAAGTATATTAGTGGTAGGGGTATTATTTAATATTTGCTGTGATAGGGATGCTCTCAGCAGCTGATGTTGAACGGCATAGTCTAAATGTCAGCCGTTAATGGGATTTCCAAACCAGGAAGTTATCCTCGTATGCTGTCACTTTGTGCTGTACCGTGCCATCTCGGCTGAAGCAGAACATTTAATGTTAAGATGCTTGTTTGTGCTCTGTCTGCCAGACACTTGAAGTGTCAGCTTTATTCCTTCCTGCAGGTGGATTCGACTTGGAAGTAAAAGGCTGGGGTGGAGAAGATGTTCATCTCTACCGGAAATACTTACATGGTGATCTCATTGTGATTCGGACTCCAGTTCCTGGTCTTTTCCACCTCTGGCATGAGAAACACTGTGCAGATGAGCTGACACCCGAGCAGTACCGGATGTGCATCCAGTCCAAAGCCATGAATGAGGCTTCTCACTCCCACCTGGGAATGATGGTCTTTCGGGAGGAAATAGAGATGCATCTTCGCAAACAGGCGTACAGAACAAACAGTGATGCTGCTGGGTGACAGCCATCAACACACTGAAGTCAGAACCACAAACCAGCACTGTTGTTATTCAGCCTTAATCCAAATCGAGATTCTGTGCCTCGTCCAGAGAAAAACTGTTTATTTTTCATGTTCTTACTGAATTTTATTTGTAGTTCAGCTTGATGTGAGAAAAAAACACAGGTGTTTTGATGCAAAGCCAGTTTTGTGAGAGTACTGTAGCAGAAACAGTTGACAAAATGAAATTTTGTATTTGTTCCCAAAATAGTTTGAAATAGAGTCTGCTTGGTACCTGTGTTCTGATTGGCCCAGGGGTGCTAGGCTGACGTCTTGTTAGTCGGCACATCTACAGGGAAACAGAACATTGGTTCGTCATGCCCTACAGGCAGATATCACCTGCTAACCACTAAGTCGATCATTCAACTCCAGTTTTTAATGAGAGCTTCTCTTGATGACGTGTAGAATGCTTTTCACAGGGAATAATAAATGACACAGCTGAAATCTCCAGTCCATCAGGAAGGCAGAAATCAGGGCCTCCTAACTTCCTGTTGCTTTACCTCTAAATCTCTGCCTTTAAGCCAATGGATACATTATATGTAGTTTAGAATCTACGGTTTGATTATAAATAAGATATATCATTATATTATCATCATCTTTAAAATGCATAATCAAAACTGCTAGATTGTTTTGAACAAACAAGTAAATGAAGAAGCATTTAAACAAATCATTTTGTTACATTGGAATGCAGGAAAATAGCTAGATTTGGGAGCATCATCTTAATATAAGCCAGAGGCATCACAGCCTTCCTGAAGAGGCATAGAAGATACAAACATTGTAGTATGGTTTTGTATGGCTTTTGTTTTGTACTGTCTTATTAAGCATAGGTACAGATATATTTATTTTCTAATGTGTTAATATTTGCCACAGCTGTGTTTGCATTTGTATTATACTTCCAGTTGAAGGCATTTCATAGGGAAAAAAAAGCAATTTAATGCATTGTATAATAAGATCACTCTGATTTGAAAAAAGGGAAGGAAAATAATCTGATAGAAATATGAATTATGGAGTACTTTAAAAAATTATGTACAGATTGACTGTTATTTTAATTGAAGTGTAAATTATATTAATGAGACCAGAGGAATAAGAAATTATATTCTGATAGGACTGTACTATAATATTTATCATATGGATATTTTATCATTGAGCCATTTACTAGACGAAGTAAAAGGCATGCATAATTTTTTCAGCCCTTGACTTTTAAAGGGCACCTACTATTTGTATATAACCCATGAAAACTCAGAAAAAGTCATTATTTTCAGTAAGTCATACACTTTCAGGTGTTACAGATGCCAAATTTCTAGGTGCTAAAGTGAATCAATTTCATAATAACTGATGTTGAGGGTTCTAGCTGGGTGGTGTGTAGGTGGGTTAAAATGTATAAAGTGCTTTCTGCAGAGTAGGAAAAGCCCGCGTCTCCTTTGTGCACGTTTATTGTGAAGACCCTGGGTATGGTGTTTAAAATTAGGAAACTTAATTAATTTGCAGAGGTGAATTTTGGCTTGGTTTTGAGATAAATGATTTTTATTTAACTCCTATTTTTTAAAGCTAGCTTTTATTTGGAGATGGAAGTTACACAACAAAAGCATCACTATATTTTTACATTAAGTGGTACCAATAAAGTATTTTGTTACCAAAATTAAATGAAAATGTGGTAAATTAATCTCGTCCTCATTTAAAATATCTTAAGTTCAACAAAGTACACAGTATGCAGTTGTGACATTAAAGAATAATAAAGCAAACAGTGCACAGTGCTGGCGGGCAAGCCCCAGTGACCTGCCTCTTCTGTGCCTCTCCCAGGACTACACACCCTCACTCTGTGTCATAGTCAGTCTGATTTGGTCATAATTTGTCCACTGTTCTTTCATAGTTCCCCAACTCTGTATATCTCTACTGTTTAATTTTTGAATTCATGTTATTATTTCATTGTATGTTTTCTAACTTTTATACATTATGTTCTTAAAGTTCACCCATGTTAATATCCAAATATTCATTTTTATTATTGAGTAGCATTTCATGAATATATTATGATATTGATATTATTGATAATATTTGTGGTGCTTCCAAGTTTTTTTTGTTATACTATTGGTAGCTTTTGGTTGTTTATAGTTTTTACTGTTTTCTTTTGCTATTTCAAGCAGTGGTATCATGAGCATGACCAAACATGTCTCTTGTAAGTATGGCACAATTTCTGTAGGAGTAAAATTCCTATATCATTAGTTGTATGTATATTGAACTTACTTTCCAAAGTGAACCGCCTTCAGCACTGGGTGGAGTTTACTTGTGTCCTTGGTAGTACTTAATTTTATCAGTCCTGAAAACAATACTCCTGAAATTAATCTATAAAATAGAAAGGAAGAATCTTTTTGGAATTCTTTTTACAAAGTCATGTTACCTTGATACACAAGCCAGACAAAGACCCTTTTAAAAAGGAAAAAAGAAAAGAATTAATTTTAGGACAATCTTTTAGTTCTCAACCTGTGAGTCACGACATCTTTGGGGACAAATGGCCCTTTCGTGGGGGCTGCCTAAGACCATCCTGCATATCAGAGTTTTACATTATGATTCATAACAGTAGCAAAATTACAATCATGAAGTAGCAATGAAAATAAGCTTATGTTGGGGGTCACCACAACATGAGAAACTGTATTAAAGGTCACAGCATTAGGAAGGTTAAGAACCATTGTCATAGATGAACATAGGTACAAATTTTCTCAACAAAAGACTTGCAAACTAATTAAAAAAGATCATCCAAGAAAAGTGACAAGGGGAGGATGGGGAAACTTGGGGAAACAGGATGATTGGGATAAAGGAAGGTTGGATAGGGGAGCAGGGAAGCACAATTCTTAATTAAGGGAGCCACCTTAGGGTTGGCAAGAGACTTGAACCTAGAGTGGCTCCCAGGAGCCCAAGGCGATGTCCCCAGTTAGTTACTTGGGCAGCTGAGGATAGGGAACCTGAAATGACCCTATCCTACAGCAATGCTGACGAATATCTTGCATATCACCATAGAACCTTCATCTGGTGATGGATGGAGATAGAGACAGAGACCCACACTGGAGCACTGGACTGAGCTCCCAAGGTCCCAATGAGGAGCAGAAGGAGGGAGAACATGAGCAAGGAAGTCAGGACCACGAGGGATGCACCCACCCACTGAGACAGTGGGGCTGATCTATTGGGAGCTCACCAAGGCCAGCTGGACTGTGACTGAAAAAGCATGGGATAAAACCGGACTCTCTGAACATGGCGAACAATGAGGGCTGATGAGAAGCCAAGGACAATGGCATGGGGTTTTGATCCTACTTCATGTTCTGGTTTTGTGGGAGCCTAGCCAGTTTGGATGTTCACCTTCCTAGACATGGACGGAGGGGGGAGGACCTTGGACTTTCCACAGGGCAGGGAACCCTGACTGCTCTTCGGACTGGAGAGGGAGGGGGAGAGGAGTGGGGGGAGGGGAAGAAGAGTGGGAGGAGGGGGAGGGAAATGGGAGGCTGGGAGGAGGTGGAAACTTTTTTTTTCCTTTTCTCAATAAAAAAAAATTTATAGTGCCAGGAAAGGCTCCAAAGCTACAGAGAAACCCTGTCTCAAAAAACTTAAAAAAATTATAATTCAGGCTTTTACCATGAAAACTTTAAGACACTAAAAAAAAGAGAGTGAAGATACCAAAAGGCAGAAATACCAC
Source organism: Neodon shergylaensis (assembly GCA_025134845.1). Taxonomy (NCBI): domain Eukaryota; kingdom Metazoa; phylum Chordata; class Mammalia; order Rodentia; family Cricetidae; genus Neodon; species Neodon shergylaensis. Next base: position 1,508,360 of record JABTXL010012322.1, on the reverse strand, counting down.
CCATGCTCATGGACTAGTGGGGTGATAATGGAGACAGCTTTCCAGCCAGAGGTAATCCCCAGATTTGATGCCATACCAATCAGAATTCCAATACAATATCCATAGAAACTCAGAGAAGAACCTTAAAATTGATACAGAATCACAGAAGACCCCAAAAAGTAAGTCAAAATAGTCCTGAAGAATAAAAATAATGCCAGACTTACCACCAAACCTGATTTTCAGTTATGCCACAGATACCTAATAATCAAAACAGCATGCCGCTAGCACATGAAAATTACTAATGAATGGGAAAAAAAAACAAGACCTAGCTATAAGTCCATGAACCTACAGCCACCTAACTTTTGACAAGATGCTAAAACACAGTGTTGAGAAAAGACATCATCTTTAAACAATGGTGTTGGGAAAACTGTATATCTGTGTGTAGAAAAATGAAACTTGATCTTTTTTTCCCTCTCACCCTTCACACAAACCAATTCCAGATGGGTCAAAAATCTCAATATTAGACCTGAAACAGAAGAAAGAGTAGTGGGTCCACTTCAGGATGTGACTCACATAAGGACTTCCTGAGTAGGATTTTAGAAGTGCAGGAAATAAGACCAACAATCAACAAGCACGAATCCATGGAATTCAAAGGCCTCTGTGCTGCAAAGGAAACAATTGACTGACAAGTCAACAGAATGGGGAAGATTCTTTGCCAGATAATATATCTGGCAGAATATTAGTGTCTAATATTCAGGGAACTCAAAAAACTAAACACCAATAAAACAAACCAGTTTTTAATCTAGGCTAAAGAACTAAACAGTTTAGTTGGTGGGAGTGAAAATTTTAATTAGCTGCTGTGGGAATCAATGTAGCAGTTCCTCAGAAGACTAGAAATAGATCTACTTTATGACCCAATGATACCACTCCTGCTATAGAGACTCATGACCATCCATGTTTATAGTTGCTCTATTCACAATAGCTAGGACATGGAAACAACATAGATACCCATGAATGGATGAATGACTATGAAATGTGGTGCTATACACAATAGAATTTTATTCAGCCATAAGGAAAAAATGAAATCAAGGAATTTGCAGATAAAAGGATGAAGCTGGAAAACATACTGAGTGAGCCAAGACAGATCAGAAAGAAATAGATTCTCACTAATATGTGGATCTTAATGTTGAAGCTTTCAGTGTGTGTGCACTTCATTTTGAGTACCTTTAAAACCCATAAACCCAGAAAGGGGCCGTTGGTGGTGAGGGGAAAGAAAGATCTTATGCAAGGGGACAGTATAACGTAGGTAATATGAAGGAGAAAATGGGAATGCTGGGGAAGAAGTTTTAAGTGAGAAGGAGAATGGGGAGGGGAGGGCAGATGAGGAGGTTGAGGAAAGGATAAGTAATTTCTAAGGATGTTAGGAAAAGCCACATGGAAACCTATATTATATGCTTCCTAAATAGCTCTCGGCATAGCAAGGTATACCTGTGGGCACTGTGCTGGCTAATGGTGACTGTCAACTTCATTGCATCTGGAATCCACTAAAACTTAAGCTGCTGAACTTTCCTGTGAGGAATTTTTTATTCAGAATATTTGAAACAAGAGCCATTACAGATCTGGGACAGACTTTCTGGTGGCTGCCTACATGAAAGCATATGGAAGAAGGGAACTGCTGTTTGCCTGCTTGCCCTCACTCTTGTTGTAAGTCCATCTGTCTGTTGTTATATCGTTCCTTCACCAATATTAGAACCAACGTCTTTGGGATTCCAGTGTAGACTGAAGACTGGCAGCTTTCCAGAGTCCTTCAAACTTTCGGCATTGGGTTGTGACCGCTGAGACATCCAGCATCGCAGACTAAACAATGACCATATTCTTCCCCTCTCCACTGTCAGTCAGCCATTGCTGTGTTACCTGGAATACATGTTATAATCCAGCCTAAGAGATCCCTGTTTAATATATTTGTATCTATTCTATCAGTTCTGATAGAATACACTAGCGAACTAATGTAAGCACAGTAGTGGCATAAATGTTAGGGGGGTAACCAACCATTTTCCAATTGGGTTTAAGGCGTGCATCACAGGAGGAAACACATGCCTTAGTACTGGAAATCTGGCCAAGAACCCTTTGTTGTGGAGCTCACAGACCTCAAGGGTGAAACAAACAGCCCTCTAAATTCATGTTTCTCTGCACACGGATGAATGCAGATTCCATCAGAGAGATCTCTTCATGCAGTGAATGGTGGCTAGGTTAATGCAGAAACTCATAACTGGTCCAAGGGAAGAGACAAAGTGATTGTGGATACAGTCACGTATTGGACATCTTTATCACACCCCCTCCCCAAGGGACCTTCGCGGAAGAGTGTTGTAAGAGTCAGATGTTGGGGATGACTGGAACAAAATTACTGTCTTATGGATGTAATAGGACTGCTATACTTGTGAACCGAGAGAGCTGAAGTTGCCTGTACAAGGGCAAGCCAGTCAACATTCTAGCACGGGATGGGAAGGAATTCATGATCCCCCCCTTCCGCCCCAGGTAAGGAGCTATGAGCAGCTGATGGCTTCTGGGGAAGGGGTAGTCAGTTTTCTTTAAGGATGTGGCTCCTAGGAGGTTGACCATGCTCCAGTGGATGGCTCCAATGTCCAGATGTATATGGATAGGACTATGGAATCAATGGGTTATTAAACTTTAAAAAATAGAAGATATAAATTTAAAGTGGAGCTGGGAGGTAAGCAGGGTGGCTCTCCAAGAAGTTAAGGTGAAGAGTTGGGTGTGAATATGATCAAAATACATTGTATGAAAATCTCAAAATATTAATAAAAATATTTACTTTTAAAAAGACTGAGCTGCTCTAGGGACCTGAGATTAGGGAAGAACCAAAAATCAGAGAGGGAGTTGTGGGGAGCAGAAGGGCCAGACACTGAGAAGCTAAAAGGCACAGGCAGCAGGAGGCTCAGCTCAGGCAGGTAAATGATTGACAAGAAAAGATAACCCTCTCCTCGATGGTTAGGATCGGATCTCATCAGCTAAGGATCATCCTGAAGTTTGGTAAGCTGAGCCTGAGGCCAGGCAGTGGATCAACCTCTGGAGCCGCCTACCTGTCCCTGCTGTAGAACTGCTTCAGTTCCATGAATGTACTTGATACACCACAGCTTCATTCCTTTAGCCAGTGACTAATACTCAAAGCTCTTGAAGGCAAGAAGACAGGTCCTCTGCCAGACCCCAGGCCTCTGGCTGCTTCTCACACTCCCAGTGGCCTTGGGAAACACACACCCCAAAACAAAAACATTAGAATCCCTTGGGGGTACCATCTGAGAAGTCTCGGGAGGGTGAGAACACCCCCCCCCACACCTTTCCCCTCCCCTCCTCAAATCCTCCAACCCCTCCCACCCCTGCTCAGTCCACAGACTACAAACTTAAGGGTAGCCAGCAGAGGTCTCTGGTACTCAAGAAAAAAAAAAAGAGAGAAGCCAAATACTTCTCCAGTATAGACTCACTGGGCAGTGCATAGACCAGGCTCTCAAAGTCATCTTCTATGCACAAGAAATTGGAAACTAGAATATATGAGATCGTACCTTCAAATAAATGAACAAGAAGTCAGAAAGATCTCAAATCACCCAATGAAACATTTCAAAGTCTTAGAAGAAGAAAGGAAGGAGGGACGGAGAGAGGGAGGGGAGGTAGGTCAGGGAAGAAATAAAGAAATGTACTCAATAAAAAACCCAAAGACTCCACCAGAAAACTCTTAGAACTGATGATTTTTATTGAAAGAATTTCCTACAATATATTCTGATCAGTGTCTCCTCTCTCACCTCCCCAAAGTCCCATCTCCCCAACCACCCAACTCCATGCCCTTTCTCTCTCTCTCTCCTGAAAAGGGGCCAACAAACAAAATCCAAAAAATTTAAATGAATAAACACAAGAAACATAGACAAAGAAAACCCATAAAAACACAAAATGATTATCATTTTCAGCAAAGTGGTAAAATACAAAATTTTCCTACAGACATCCATAGTTTTTCTATATGACAATAAGAAATCTGCAGAGAAAGAATTGGGTGGAGGGAATGCTGTTCAAATAGTTTAAAAAGAAAATCCTAGGAACAGCCCTAATAAAAGGGTAGAAGCCTTCCAAATGAAAACTGGGAGTTACGGAAGGAAGAAATTGGAAAGGACGCGGCAGAGAGCAAGTCCTCCCACACGCATGGATTGGCAGAATGGCCGTGCTATCAAAAGTCAGTTCAGACTTAACAATCCTCATCAAAACAAAAAGGAATTCTTTACAGAATTAAAAATAAAAAGTCCTAGAGCTCCTAGGAAGACACAAAAGTCCCCCAAACAGCCAATCAATCCTTACCAGAAAGGGCAGTGCTGGGAACGCCACTGGTGGCAGGCGTAATCCCAGCACTTGGGAAGCAGAAGAAGATCTCAGGCTGGGGATGGGGCTCAGAGCACTGGCTTCTTTTGCAAAGGACCTGAGTTCAGTTCCCAGCACCCACTTGGCAACTCACAACCATCTGTAACTCCAGCTCCAGGGAACCTGATGTCTGTCTCTGGTCTCCGTGGATACCAAGCACACACACACACACACACAAAGAGAGAGAGAGAGAGAGAGAGAGAGAGAGAGAGAGAGATTCATGCAGGCAAAGCACCCATACACATAAAATAAAAATACATTTTAAATGTTTTTAAAAGAAGATTCTCAGGTTCAGGGCCAGCTGAGCTACATAGCAAGACCCTGTCTCACACACTAAGGACAGTGTTCTCTTTTATGTTCCTAGACGGCTGTAAAAACTAGGAGTATTTGGGGGTTGGAGAGATGGCTCCACAGACAGGAGCACTCGCTGATCTTGGAGAGGACCTGGATTGGGTTCCCAGCACCTACAGGGCTAATCACAGTTATTTGTAGCTCCATTTCCAGGGTATCTGACACTGTCTTCCGGCCTCCGAGGACAACAGGTGTGCACACGGTGTGTATACATGTATGAAGGCAGGCACTCATACACATTAAATAAACTAAACACATTTGATAAACAAAATTGGATTATTTCTTCCCTGAAAATTTGGTTTAAAAAAGTCTGGAAGCCACTTGGGCATGCACTTTTCTATATATGAAGGTTTTTTTTATAATCCACAAGTTCAATTTATTTAATAATTACAGGTCTATTCAGGCTTTCTGCTTTTTCTAGAGTCAGTTTTGAGTAAATTGTTTGGATAAATTACAGTTTTCTAATGGTAAAATAAAATTTAGATGAAACCCACCAAGCGGCTCAGAATATCCTCTTGTTTTCTATGTTATGTACAGGATTTAGGGTAACATTGCCATTTACTTGTGTCTTCTGCTTCTTTCCGGCCAGCCTCCGCAGGATGGGCAAACTATCTCTAGCCCTTTGCCGTAACGACTCGTATCAGCCGTGGAGATCGTTGCTCAGATCCTCCCCATGCGGTATACTCCATGTCTTTAACTTAATACTCTTCAGGTTTAACCTCTGGGAGATGTGGCCATCTCGTTTTGGTTTTAGTTTTGTTTCTTCTTTAGGGAAGATCTGTTGGGAACCTTAGCATATGGTCATTAGCCATCTTTTGGAAAATACCTGTTAATGTTTTTTTGTCAGTAATTTTTCTTTTCTGTCTTTTTTTTTTTTTGAGACAGGGTTTCTCTGTCCTGGAACTAGCTCTTGTAGACCAGGCTGGCCTCGAACTCACAGAGATCCTCCTGCCTCTGCCTCCCAAGTGCTGGGATTAAAGACGTGCGCCACTACTGCCTGGCCTTGTCAGTAATTTAAATGGCTTACTTTTGCGATGATTGTTTTTTTTTGTTTTGTTTTGGTTTTTCAAGACAGGGTTTCTCTTTAGCTTTGGTTCCTGTCCAGGAACTAGCGCTTGTAGACCAGGCTGGCCTCGAACTCACCGAGATCCACCTGCCTCTGCCTACAAGTGCTGGGATTAAAGGCGTGCATCACCATCACCCGACTTGATGGTTGGTTTTAACGTCAATTTGCCACAAGTTAGAAACACCTGAGTAGGACGCCTCACCTGAAGAACTGTCCTGAGACTCATGCAGGAGGATCTGGCCCAGACGTCCGAGGGCAGAAGGAAGATGATTTGCCTTTTCCTTGCAGGCCTTCCCTCTTGCCCCTGAGCTGACTGACCCCGCTGGTGCAGATGATGACTCCTTCACGGATATCAGTTCTAAGGCCTCTGTCATTGACTAGGACCCTCCAGGCAGCTTCCAGGTTTCATGTGCCACACTAGGACTGCGGAGACTCCCAGCTTCATGCATTGAGCAACTACCTACCAAGCTGTCGGCCTCCCCAGTGTGAAACAGCTACTGTGGAGTTACTCTGACTGTTGAGGCGGCCAGCCTTGAGGGTTCAACAACCACTGGGTTCACAGCCTCTCGGGTGTGAGAAAACTGTTGTTATTATTTTATCATAAGCCAACTTAGTAATATATATATATACATATATATTAATGTGTATATATATATGCATACATATGTTCCTCTAGACAACCCTGACTAACATAAACTAAACAGAACAGTATAGGAATCTTCAACTTGTACAAGCTGCTATTCAGGCTGTTTTGCAGTTTAGACCCAAGTGGCTTTTGGTCCCGGTGTTTTATCTCAGCAACAGACAGTAAACAAGAACAGAAATTGGTACCAAGAGAGGGGTTCCTATGATGAACCTGACCATGAGGCTTTCATGCCTTGGACTGTTTGAGGGAGAAAGGTAGAATAATTGAGTGCTCCAGGCTTAATGGGCTGTTCTGTGAACATGAGAAGTAGTGCTGAGAGTAACACAGATAATGAACCCTGGCTTAGGAAGCTGTAGAGGGAAGTTTGAGAGTTCCCTGAAGACTCTGTCAGAACCCTCCGTGTGATACATCTGAATTCGGAAACCCTGCAAGTGAAACTTGTACTTTACTAGCACAATAGATGCTGACCACGCGGAGCTGAGGAATCTGTATTAAGAGTTCACCATTATTCTGGGGAGTATTCCCAACAGGCTCGGGCGGGCCCACTTCTCCAGCTTTGCTGCCTGAGGCTCACACAGCTTATCTGTCTTACAGGCTCAGCCTCGTACATCTGCCCTTATCCTTGGTGGGGACCACACAGTCTCGGCATCTCCAGTGTGCTGGACTCTCCACAGCAATTGAGACTGCACCTCCACCAGCAGCCTCCTGGCTTTCCTGCACCTGCACCAGCAGCCTCCTG
>JABTXL010012322.1:1481096-1501153 GCA_025134845.1 Neodon shergylaensis | reverse complement strand
CACCAGCAGCCTCCTGGCTTTCCTGCACCTGCACCAGCAGCCTCCTGGCTTTCCTGCACCTGCACCAGCAGCCTCCTGGCTTTCCTGCCTCCAACTGCCACATGAATCCAGGCCTCAGCTCTCTACAGCTCCTTCGATACTTCAAAACCAGCAGTTTGTGGGAAACTCTTACACCTTATTTACCAGGTTCTGCTGACAGTTTGGTGTGCACCCCTGGCCTCCCACTGGACCACAGCTTCTGTACCAGTTATTTAAATCACTTCTATATTCTGGATTTGAGACCTTTACAAGATGTCTATGTTACAAATAATTTCTTCAGTAATGAGCCTATTTTTCACTCTCTGAACGGTATATGTTAACAAATGAAAGGTTTTATAGTAGAGTCCAAGTCATCAATTTTCTTTTAATTAAAATTTTCCATTTTTTGAGTTTCATACATGAGTACCATATTTACATCATTTTCCCTTCCCTCCCTCATCTCAAATTACATCCTTGTCTCCCAGTTCTCTCTTGAATTCATGACCGTGTGTGTGTGTGTGTGTGTGTGCGCGCGCGCGTGCGTGTGCACAATACCACTTAGTATTCCCCACATGTGCATGTTTAAAGCTGACCACTTGGTGTTCAAACACCAATCAAGGCACTCAGACCAGAAAGCAACTGATTCTCCTTTGCTCCTCAGCCACTGATTTCCTGTAGGTCCACGTCTAGGGTTGGGGCCTAGGGAAACAAGCCCCACCCATGTTGGCACGTCAGGTGGTGTGGTCATTAGGTAGGACTCCTCTAGCCAACCATACTGCTGATATTTCGTGGGTATAGCACCCTTGCCGTATCTAGGCGATACGATCTGGACAGCTAGTGTCTGATCCACTGGTTCTCATGGTCTTCCCACTTGCCGTATCTAGGCGATACGATCTGGACAGCTAGTGTCTGATCCACTGGTTCTCACGGTCTTCCCACTTGCCGTATCTAGGCGATGCGATCTGGACAGCTAGTGTCTGATCCACTGGTTCTCACGGTCTTCCTACCACTTCTTTCACGATATTTCCTGAGGCCTAGAAATCGGGGTTGTATTGTGGATGTGTCCATTGAGGCCGAGCTCCTCGTGGCCATTTAGTCTCTGCCTCCTGACCAGTTGTAGATCTCTGTAGTTTCCTGTCTGCTACAAAGAAGCAGCATCTTTTGTGGAGGGTGAGAGCTACACTTGCCTGTGGGTAGAAGGACGAGTATTTAGAATACAGATGGAAACTCTATTGCTGTAGAAAAGACAGTAGTGGGTTCTCCTCTAAGACCAATGACCTCTCCAGCCGCAGGGAGTTGGCTGGGTTTATAGCATGAACTCCCAGCTGTTGAGTAGGCCTTAAGTCCAATGAGATAACTGTTCCTTACCCCAAGATATAAGTGCCCCTATCAAACCTCTGCGGATCTTGCCAGGCTAGTCACTGTCATGGTCTAGTCTTCACAGCTGAATAAGACTATTAATTGCTTCACTACCTCAGGAGCCTACATAGCACCTTCAGATTCTATGAGGGCGAGTTCTCAAGGAAGAGGATTCCAGGTCAGTGACTGCTCAGTTCCTTTAAGTCCTGTATCCAAAGTATGTAGTATCTTCAACAGTAGGGTTTTCCATTCTAGTTCTGGGAGGCAACCACAGGCAATGATAACAGCCTGTCTTGTTTCGGCAGTTTCTTGGGCTCATCAACAACTGGAAGGGGGGGTGGGGGTCTCCTTTGCCTGGTAGTGGAGTTTCTATTAATCTATGACTTTAAATTTTTAACTTTATTATTTTACAAGTGTGAGTGTTTTGGCTGCATGTATGTCTGAGCACCTCATGCATAGAATGCCTGCAGAGGCCAGAAGACGCTGTAGGGTCCCCTGGAACAGGAGTCACAGATAGTTGGGCGCCACCACGTGTATGCTAGAAATCAAACCCTGATCCTCTGCAAGGGCAGCGAGTGCTTTTAACTGATGAGCCATCTCCAGCCCTTGTCTATAACTCTTAAGGGAGCATTGTCACTTACTATGGTGACACACACACGTGCACATTAGATGTGTAAAGATTGTAAAATTATGCTTTCCTGTGGCTTTTTCAGACTTCCTTCATGCCATGCATGTGTAGCCCACCTGGAAATTACTTTGACATGTATGTTAAAGGTTAACTCCTTTGGAGTTTCTTCTGATGAAGGTCTGCTGATAGCAAACTCCACTTTAGCTTATATCTTAATTTCTCTGGTTTAAAAAATAGGTTTTAAAGGGTAGAAAATTCTAGGCCTGCACTTTTTCTTTAGCCACATGAATGTCGTTCTCTGTGTGCTGATTTCAGTTTCCTCTGCTGTGAACTGCCAACTTAACAACGCCCCCACAGCCCCTGCCACCCCCCAACAGCCCCTACACTCACCCTCTTTCCCCGCCCCCCCAACAGCCCCTACACTCACCCTCTTTCCCCACCCCCCCAACAGCCCCGACACTCACCCTCTTTCCCCGCCCCCCCAACAGCCCCGACACTCACCCTCTTTCCCCGGTTGTCTGGGATCTGCTCTCCATCCTTCATTCTGTAATCTTTCTCGTCTTCTACACGTAGATGTGCTTTTCCTAACCCTGCATGAGCTTCTCTCAGCTCACTGGATTTTTTCTCTTTTATCAGCTGTGAAAAATTCAAACACGATCTTTGTCCCATTCTCTCCTCCTAGAATTCTGCCAGCCTATGCCAAAATAACCTCCACATCTCATGACCTTATTTCCCAATTTGGTCCTGAGTTGGATTCTTCTAATTCCCTCAAAGTTATAGCCAAACCGGTTTGAGAAAAAAACAGAGCATCTAGACACGGGACTGTTGCTCACAGTGAAGCATTTGTGTGCCCACGGCCTTGGGCTCAGTCTCCACTGCTACAAGAGAAACGTGAAGAAGGCATCCCGCAATGAAAGCTGCAATAATCAAATGTGCAAAATAATCAACAGTCACATTTAGCTGAATCTTAAGTAGAGGTTAATTGGAGTTTATGTCAGTGGTTTGGTTCTTTGGGATGGAGCCACTGGAGGGCCATATTAAAACTCATCCCCAGCTGAAAGTTTGCTGGCCTAGTGTGATTTGTGCTGCAGAACTTGGGAACATTCACTGACATGCAGCTATAGATTATTAGCAGGAAGTTTCCCTGTCTCCATTCAGTGACAGCCTCAGAATAGTTTTCCTTGACTCCCGCGCTCAAGGCAGAACATTGTCATTCAACGGCACTGTTACACGGCAGGGCATTTTGATTTGTTTGTTTTGGCATGCCTGTCATACGGGCTGAGGTCACATGTGCCTTGGGTCTTCTTCACCTTCCCACATACCTGAGCATGTGGTATCTTACCATACCTTATCATAACTGAGCACGTGGTCCCTTATCTTCAAGGCAAAATCTGTCTTCAACATTGTCCTGTCTTCTCCCGAATCCACTTGGATTCATGACGTTTGTAGAACTTTATTAGTCCTTTTCAGCAGGCAAGAGTTTTATGTTCCATGGTGCCAGAAATTGTGAAGAGCATAATTTGCCTCCTTATCCCCTCTATATGACTGCTTACCTGACTTTGTTGAATATTCATACTAAATGTTCTGGTTAAGGGTTGATACTTCTGGGGTTTTTTTTCTCGCTGACAGAGTGGGGTAGGACTTCCTCCCCTTACTTATACTATCATGACTTCATCTTTGAGAACAATGACAGAGGTTATGCTAACATGATCTAAACCAACCTGTAGAAGAGTTAGAGAAATGTGTTTTAAATTCTCCCACATAGGATAAACATGGATAGGATTTAACAATGGAGTGGCCTCTTTGAGGCATGTTTCTGTTGGGCAGTGTTGGTCTTGTAAGAATGAGCAGAGCTGGTGCTGAAGGTGCAGGGTGAGGCTCTTTGAGAGCTGTAGAGAAACCCTCACCCAGCATGGGTTGTGTTCTCAGGGGGAGCAGGCAGGCTGGAGAAATGGGGGCTCAGCTTCCCATTCGGGACCCGGGTTCTCTCTGTCAGCTGATGGAGCTTTGTGTGCCCTACAGTGTAAATGCCACAACAAAAGGTCCCATCCGAACTGTGTCTGGAGGAGAGCTTTATAGGGAGGTGTGGCAGGTGCCTGCAGGACACAGCAGCCCCATGACAAAAGATTATGACTAATGTTATGAATGAGACGTCCCTAACTTAGATGATCACACACTCCATCCTTGGGTGTGTTCTTGGAAAAGAGCAGTTCATCAACACTCACCCTGCGCATCCTTTTCTCAGCTCACATTAATCCCCTGAAAGTCATTTGTCAGAATGTGGCTCTGTTGCAAACAAAACTTCTTGCTGGGGTCCCCCGCTTGCATGCCTATAGTGGATCCCCACAGTGTTGCCTCCCCCCAGGCTCCTTAGCACACACACAGGCAAAGGAGAAGAGCAACATGTTCTTTTATTGATGCAAGTACATCCAGTCACACCACAACTGACATCCTGCATATGGTACAGCTTTATACTCAGAGATCAGCTCCAAATACCAAAACATCAAATGAAGGGCGTATCAAATTGGGGCAATGAAATAGCAATGTAGACACTTTCTCAAGAAGGGACTAGAATCGGTGACCCCTGAAGCACACATGGACTGAAGGCTCTTAACACATGTACAGAAAATGTTCTAACATTATATTCCAAATATATAATCTCAAGTGTCCAGCCTTTATCTCAAAGACATAAACAAATCAATATGTACTATCAATATACAATCTGTCTGTACTAGCTAGAAGGTCTGAAAAGTGCAAACACACTGTGACAGGACAGTGTAACTACTTGGCTCCCAAGGCTGAGGGTGGCCACCTAGCCCACCTCCCCATGGCCTAGCTGGCCATCCCCAGGCTGTTCACAGAAGCTCCGGCAATGGAACGAACCATTCCATACTGGGCTTCTTGACAGGAAGCTCCCACCCAAGCGAAGCAAATCAGTGTAGATCTCTCCAGCTGCCTGAGGGACAGAGCCACCCCACCCATGCACAGCAAGACCCAGGGCTCACGCCAGGAAATCAGACATGAAAGATGAACCACGCTCCCCTGTCAGGATCAGAAATACCCCGCTCCGTGTTGGACAATTTGAGCTGGAAGTGCTCCAGCGTGGGGGCTGCCTGGCTAGTTGTCTGAGCTTCAGATTACCCCTGGGGGACTCCTACCAAAGGGAGGGGAAGCTGTCTGTCTGCCACACACCCATTTTTCTTTTTTGTGCACCAGCTTCAGAAGCCGCCCTTCCTTCACTGCAGCACCACGGCTCAGGTGCAGCCAGAAGACTGACGATGCCCCCGTGCCCTCCCTATATTGTCTTAGATTCTTCTCTCTTCTAAAACACAACTGAAGAACAATTTGCCAAACATATTCTCACAGAAAATATGCTGTCAGGCACCCCCTTGCCCCTCCCAACCCCGTAAATCCCTGATAAAGGAAACTGAAAATGTAAACTTGGGAAAGCCCGTATGTAAAGGTTCCCTTCCAGAAGTGTGCACACGAGATCTCTTGGCCACTCCAGCCCTTCCTGTGGGAACCTGGTGGCCCAGGCTGCTGAGGGTGGGCTCCTTGCGGCACAGGACAGAGCTGGCTGCAGCTCCAACAATGGAACAGGAAGACTGGACCCCCAGTACCCTCTAAGGCACTAACCCCAACATCAGAGACACTGGCTGAAGAGGCGTCCGAGCAGGCAGGGCTCACATTGGTTTTGGTTGGGTTATTTTAAATTTTTTTCATAGGATGTTAATCATCAAAAGTAGAAAATAAAAATCTACATTTCATTAGAATAAGATGTTACCATGGTTACCATCTCCCATGATACTCTTTCCCGCCCCTCCCCAAAACAGGGCCCTGCCCTGTTTAAAATAAATAACAACAACAACAAAAAAAAAACTTTGTAAGTGCCAAAGGCTGATGCATGGAATAATTACCATTTTCTTTTTCATAAAAGTTATATACAAAATGGACCCCAACCAGTGAGGCCTCCTCCTCTCTCATCCACATCTGTCACCATTTGAACTCGGTTCACTTGTTATGTTTCATCCGGCATCTGCAGGCTGCATCCTTAGGCTCTGTTAAGGAGGGTGGTCCTGCAGATGGACAGAAGGGGCTGCATCAGGCTCCCTGAGCAGACAGAGGGCAGGGCCACATCTTGTCTTCAGCATCCCACCAAACCGTCCCATGGGAAGGCCAGCTTTGTTCTTGCCACACCTACCCTCTCCCTCCCTAGGCCCGGATGTACCTGGCAAGTCCTACCTGAGCGCCTTCCAGCTGTCCTTCTCCATGTGGTTCTCAGGACCTTCACTTTCAAAGGAGGCGATGAAGAGAGCTGAGGGATGGAGAGCCCCTGAGAGCCAACATCCCCACAGGTAGGCTATAAAGAGGTGACCTTCCAGGGTCACAGTGAGGCCCAGGACAAGAGGGCTGGGAACTCTACCTGGGCCCTGACTGTCTCCTAGGGCCACCATAGGAGATCAAGGGGCCTGCTTGGGCATGAGAACAATTGCTGTGCACTTGGGGAGATGGGTGTGCTGTGCACCTGGGGAGATGGGTTTGCTGTGCACCTGAGGATGGGTGTGCTGTGTACCTGGGGAGATAGGTGTGCTGTGCACCTAGGGAGATGGGTGTGCTATGCACCTGGGGAGATGGGTGTGCTGTGCACCTGGGGAGATGGGAGTGCTGTGCACCTGGGGAGATGGGTTTGCTGCACACCTGGGAGATGGGTTTGCTGTCAAAGAGATACCCTTACCTTCCTCGCTGTAGATGGGTGCCGTGAGCAGGTAACTCTGAATCTTCTTGTCCTTCTCAAAGGGACACTCTACCTGTGTCCATGTCATGAACTCATGGATCTGTCTGGAAATTTCCCAAAATTTCTGAAAAAACAAAAACACCAACAGGATGTTCTGTATGTCACCTGGATAAACGTAAAGTCAGCTCTCAGAGCCAGAGAAATGGCTCCCACATCTGTCTACTGCTTATGGTATTAGTCCCAGCAGGAGGAAGATGCCAGTGCCAGTGCCGGCCTGGCTGACACCAGGGCAGCTTGTACAGCATCAGAGGTGGCGAAAATCCCTGAGGACACTCTGCCTTGCCCCTTGCAGAAGCAATCAGGCTGCAGCAGAGCCTATGCCTTTCCTGCATGGGGACCCAGAAGGCTCCCTCTGTGACTCCAACCTGAGACACTCCCCCAGGAAGGCCCGGCACAGGGGCACCAACAGGACAAGCAGCTTTCTCTTTACCGCGGCATCGGTAAATGCACGGGACCCAACAACCCTTTACTGAATGCACCTTACACTCCCCACCGTGGCCAGGCACCCTCAGCCCACCAGGCTGGTCTCTCACTTTCTCTGGAATTTTGCTCAAGTCCCTTCTTACCTAAATCCCTCTTCACCCCCAAGTCCCTAGGGATGGCTCCTCCTCTACCTCCTTAGCAGAGACAGCACTGGTCCCAGGATCCTGGATAAATACAGGCCCTTGGCAACAAGCTCCATGATCTGCCATTCCCCCCAGAAAGACAGGAGCTGCACCTCATACCTTAAGGCTGAAGAGCAGCCCTGACCCACCTGGCGCATCCAGCCCTGAAGGACCTTCTAGACCTTGGGCAAGGCCTGGACACCAGCCCTTGCTACAGAGCCACTGCCCGGTAGCTGTGGTAGCACAGGAAGGCTCTGCCTGCCCCACCCATGTTGGGACCTCAAGGGGCTGGGCTCACTTTGAAGTTAATATGCCCATTGGGCAGGTGATTGGTGTGGATTTTGTGCAGAAAGTAGATGTCCTTCACAAAGAGGTTGAACACAGGTATGACAATCTTCTCCCGACTGCTGTTGGCTGTCTGGGACCTCTGTGTTGCCCCCTGCAGGGCTGTACGGTAGTTGCAGAAGTTGCTGGAGGGGTCCATATGATGCTGTGGGCACAGGGAAGACAGAGTGAGTCCCTTACACAGGTGCAGGATGCCCCTCTGTGCAGTCTGAGATGACAAGTGGAGAAGGCATGGTCCCAGGGGCCCAGCAGTCAACATGAGAAGGAAAGGCTATGAGCAGCCCCTGAGCCCGCAGGCCTTGGACACAGGAGGGCCACAGCCCTGCCTGCCCAGCTCCTTCCATTAAAGCAGTGTTTCTCAACCTGTGGGTCATGACCCCTTTAGGGGGTCAAATGACCCTTTCATGGGGTCGCAGAAGGTTATCAGAAAACAAAAATATTTACGATACAATTCATAATAACAGCAAAACTACAGTTATGAAATAGCAACGGAAATAATTTGTTTGGGGTCACCACACCATGAGGTGCATTAAAGGGTTGCCGCATTAGGAAGGCTGAGAACCACTGCTTTAAAGTCTTCCTTTGCTCCAGTACACAAAGGAACACCGCTTAGACCTCACTGCTCCACAAGGCGCAAGGACTGGGCTTTCCAAACACAAAGTAGTCTGTGATCAAAGACATCTATGTGGAACTTCAGAAGACTTGTCCGCCAGCCTCTGGGGACCCAGATGGCCCAGGGTCAGGAGATGCTGACTACTCAGTGGCCAGTGTCACCTGGTTAAAGCTCTTATGATCACACCTCAGGGCTCACTTTAGGTGTTGATTCCACCAAAGCACCAAGGCCAAAGGGGAGCTCAAGTGCCCAACACGGATAGTCCCATGTGTGTGAGTGCCAGGAAAGATGCCACCCTCTGCTGCTGAGGACCCTCTGGACAACCTGAGATGAGAGAGGGGACAGACACCAGTACCTCCAAGACGTCAAACTTGGCTGTCTTGACTTTGGACCATGTCTTCTTCAGCCGTGCCACTGGGCTGAGGTTCATGCCAGCTGAAGGGACAGTGAGCAGAGGTCAGGGCATGGAGAGGCAGGTGGCACAAGCAAGCCCGCCTGGACCTGGATACTCACATATGATGGCCATCATGGAGTTGAAGTTGCCGATGTTGAAGCATTCTCGGGCTACATCAATGAAGAACTCCAGCATGCGGGTCCGGTGTTTCTTCTTTACCACCTGGAAACAGAGAGTCTGCCTTGGCATGGAGCCACCAAGGGACCACTGGGCAAAGGTGCAGGGAGGGCATCGGACTTTGCTGCCGGGGACCTGAGGTTGCATCTTCAGGGGACTAGATCTACGTCCTAACACTGCTTCATCCTCGTCCACAAAAGGAATGAAGCCATCTGCCTCAAAGGCTGAGGAGCACAGAACTCACTCTAATTGGCTTAGTAGTTCTGGGTTCAGGATGAGCACTCTAGGGATGGGGTCAGTAAAAACAAAAGTCATGCGAAAGAATCATTATTGTGGGTGTGATTCTGCTGGCAGGGGCAGGCTGAGTCCTGGAAGTGGCCACCATGTGCATTTACTGTGAGGGTAGGAGCCAGTCAGCCTTGCCGCAATGGTGAGAGAGGCCATCTTACCCAGACCTGCTATGGTAGGAACTTACCCGGCACACCTCAGTAGCCACCAGCATGCTCAAGCAGTTGAACCAGTTGTCATAGGCCTCTAGACTGTAGGTCTTTGTCATGTCTCCTCGGCACTAGAGGGACAAAGCGTGTCACAGGGAACCCTGGGGACCTTGCTTGGACAAGCCAGTCGCTGTGGCTGGCCAGGTCCCAGGATCAGGGTATGACGTAGACCATGCCTGCATGCTTCTTAGCTGTTGAACAAGCTAACCCATCAGTCCAAGGACACATCGCTCTGCAGAGTCATCACTAACTCCATGATAAATCACGGGAAGGCCACGGCCGCACCTACTGGGGGGGCATGGTCCGGTATACCAAAGTGCATACCACACACTAAGTGGGACCTGCACCCAACCTGCAGGGCAAGGGAAGGGTGCAAGTGTCAGACTCAGCTAGGCCAACTCACAGCCATGGCTGCCAGAGCATGCCCACTCACCCTGTGGTTGTCCAAGGAGTCCATGTGGCTGATGATCTGCATGAGGTCCTCGGGGCGGATGCTATTGACCCTCTCCTGCAGCGGGAGACAAGGAGGAGAGGCATCAGAGCTTCCAGAGAGCGGGACAGAGGTTGTGGGAGCAGAAAGTGGCCCCAGGCCACTCCTGTATCCTGGGGCCACCACAGGACAATGTTACCATCACCCCCTTCCACTCGTACAAGGAGGCCACACTCTTACAGACCCAACACCAGATACGGAAATACCCATTGCTCTAGTGGAGACACAACTAGCCTATGGCAGTAGTGGCGAGAGCTGGCATGCTCGCTTGCCTAGCGCAGCCCAGGTGGAGCAGCAGGGAGGTATCCTTGCAGCACGCAGTGGCGAAGCAATGCCAAGTGTGGCCCAGCCCGGCCCTGTACCATACAGAGCAGGCAGCGGCACTCACCAGTTCGATGTGAGTCAGCTGCTGGGCCAGCACCAGGGGGTCACTGCACACACCCAGGATGTCTTTCTGGGCGGCCGGTGGCTTGGCCTTAAGGATAGGCCCTTTGTCCACGACCGGTGACCGGAGCTTCTCTCGAAGCTCCTGGAGCTGGCTTCGGGCAGCCAGGGACAGCAGCAAACTTTGTATCATTTGGGCAATGGCTTTCTTCACTGTGCCATTCTCCTGTGGGGGGTGGGGGTGGGGTCAGGGCTTCATCAAGGTGCTGGAGTGGATTGGCAGCACAGCCACCACCACCACCACCACAGAGAACCATCTCCCTTCTAGGGCTGTGTCTGACCTGCAGTTCCCACCCTCCTATCAAAACCTGCAGATACATTAGGGCCCTGGATGGCAACGTGGGCCACAGAGCAGCTACCTGGACTCAGGGATTTAGTGGGCCTTCCTGTTAGGGGAGGGGCAAAAGGCAACTTTCCCAGAGGTTGTCAGCACAGCTGTTGCTCCCTGCCTCCCATAGCAGGAGGAACCCAGAAGGCACCAGGAAGGGTTTTGTCCCTAGCTGTGGTGTCCTAGACTCTCTGGCCTCTCAGGAGTCTCCCCAGGCTCCCCTACCCAGCAAACAGGAGCTACCAAGCATGGGGTTCTCCATCTTCAGGAGAGGCCATACAGCTCCTCAGTTCTGTTTCTACCAAGGCCAAGACACATCTGGGAGTCAGGAAGGAAGAGCAGGCAGGTTCCCAGAGCTACCCAGAGACCCTGCCCAGGCACGAGGATGCTGAGACCAGGACGGAGGCAGTAACTGCTGTGGTAATGCTGGACCACCCAGCCCATGGCTGGCCTACTAAGCTGTTGTCTGTGGGTTCCACCCTCTTACAGGTCACAGGGAAAGGAACCGCATATACTGATATTCCTGCTGCAACTGCCCCCGCCACCAAAAATATCCAAGAAGCCTGACAAAGGACCAAGGGGGGACCTCACCTCATCGCACTGAGTGACCCGGTGCGCAATGGCCTTCAGTTCAGCCATGGCCTTTTCATCCTGGAAGTCGTAAGGGAAGGCCTCTGTCCATTCCTTCAACAGCTGCACAATCTTGGTAGAGAAGGACTTCAGCTTGGCCTGGACAGTGGGGGATGTGTAAGACTCCCAAGTCAGAGGGAACATAAGAAGGCAATGGTACACGCTACCTTCTGCCTTAGGGCCATGTCCCTTCCCAGGCCCTGTGCTGGGCCCCCAAGCTGACGCATACCCTGACTACTTTCTCTATTCGCTAGGAGACAAAGGGCCACCGTCCCCTCTGTGGCTTACCTTCTCAGGCCCAGCCTCCAGCTGCTGCCTCTGCTCCAGGCAGATCTGTCCTACTCGGGCCAGAAGATCATGAGGGGGCATGAAGACGCGAGAACTCAGGAGAAACGTGAAGATGTATGTCCTCTGAAGGAAGGAGGGGGTGAATGACGATCAGACTGCTGCCACAGGGGTGTCCAGTTGGACCTGGCCTGGCTTCTCCCAGGTCATCACCCTGGGCCTTTGCTTACGTGGTTTCCTTTATCTTACACGACCCTGTTTCTTCTACTGTTATGTCTGCACACCTAGGAGACACCGTTCTGCTGGAATTCTTCCACCATGATGGGGGTCCTCCGGGCCTGGTCCAAGCCAGACTGAAAGGCTTAGGTGACACAGCCTGGGGCCAATGGTTCTCATGCCTTGTGTCTCCCGTGGGTCAATTGCTACAGGATCTTCACAGGCTCCTTCATAGGGCAGGTGGGACTGCAGACTGGGATCCTCTGTGGGACTCTACCCCACTTGGACCTCGGTCTACCCCCATTTGGCTGCTGTACACTGGACTGCCTATATCCCTAGGCCCCAACTCCACGCCGATAGGACAGGAATTTACCTGCTCTAGCCTAAGGCCAGCTGGGCTAAGTCAGTAGGAAGGGCACACAGACAGAAGCAGGGCATGTTCATGCCATAGGAGCAAGCAAGGCTACTAGAGGGAGCTCCCGGGACACTGGGTATTCCTCTGACCCTGTAAACCTGTTGTGACCTGTCCCGGGCTGTACAGCATGAGTTCCCAGGACCCTAACCAACAGGTGAGACCCTCAGGGTCCACCTGACAAGTAGATGACTCAAACATGTAAGGAAAAGCTCCTGGTCATCTCCAAGGAGTGGAAATCTGGTGTGTGTTCATGGCATACATGTGCTTAGCATGTACCCGGGGAGGAAAGATCAGGAACTCTGGAGAAGAGCTAATGTACTGTGAGACTCCCCTCTCTACTTCCTGACTGGGTACCCACTTCCTGGGAACCTGGGAGGGGGTGGCATCCCAGGGCACAATGTCCTGAGAACTGGGTGACAGCATGCTGAGGTCCTCTGTGATGGCCCATATGGGAATCTGTCCTTGCTTTGGCACAAGACCATGGCTCCATATCATAGTCAGTGTTTAGGGACTGTGGCCCTGCCCTGGTTTCTCCAGGACCTAGGGTTGTTCCTCTTGGCTCTGTCCCAGTCTCTCGGCAGCCATTTCTGTGTCACCAACACCATCGTCAGCCCTAACTAGTCTCCGACAGGGCTTACAAGACGGATGGAGGACTGGGAAGGTTTGTCGTCACAGAGCCCAGGGAGAGCAGGGATGGCCTTGCAGGTGGAGAAGCCAAGATGGCCCAAGTACTGCCCTTCAGAGGCAGCTAGAGGGACTGGAGCTGTGGCTCAGCGGTCAGGAGCACTGGCTACTCTTCCAGAGGACCCGGGGTTCAATTCCCAGCACCCACCTGAAAGTTTGTGACTATCTCTAACTCCAGTACCAGGAGTTACACACATAAACACAGGTAAAATATCCATACACATAAAATTTAAAAAAAAAAGATAGCTGGGCATGGAGGCACACACCTTTAATCCCAGCACTTGAGAGGCAGAGGCAGGTGGATCTCTGTGAGTCTGAGGCCAGCCTGGTCTACAGAGGGAGTTTCAGGACAGCCAGATGCACATAATGAGACCCCATCTCAAAAGACCAAAAACAGAAAAAGAAAAAAGAGGCAGCAAGAGAGTAGCTGTTCCTCCTACCCTGAATCTGACCACCAGGAGCCTGAGTGCCTGCCCTGGGAAAGATGGACAGGGGCTGCTCAAACAGACAGGGGATGCTCAAACAGACAAGGGCTGCTCAAACGGACAGGGGATGCTCAGATGGACAGGGGCTGCAAGGAATGATCAGGGGCTGCCTGGATGAACAGGGCCTGCTCAGATGGGGCAAGCCTGCAGAGCCACTCTTGCTAAGAGATGTCATCCATCAGAGGAGGACGGAAAGCCAAACATGGTGAGATAATGTCTCCTCGATTCCCTTCCCAGAATGCCTGATGTCACCTCAAAATGGTGAGGAAGACGGTTTTGAACTACTGATGAGCAGGGAAAGGGCTCTGGTGTTCACACACCTCAGAGAAAGGTGGCTCTTCTCCCTGCAGAACTGGTGCTTAGGTTCAGGATGGGCTCCAGGAAGTAGTCTGGACCACCAGGTCACAGGACCCCCATGCTGGCCTTACCCTTCAAACTCTCTTCCTCCAGGGGCAGGCCCTTTGTATGTCTCTGTTTCCTACATGTCTTCCCTTATTTTCCCCTGCTTGGGAGCAGCAGGGGAGTCACTGTGGCTTCTGCTAGACAACACTTTGACTGCAGAGTAGAAAGTGATGAAGACCCATCCACTCCCTGCTGCTCCGCCCAACTCTAAGCCCTTCCTGGGCCTCCCTCCCCTCCCAGAAGCAGCCTTCCTTGAAGCCCAGGGCACCCTCCAGCTCCCCCGGATCCCAGGCACTCACATCAGGGTAATAGTCCACCGTTGGGACCAGATGCTCCATCAGGGCCTCCAAGGATCCAGAAGTGAGGCGTCCATCTTGGAAAATGAGGTCCCTGGAGCCATTGCTGGCCCCACCTCCTCTCTCCCCCATGCCGGGCTGCACCTGTCTGTTACAGTTGGGCCCAAGGATGCTGGAGAAGACCACAGATGTCTGGGGCATAGCTTCCTGGGGAAGAAGAACAAGGGTGTGAGCTCTTTCCTAGGTGGCCTGCAGCCTACACACATCTGTCTAGTCTGGGTGCACGGAAGGATGACGAGAAGCCCAAAGGAGAAGCTGCTGGGCAGGCAGCTCAGTGGTCCCCCAGGCACTGCAGATCTGATGAGAATTTCTCTAACACCCACTTCGTGCACATCAGATCTTACTCCGGGGAACCTGACTCAGTGTAAGTTCTCTGCCTCCTAATCATGGGTCTCCGAGGACCATATCCAGGAGGAGAATAAACTCTAGGGCAAGTCCAGCGAGTCTGTGGTCAAGACAGCCCGAGTGAGCAAGTGTGAACGATGGATGTGGTTTGGATGGATATGCCGATTAGCTATGCAGCTCCTGAGGATAACCAAGGAGCATCCTTCAGGGCAGCTGATGCCAACTTCCTGAGGCTGACACATGTGGAGTTTAATGGATCAGTAGGGATAGTGGTCTGAGAACTGGGTTAATCAATGCATGCTGTAGGGCCGGTGTATTGTGTGTTGCTGGTGGTGGTGCTGGAGTTGAGAGTGCTGGAGTTGAGAGTCTGCTCTGAGCAGAGGAGCTAAGGGATATGGCAAGAGAGGCCTTTAGAAGCTGATTTTTCTGGAACATGGGGAGGGCTTGTCTAGTCAAGTAGCAGCAGAGAGGAGGGGAGCAGAACTGACCTTGGGTACGGTGAAGAATCACTAAGCCTGAACCTCTTAGCAGCATGACAGAGGGGAGCAGACAGGGTCTGGGAAACATCTGTAACTCGCTTTTGGACATGTGAGATCGGATGCTGAGGCAGGCAGGGCAGCATCCTGGTAGGACTGTTTACTGTGGATGGCCTGCCTTACAAGATCCCTACCTCATAAGCAGCTAAGTCTCTGCTAAGGCAGCGGCAAATCAAAAGCCCCCTGGACTTCAGTCTCCCTGCTGCCCAGAGTAGCCAGCTGCGGTGGTTTGAATGAAAACAACCCCAAAGGCTCATAAGTTTGAATACTTGAACCCCATTTAGGGGAACTGTTTGGGGGAGAATTAGCAGGCATGACTTTGTTAGAGGCAATGTATTACTGGAAGGGGGTTTTGAGGTTTCAAAAGCCCACATCATTCCCAGTGAGCTTTCTTTGCCTTGTAGTTGAGTCTCCAGACGCGAACTCTCAGTTTCTGTCCCAGCACCATGTCTGCCTGCTGCCATGCTGCCCGCTATGATGGTCATGGGCTCACCCTCTGAAACTGTAAGCCCCAAATAAACTCTCTTCTATAAGTTGCCTTGGTCATGGTGTCTTATCATAGCAACAGACAAGTATTAGACACACCAGCCAACTGGGGACCAGGACAGTGCAGGATTTGCCTGGGAGGTGCTTCTGAAGCCTGATCCTGAGGGCATATCCTCACCATGTCCGCTAGAGGGCGCTACCCACGGTGCTAGTCTCTCCTCTCATCCCTGGGTTGCAGGTGGACACAGGGCGCTGGCAGCTGCGGGCAGATGGAGGCGGCAGACCATCCAGCCACAGTGAAAACCACAGGCAGCACCTGAAGGTTTGGAGGCATGGCTCCGCACCAGCACAGCACCCACCTCACAGGCCCAAAGTTCTCCCTTGATCTGAGGACCCTCATGTTGAAAGCAGTGAGAAAGACCCCGCACTTCCCCTGGCTCTGTGAGCCCAAACACAGGGCTCGGTGCCAGCAGTGTAAATGCATACACGGCGGAGTCACACTTGCCTCAGTTTCTCCACTGTGCAAAACAGATAATAACCATGGCTACTTGACTTCTATTAAGTCATTGACTTTACAGAGGGCTACCCTTCCACACACACTCAGACACAATCACATACACACACCCCTCCACACCCACATAATCACACACAACTACACTCACACAATCATACACAATCACACACACCCCTACACACACACACACCACTGTACAGCAATGACCTCTCCCAAGAGGCTATAAGAAGTAGGCAGTGAACCCAGCTTACCTGACAGGGAAACCTAAGGTTTCCTTGGAATTCTTGAAGAAGAAAAAAAAAGCATTTTGCCACACACAAGTGCAGGAACTCAAGCAAAGTCCCAGGACAACGGGGGAGGATACCATACCAGAATGCACCCCTTAAAGTTCAGGTTGTCAGTAGCCCCACGGCTGGGGTACCTCACACCTGTTAGGTGCACATCACTTTCAGGCCCAGCCTGGCTCTGCTGTAACAGACACATGGCGGCAAGTTTGATACTGTGTCCCAGCGAGTTTGCCAGGGATCCCTGGGTCAGGTCTGTGGTCAAGTCACAAAACTGAGACCAACTGAGGTAGCGTGCAAATAAAGAAACCCCGAGAAATAAGGTGCAGGCCGAGGGCTGCATCTCCAGGAGACCTGGCTGCCTTCTCCAGCTGACCCATAAGGCCAGGGGAGGCTGCACGTGGGCTTTTGTGTCCTTCTCCAGGCCCAGCATGGTCCTCAGTGGCCATCTGTACAACCTACACTGGTGGGCTCTGATTACCTGCAGCATCCTGCAGGCCTCGGGGTCTCAAAGAGGTCTGGGTGAACCCCAAGTTCACACAGTTCTGCACGATCAAAAGGTGACTACCAGGTGGTAGCCGTGGTCAATAGCACCTCCATACCCCACACCACTGGAACTTTCCTCTACAGAGCAATGGGAACTCTGGACAAGAGGTGTTATTGAGGGCAGGGATGGGGGCATAAGCTCTACCTTCCCACTAACCACAAGGACCCTGGTGAACCCCCATGGCAAGGCCACTATATTCAGCCTGCTGGGAGAACCAGAGCCGGGCGGGAGCTGCCTGGGTCTCCATATGCTGTGATTCTGCAGTTACAGAGGGGACAGTGAGATTTGCTGCCTTTAAAGAGAGAAGTCTGAGGAAACGGTAGAATTCCCTGGAGGCAGCCATGGTTCCCAAAAGGCTGAGATACCCCACCCTGGGAATCTGAAGTCTGCAGGAACCACCTGGAGGGAACACATGGCAAAAGCTAAGACAAGGCTTTGTAAATGACAAATGATAGAAGTGGTGGCACCAAGTCATCTCATTCATTCTATACTGTCCTACCACTCTTCCCTGACAGCTTGCACAGAGGCCAAGTCAGGGCCGCAGGTCCCACGGACAAGTGAAGGAGGCAGAGACAGCTAGCAGTAAATGCAGGAAAAGACAGGCCTGCGCTGGGATCCTCAGCCTCTGGGAGTCTCTGGGCAGAGCAAGCAGACTTCTGAGGTCTGTTAGGGAGCCAAAGAGCCCCTTATAGGGTGCCTGCACGACAGGCCATTGATTGATGCCATTTGCAGGCCCACATGCGCACCCGTGACACAGTGAGCCCACCCTGCGCGGATTCTCTGTAATGTCTAACGGGGTCCTCCGCCGCAGCAAGAGCACCTGGTCTTGTTAAAAAGGCAAGATCTTGTTCCAGACCTGAATCTGTCTCTGATCAAGACACAGGGGTGACTCTTGCGTGGGTAAACAGTAGGCCAGGGAATCTAACCCCTGCACAGGGCAGCCTCCAGTGCCCTGGGTCAGCTAAGCGAGGGTCCCACCACCGTGGTGTTCACTAGCACACAGGGACTTTTTAAAGCCACCTTGCTCAGTTCTCACACCATCTGGGGGAAAACTTGGTCAGGCGTTTCCTGAGGGTTTCCAGGTACAAATGAATATCAGTAAGTTCCCTGCAAGGCTCCTAGCTCACCCAGCCAGAGGGAGTCTACGATAGACCTGAACTGGGCTCGCATCTGAGGCCCACCTCCACTCTGCCCTAGCCCGGGTCACACTCCAGTCCCTATGTGCATGGGGAAAGGCTATGCCGAGGCTGGCTTCACCATTCCTCAGCCCTTCTCCGTTCAGCAAGAAAAGAAACACCTCCTAATTACAGACCTAATCAGCTCAGTAGAGCGCCTCGCAGCCAGACAGAGCAAGTGACTCACTGTCTCGCGGCAGACAGCCCTTGAAAGCTTCTTGATTCCCACGTCAAGCCAGGTGGTGTGAGGGCAGGTCCTGGGATCCAGGCTGCTAATCTACTGGAAGGATCTCTCCTGCCCAGAGGGGAGAGAAACTCTTTCCATGCCTGGGTTTACTGGGCTCTCTGGAGCCACCACGGAGGAGTTCTCCTAGCCTGAAAGGAACTGAGGTTGAGGGAACAGACTATATCCATGAGACCTTCAGGTTGGGGCGGGCATGGAGGGCTTCCTGGCAGAGGGGAGCCCGAGAAGTCCTTTGCTGCCACCAAAATGGACGAGTTTCTGGCTGGCCAGGTGGCCAGAGGTGAGACAGTCAAAGAGACCATGTCTAGGCTCCCCTGCCACTGTACCTCACTACAGCCCTTCCCTTCCCTCCTCACCACAGCCCTACCCTTCCCTCAAGGCTCAGCCACGGTGTGCACTGAGCATTCTTCTTTTTCTGATTATGAAGTGGTTCCTGGGCCCTGCTGCCAGACTCACTCTTGCTGTCCCAGGACCAGCACAGACGGCACGCACTTCCTTGGGGTGCTCCCACAATGTGTCTACACCCCACCTATGACCATCCAGGCCCCGTTTCCTAAGTCCTCTCCTGTGACTGCAGGTCCAAGGCCCAGGACATGGGGGACAGCTTGGGATGGTGGAGTCAAGAATAGTACCTGATTCCACACCTGGGGTAAAGCTTCCAGGCCTCTCTGAGCTGAATGGTGCAGTGGTGGTCCCTGAGTCAGAGCACGGCCTCTGATCTCGGGCTGCAGAGCCATCAACACACACCAAAGCACTTGCTGAGTCGCGACACAAGCAGACCCATTCTGGATGCACATAGCAGAGTCTGGGGCTGCAACAGATAACACCTTCTACACCTTGTGTGCACATTTCAAGGACACAGACCAGGAAGAAAATTCCAGCCCCTCACTCTAGCTATTCAAACACTCACAGCTCTGCCAAAGACACCATGTGGTATGCAAACACACTCCCCTCTCTACACACTCTGTCTGCTGTTCCCCTGGAACCACACAACAAAGTGCTCACACACAGACTTTCACTCCAGTTTCGATCCCCGGGGACCCGGGACCCAGAGGAGAGCAGTCATTGTTTCGCTTCTGTGCCCCTCCAACATCCAGAACATGCTCGCGGTGACAGCTCCAAAGTGTCAGGAGGGAGGGGTGAGGAGCCCCACACTTATCCAAGAGCCAGCGCCCCTCCAGCTGATAGGAGCAGTCATTCCACCTTCGTAAGCCTCTGAACCACAACTGCAGACTGCACCATGGACCCCTGACTATAGGAAACATTGTGGGGGGGGTGGAGGATGGCTTCACACTCAGAGCAAACATACAGAGATGGGAGCCAGGCGGGCTACAGAACAGAAAATGATAATGGCCCCAGATGCAGAGATGTGTTGGAGTTTGGCCCCAGCACAGCACAACAGCGACAGCAGATAGCATAGACAGCTGGCTCTGGCCACTGTGATGTCCTGGCTGCACCAGGTAGCATAAACAGCTGGCTGCCACTGTGATGTCCTGGCTGCACCAGGTAGCATAAACAGCTGGCTGCCCCTGTGATGTCCTGGCTGCACCAGGTAGCATAGACAGCTGGTTCTGGCCGCTGTGATGTCCTGGCTGCACCAGGTAGCACAGACAGCTGGTTCTGGCCGCTGTGGTGTCCTGGCTGCACCAAGTAGCATAGACAGCTGGTTCTGGCCACTGTGATGTCCTGGCTACACCAGGTAGCATAGACAGCTGGTTCTGGCCGCTGTGGTGTCCTGGCTGCACCAGGTAGCATAGACA
>JABTXL010012322.1:1425933-1455591 GCA_025134845.1 Neodon shergylaensis | reverse complement strand
CTCTCTCTCTCTCTCTCTCTCTCTCTCTCTCTCTCTCTCTCTCTCTCACACACACACACACACACACACAAATCACTCTACTGAGCGCATCAGTGTTATTCATATGTACTTATGTTTAGGACTGACCACTTGCGGTTGAATTGGGAGTGGAAAACCCATCACAAGCCTTTTCTCTAGGGGAAACTGATTCTCTCTCAGCAGCTGCTAGTTGTTTGTAGTTCTTTCTTCAAGCAGAAGTAAAATTTTGTGAAACTTTCCCCAACCGTGTTGGCACATTGACCGGTATGGCCATTATGTAGGTATTGTTTTGGCAATCAAATTGTTGGGTTTCATGGGTACAGCACCCTTGGCTCATCTAGAAGATGAGATACTGAGCTAGAGTCCTAGTCTTCTGGCATTTGGAATCTTTGCACCCTCTTCTGTGATATTCCCTGAGCCTTAGGTGTAGGGTTGCAATGTAAAGGTACCAGTTGGGACTGGGAACCCCCATAGTTGCTCATCCTCTGCATTTTGACCAGCCGGGCATGTGGGTAACAGTCTCATCTGCTGCAGAAAAGGAAGCTTCTTGGATGAGGGGTGAGACTCACTTATCAGGCTGGGCGGCTGCACAAGCTCATGACTGCACATAGACCTGGGTATGAGGGAGGGACAGCACAATCAGTGACCTCCATTCCTTCTTTTTTGAGACACGGACTCATTGTGCAGCCCAGGATGGCCTGCACTCTTGACCCCTACTTTAGCCTCCTGCGTACAGGGATTAGTTATGTGCCCCCAGCCTCGATCTAATAATTTTTACACTAAAAATAACAAAACTAACTAAATAAAGGAGAAATCTGGCCATGGTGGCACATACTGGCTATAAATCTTTCTGACTTAGGTTAGGCAATGTTTTCCTAAACATGACACCCAGACCCATAAGCAACAACAACGAACAATCGGGTAAACTGGACCTTAAACAAAGGACGCTATTTAGAAACTGACTGAGCACGGTAGCACATGTCTATAATCCCAGCACTCTGGTGACTGAGGCAAGAGAATCATGGGTTTGAGACCATCCTGGGATGCAGAGTGAAATCCTGTTGAGGGGAAGAGGGCAGGAGAGGGGGGCAGGAGATAGAGGGAACAGAAGAGAAAGGAAAAGAAGGGAAGAGAGGAGCAGGCTACAGCATGGGAGAAAAAGATGGGAGATGATAATTGCATACTACATGTGCCATGAAGCTTAATATCCAGAATATAAAAAGAACTCTTGGAATCCAATGACAGAACTGGGTACCCAACAACAGAGGAGCAGAGTTTTCTTTAAGCACAGTATGTACAACAACGGATTGCCTCCAGACACGAAGAAGAATGAAGACGCTTGGTTTGCAGGAAAATGGATGCAACTGGAGAAATCATATTACACTAATTAAACCAATCGCAGAGAAACAAATACATATTCTGTTGTTTGCTGTTTCTAGATTTTATATAGCAACACAAAATCGTGTGTGTACATATGGCATGAAGGTAGAAGCAAAAACCACCTAGGGAACGGAGGGGGCTATGGGAGGGGCGGGGAGAATACGCTCAATGAACAATATACACAACAGACACCTATGTGGAAAGTCCTTGTGTGGCATGATGCCACGTACAGTAAAAATGCATAGTGGAAACTTTTAATTACATTAAAAATAACTTAATGATAGATATCACAATTAAAAATGAGCAAACCGAGGTGAAATTCTATTTCTCCAAAGAAAATACATACATGCCTGATAAATGCATGAAAACTGCTCGGTAGCACTGAATGTCAGGAAAACGCAAACCACAATGAGGCCGTAGCTTACAACCGCTGAGACAGGTATTGTCAGGAGACAGATAATAACAAGTTCACGGGCGCTGCTGAAACACATATACTGCCAGCGAAGATGTGAAGTTGGGCAATCGCTTTGCAAAACAGGCTGCCGGTTCTTTCCACCACTAAACAGATATTACAGGACTTGGCGAGTCCACGACTATATATATCCAAGACATTTGAACATATGCCCACACAAAAACTTGTATACAGATGGTGGGGGCTGCTGGGGACGAGGAGGGGCGCTGGCTGCTAATGGATACACGGTTTCTTTTCTATAATAAAAGTATTCTGGAATGTGGTGATAGTTCCACAGCTTGTAGATACACTAAAAAAAATGGCTGAATTAGTCACTTCAAAGATTTGTTATACCGTATCTGTACTGGTTGTTTAAAGTGATTGGACAAGACAATGGCTAACAGGGCACTCCCAGGATAGAACCCAAGACCCCTCGCCTTCTCCACAACCGAACAGTTGACAAGGGCCTTCTGTAGACTTAATTTGCATTTATTTAGGGATAAGTGAGAGCCAGGTAATAAGGCATTCTTTTTCTTAAAATGCTTCTCTGGAGGCTCCCCCTTGATTCAACCGGCTTGAGGAGGTGCTGCTGCTGCTGCTGCTGCTGCTATTGCTGTTTGTCCTCATCTGTTTGGTGATTATCTACCTAACCCAAGACATTGTAAATATAAACACCCTGGTCACGAGACTTACATGGTGAAAGGAAGACACAAACACTAAGAAATTCGTACGGCAGTGGGCAGGGCGGGTCCGGAGCTCTGTTTATACAGATGGGTTCAGAAGGCAGATTGGCACGGAGCATCCTTGTAGGTTCAAGGAAACATCGATGCAAAGGCTTGGGCAGGAGCGCGTTGGTCTAGAAAGGAACGGTGAGGAAACTATTGCTGGAGCAGAGTGGGGGAGCTAAGAGGCCAAGATACAGGTTTGTATCCGTTTCCTGAATTACAGTGGTACCCTGACACATCACTCCCAAACTCGCAGTGAACACATGAGCCCACGGACCCCATGTGCATGACAGCTATCAGCCCCTCTGTGGCACATCTGGATTGGGGGCCACTCCTGAGATTTGGGGTCATTAAATACAATGGTGGTGATTTCAGCACAAACACAGGGATGCAGGACAGTTTAGCAACTGGGATGGCTATGACCAGGCAAGGAGTATGTGCAGTGTAGACCCACGGGACAAGGGCAAACCCACCTCCAGGCAGAAGAGAGGGCCCATGCAGATGTCACTACCCTTCTTAGGGTGCCAGGCAATGTAAAACAAGAATTGTGTGTTTAGGGCACTGTTCACTCAGTGTTTTGGGGACACAGGTGACTGAGTGAAAAGCACTATAAAACAACCACAGATGAAGGGGGCTTCCTGGGCCACAATTTGTTCACTTGTGACCAGAACAGGTCCTTTCTCAGTCTTAGAAGCTGGAAGCCTGAAACCAAGTGTGGGTGGGGGCAGGCTCTTCTGAGGCCCTGGGAAGAGCCCTCTCACCCCGCCCATTTCTCTTCCTGGTCTCTCACATCAGGCAATCCTTGCCAATGCTTATCTTCTGCTGTCTCTTTGCTTATCTTTCTTCTGCCTTCACCTTACAGCAGGGCCTTGCTTTCTCCCCCTCTTCCTTTTAGAACATGAAATGGCTTTAGGGTCCCCCTCCACCCTGGGTGACTTCACTGTGACCGTTCGCACCCCAAAGATGCCATCCACAGGCTCCATACAGCACAGATTGGACAACGACACTTTTTAAAAACTTGCCTAGTAGGATTTATTTTTCTATTGCAAGGGATGGGACTTGGGTCCTCACATACACAAGGCAAGTTCTACCATGCCTCAGCTTCTCCAAATACTTGATGGCTTCATAGTGTCCCGAAATGAAGGCACAGCTGCGGACATGGAGGGCAAAGCCAACACCCCCTGGGTTTCCTCACCCAGAGTCACCACTGCTGCTGGGTGACTCTGCTCCAAATGAACCTACATGTCAGAAGCCTTCCCTCCTAGGGACATCCCATATGGAGCCTTGTTGTAGCCAGGATCATCCCGGGACGTTCTGCTTCTGCCAGGCAAGGCACACCTTACCCCGCCCGAAAACAGCTGGTCCATCCTTGGCTATTTTTAATTATCTTGGATTTCTTCAATATGATAACCTATACGGCCAAATAAAGTTTGGAAATATCTGCCATGTGCCACACTACCTCGATGGAAGGCATTGGAGTGAGAGGCCACAGCCACTGGCCTCCAAGTGCAACCCCCCATAGACTCTGACCCAAATCACTTGATAGTCGCATGTGAGGAGGGAACCAGGAGAACCTCTTCTTAAAAGGACAAACACAGATCCCAGTGGGGGGCGGGGTTCCCCATCGGACCTTCCCCAGTGGATCTGACCCACACACACACAGACATTTGCTAGTCCTTCATTCACATGGACACTCCAAGTTTGTTCTCTATTGCCATGATGAACACCATGACCAAAAGCAATTTTGGAAAGAGAAGGTCTAGTTGGCTTATGTGGCCCTAGCACAACATATCCTCCAGGGAAACCAGGGCAGGGATGCGAAGCAGGGACCCGAGGCAGGAATCACAGCAGAGACCGTGGGGGGTGCTGCTTACTAGCTTGTCTCCATGGCTTACTCACCCTGCTTTTTATCCCACCCGGGACCACCTGCCCAAGGATGGCACCACCCACAGTGAGCTGGGCCTTCTCACACCAATCATTAGTTAAGAAAACACCCCACAGATATGCTCACAGGCCAACATGAGGGGGTATTTCTCAGTTGAGGTTCCCTCTTTCTAGATGATCTTCGCTTGGGTCAAGTTAACAAAATTTTTGCAAGCCAGCTACCATCCCAAGAAAGGGCCAAATATTGGTGAGTGATGGGGGGGAGGGGCTCTTATGAGGCAGGGCTTGGAGATGGAAAGACCCTAGGTGTGGCCATGTCAGAGTCAGGCAATGGGTCTGAAGGCCCCCTTGCTGTGCCCTCGGGGTGCTGCTAGTCACCAGTCCAGAGTAGCTGAGGGAATCCCTGGGACAAATGGCCCGTCACCTCTCCCTAAGTCTCAGAACCTGTGACCTTGCATGGGCGACAGCCGGCAGGCCCAGGCTGTCTAGAGCCGGAAATGCCCAAAATAGCAACTTGCTCTACACTAGGTTTCCGAGGCATGCAGCATCTGGTCCCAGGGATGCTGTGGTCCTCAGTTACACAGCAAGCAGAGTCCTGTTCACGCCCTCCAACTGTACAGCCAACATAGAACGGGAAAGTCAGTGTCCACACACAGCTCAGGCTGGCACAGATTGCTGGGGATTGCCATCTGGGCCAGCAAGTTCTACATCCATCAGAAAGAGCTTGCTGAGGGGCCCTGGCTGGCGACATTAGGCTCCACTGGTCATCCATGGAGTCCAGTGATGTGGGAGGTCCTTCTGTCCATGTACAGTTTTCATTGGTTAATGAATAAAGAAACTGCCCTGGCCTGTTGATAGGGCAGAACTTAGGTAGTCAGGGAAGACAGAACTGAATTCTGGGAGGAAGAAAGAGTCAGAGAGATGCCGTGGATCTGCCGGAGACAGACACTGGAAATTTTACACAGTAAGCCACTGCCACGTGGCAATACACAGATTAATAGAAATGGGTTAAATTAAGATGTAAGAATTAGGCAATAAGAAACTAGAACTAATGGGCCAAGCAGTGATTTAATTAATACAGTTTCTGTGTCCTTATTTTGGGGCTATGCTAGCTGGGCCAGGACGAACAAGCAGGCCTTCCTGGTACAATTGGTGCTCCAATGTGTGCTAGATAAATCCACCTAAAACCTGAGAGATTGAAAAGGAATTCTAGACACAAAAATGCAGAGTTTAACACAGCTTCCTGCTGTTTGCTGGTGGTGTGCCGCAGCTCCTTGACAGAGATTTTCCTGATTCAGCCATAGCAGAAAAAAAAAGCTGTCTGGTTTTAAAACACAGCTTCCTGGGCTGTGCAACCAGCACAAACTCTGGCTATAAAGCATTTCAATGGCATTTGTGTGACCACTCAGGGTCAGGAGGAAAGTTCCTGAGACCATGCCCACGGCTCAGCGGTCCCTGCCTGGCCAGGAGGCAGGATCAGGTCTACTAGACTTGAACAGGCAGGAGACCATGGCGGATTCCTGCCGCCATACACAGAGATTTGTTTCCAGGCTGTGCAGTGCTCTGCATGGCAGATTTAGCTGTTACTTGGATAAAAAGGGTTTATATGTTGCATGGTGTTACCCAGAGTTTAAGAGGTGAGGATGGCTCCCACCCAGCAGTCCTAGAGCTGATGTAAACTATCTCTACCATATTTAAAGCCTGAAAAAGATGGAACCAGCACCCAGGGCCACTGAGACCAAGCTGCTTAGCTTCTGATCAAAAAATAATTACAGATACACAACAAAGACAAATTTAGATGGAAAAGAACTCTAAGTGGGTCACAGTATTGGATAAATGTACGTAGGCTTGGGAGAGAGAAGAAAAAGCGTACAGAGTTGGAAAAGATGTAAATCATTTTTAAAAAGTCTTTAAAGAGACAGAGAACAGACAGTCACAGATTAAAAGGAATAAAGAAAAATAAGCCACATAAAGATGGAGAATATACAGAAAGTCTGGATTATGTATATTATAGTCTTTTCTTTTAATTTTTTGACTATGACGGAGCTAAGTACAGAGAGACATGGGCTGCTAAGCTAAACCAACATGTATATTATAAAGGTATCTTGACTTCCAAATTTGGGTCAAAGGATAAGTTGCTTTGGAAAAGAGGTTTTTCTTCTGTTTCCACAGAAGATGAGAACCTGTGGAATACTTCCAGATAAATATGGTTTGATAGACCACGCCCCTCTGAATGGTCACCTCGAACACCCTCAAAAAATTACTTTACCCAACTGCTGACTGAGATGAACCTAGCACACAGAATACACCATGAAAGACCTGATTAGCAGCACCCCCAAACAGCAGGAAGCAGTATGGACAGAACTACACCCATATTCCCAAATATTATTTATAACTATTTGTTTACATTTAAAGGGAAATATGCTATAGAGATTTGCATTGGTATGAATCTTGGTTTATTGATACAAATTTAAAGTCCATTTTGTTATATGTATATTTCTACTCTTGATTAAGGTATTGTGATTGTGTAGTTCATTTAAAAATGTAATGTATAATTAAGAAATATAGGTTAATAGTCAATAGTCTATAATAGTCAAGATTGTAGTCATGTCAGTTAAGTTTTCTAAATATAAAAAGATATATTTCAGTTAGTTAGGTATTCTTCAGATCTTTCAGAGACCTTCAGAATATGGCATTTAAAATGTTCTAAGAACTTAGGACTTTTCATGAAAGTGAAACACATCTGTGCTGGCAGCACCAATCACTTTGAGAAGAAGATAGGCATCGAAGAGGCTCCTTAGCCATTTGGGCAAGAAACTGCTCTGGCCTGAACTGCTGAACTGGACATGCAGGACCTGGAGAAAAAGGATTGCTGAACTTGCCTAAAAGTGAGATGATCCTTTGGAGTTCCTGCTTCATAGAAGACTCTGAGATATTCTGCAGGACACAGAAGAAAGTGACTGAAAACTGCCATTATAGGCAGAACTGTCTTTGAAATTTCCTGCTTCACGGAAAAGTCTGCTGGATACTATGGGCCTGTAGGCCAAAGATAGATGCCCCAATGGTACAGAAGAACTTTGGGTGATTGTACAGGCAGCAAGATGCCTCTGTCAATTCTAGAATTTTGGAAGTTGCTTACAATGCACTTCCTGTTAATTTAGGTAATATTATATCCTCTGGAGTCTTTGATGGAATTGGAGAATTTATAATTATAGTTACAGTTTTCCTTAGTTATGATAAAAGATAAAATAGATATAAATATTGTAACTGTAGTTCTAGCTTAATAACTCTTTTGTTATATGTAATTTTACTATGTTAAAGCCTTCCTTTTTGTTTAAACAGAAAAGGGGAAATGGTGTGGGAGGTCATTTTGTCCATGTGCAGCTTTCATTGGTTAATGAGTAAAGAAACTGCCCTGGCCTGTTGATAGGGCAAAACTTAGGTAGGCAGGGAAGATGGAACTGAATTCTGGGAGGAAGAAAGCAGGAGAGGGAGACACGGCATGGATCCATCCGAAACAGATGTTGGGAATTTTACCCAGTAAGCCACTGCCACGTGGCAATACACAGATTAATAGAAATGGGTTAAATTAAGACATAAGAATTAGACAATAAGAAACTAGAGCTAAACCAGGAGGTGGTGGCGCACATCTTTAATCCCAGCACTCGGGAGGCAGAGGCAGGCAGATCTCCGTGAGTTCTAGGCCAGCTCTGGTCTACAAGAGCTAGTTCCAGGACAGGTTCCAAAGCTACAGAGAAACCCTGTTTCAAAAAAAAAAGAAGAAGAAGAAGAAGAAGAAAGAAAGAAAGAAAGAAAGAAAGAAAGAAAGAAAGGTAGAACTAATGGACCAAGCATTGATTTAATTAGCACAGTTTCTGTGTGGTTATTTCAGGGCTAAGCTAGCCGGGCCAGGACGAACAAGCGGGCCTTCTTGTTACAGTCCAGGACAAAGCATACTGTTACAAGATATTTTATTATACTGTATAAAGATATGTCGCTGTGATTGTTTTAATAAAAAGCTAAATGGCCAATAGATAGGCAAGAGGTATACATGGGACTTCCAGACAGAGAGAGTTCTGGAAAGAAGAAAGTGGGGGGAGTCGCCAGCTGGATGCAGAGGAAACGGCATGCAGGAGAAGAGGTAAAAGCCACGAGCCATGTGACAGCACGCAGATTAATAGAAATGGGTTAATTTAAGTTGTAAAAACTAGTTAGAAACAAGCCTAAGCTAAGGCCGAGCTTACATACTTAATAAGAAGACTCCATGACATTTGTGAGCTGGCAGGACAGAGAAAGACTTGCTACAGGTACTCTTGGAGCTTTACCAGCCTCTGCCCCAGGAACACATAAAGACGCAAGGTGATGATGCTCCAGGGAACAAGTGTGTGTGGGTTCCATGTACATTCGTACACCAACTTGACTCGGTGTCCAGGGGCAGTCCCTGAGGGAGGCAGCACAAACACTGGAGCAAGGTCTGATAGGGTGAAGGAACTGGAAGATGTAACTTGGAGCATGTCCCTAGGACACCCGGCACAGCTGCCAGGCAGGTCTCTCTTCCCCGTTTACAAGGATGTGCCCTAGAGGGAGGAAGTCAGTCTCCACCCCAGTGGAGCAGATGAGGATTTCCTGGTTCCCAGTTGGTGGGGGTGACACACTGAAGATCCCAGACCAGGAAGGAGTGACTGTGTAGGCACCGAAACCCAGAAATGCCACAGGAGAGGCCAGACCTGCAGAACGGGGCCTGGATTTACTCTTCTGCACTCCAATTTCTAAGACTTGGTTTCCCTCCCCATTCTGGTCCTAGCACAAGGGTCAATCAGCTGATGACCCACTCAACAGTGTCCCCGTGCACCGGGCAATAGCCTGCTGTTCCTTGTTGTCCTTCACGCAGCCCACCTGGGCCTGTCAACACAACCCAACATCTTGAGAGGCCCCCTCACCATTATTCTCCAAGCGGAAGTGCTACCAGGAGGGCTTCAGGAAGTATCACTTCTGTAGCAGCTGGAGAGCCTTCCAGAGCACACCCACACGCATAAACACAAAGGCCACGCAGACTGACTCAGTGGTCTTTGTGTGGGCTGAGGGAGACATTGGTGTGGGTAGGAGATGCAGACAGTGTAGAAACAGATGTCTCCTGGAGCCCACAGCAAGCTACCTCACGTCAACAGTAGTCAGGGGACCACACTGCCCTTCAGTGGTGGGAGCCCTGAACAGATGATGAGGGGCTGAGAAGTGTCATTCCCACCAAGATCAGCAGGAATCTAGGTCACCGACTCGCTGCTCTCTGGCCTAACAGGAGGTGAGAACCCAGGTTCCCTTCTTGCTGGCTGACATGGAGAGGGTGGTGAAGAACAAGGACTCGAGCCCGTGACGCCCAGAAGTAATCTCACTTTCCTCAATTTCCTCCTCACTCTTGTTGGATCCAGAGGTGGGAATCCCCATAATACTGACAAGATGACTAGAACAGACAGATGGGGAGGTCCTTCTGGATGATGACCATTCGAACAACACAGAGGTAGAGCACTGAGCTCTGACCTGACCTAGGACATGGGTATACACACTCAGAGCCCTGGGGGAAGGCACCATGACTAAGGCCAGTAACTGGTCCAGATCAGATCAGAAGCAGGAGCTTGGAGTTCAGCAGCTACTCTAGGCGCCCTTCCTGTGTGTGAGCAGATACAGATGTAGAACTCTCAGCTACCTCTTCAGCGCCATGTCTGCCTGCATGCCACCATGCTTCCTGTCCTGATGGCAGTGGACTAAACCTCTGAACTCTAATCCCTTTATAAGAGTTGCCATGGCTATAGTGTCTCTTTACAGCAACGGAGCATCGACTAAGACACAACCCATCTGTGACTCCCCACAGGAAAGGCAGAAAACATGTCTGGGAGGCAGGCACACAGCAGACAGCCATAGTGTTCTTTCTGGAAAGTCATCCTCCCCTCAGCTGGCCAGGATCAGTGGCTTTAGCAGCAAAAGAGGACAGGGACATTCAGAGTCATAAAGGTGGCTGAGTAAGTTTATGGGCCACTCACAGGCCCCCTCTGGCTACTCTACTATCAGAGCTTTGGAGGTTGGGTTACCCTCTGGCTGCCAGCAATTGGGAGCAAGCCCACCCAGCCAGGCCAGCTCTGACTAACTACACACCTGCACCATCCATGCCAGGAACTCAGCCAGAACTCAACTGGCAGGCCCTTTTCAACCCTCCTGCAGAGAACCTCTGCCCTCTGCCTCTAGGTTCATCTGAGTTCCTAAAGTATCAGGTCTGTTGCTAGGCTGCCAGGTTTCCCCTGTGTCCATGCCTAACCAAGGGGCAGTACACGCCAGCCCAGTTAGAGACCCAGTTAGAGGAACTGCTCCTGTATTTGGCAAGGCTGGACTACAGAAGGGACCCAATCAGGTCTGCCCTGGGTTCCAGCCACCCAAGACCCTGTACAAATGCCTCCTTGAACACACGCCAAGACATTCCCACCACCTCCTTCCTTCCTGCAGGAACTGTGGCTTGCAGATCACGCTTCATAAAGACTCGGGATCTGGCCAGTTCATACCCTTGGAAGCATGCCCTGAGAGTGGGTGTGACCTGCCAAAAGATGCTTCCACTCTGACTTCTAAAACCTTGGGGTGCTTTGTGACGTGGATAAGGACTTTTGCAAATTCTTGAGATCGGAGGGTAGGCTCTTGAGAGGGAGATGATCCTCAATGAACTGGATCCTCAACTTCAATCACCAGGTCTACCATGGAGGTGCCCTCCTAACCACCCAGGTAGACCTGACGACAGGTAAGGCTCAGGAAACCAGCAGTGTGAGAAAGCCACCATTCTGCTTTGCCAGCTCTGAGGTGTGAGGAGTCACTGGGGACATCACAGAGCTTTCTTGGCTGGGGGCCCCCAGGTAGCAGCCCACACGGAATAGGAATAACCTCACGTTAAACAGGGGGACACACTGAGGTGACCGCGATTCTCTCCTGGCTCTTGATTGCCTTTCCCACGACCACAGCATTCAGCTGTGCTTGTGAGCACCATGAAAATGGCCACAGTTGCTGGAAGGGAAAATCTGGGATGCTCCCAGGCTCCATGCACAACACGGGCTCACCCTGGTGGCTACCATGCAGAATTTGGGAGCTGGGCCCAGGGCAGGTCTCAACATTTCCACCCCAAGAAGCCCCACAGAGGACCAAGCAGGACTCTGGAGACAGAGTTGGGCTTTGCTCAGAGAAAGAAGTCTTTGCAGAGAAGTACCTCCAACATGCCTACCACAGGCCTAGGCTTTGCACGATCCCAACTGCCCAAGAAAGAAGCGACCTAGACAAAGCCATCTAAGAACAGGACTCAGGAGGGATGGCAGAGGACAGGGCACAGGGCTCTATCAGGCACCAACATCATCACTGTGGTACCGAGACCACTGTGCAGCTATCCATGAGGGACCATGGGCGTATCACGGAAGTACTACAGCTCCCTCCCCCACTGGTGGCGTCTAGCTCCTGGCCCTTTGGATCTATGGGCTGCTCGGCTTATCAGCCTTGCTTTCCTGGAGCTGGCTTTGACTCCAGTACGCTCCTGACGGCAAAGCCTCTGTCCTAAAGATTGCTAGCCTGCGTCAGACTCTCTCATGCAACTCTTCCCGCCCATCTCCACTACTCTCAGAGCCTCGGGGCTCCCAGTCACACTGCTTCCCATCTGTCCTCACCTAAAACTGCTGATGAGACCTGTACCTGACCCGCTACACCAGCGGTTCTCAACCTTTGGGCTGTGGCCCCTCTGGGCTCGAATACCCTTTCACGGGGGTCACCCAAAACCTTCGGAAAACACAGACATTTACACTGAAATTCATACCAGTAGCAAAATTACAACAG
The DNA here is from genome assembly GCA_025134845.1 of Neodon shergylaensis. Classification (NCBI taxonomy): domain Eukaryota; kingdom Metazoa; phylum Chordata; class Mammalia; order Rodentia; family Cricetidae; genus Neodon; species Neodon shergylaensis. The sequence continues at coordinate 1,443,282 of JABTXL010012322.1, read as the reverse complement.
TTATGAAGTAGCAACAAAAATAACCTTACGGCTGGGGGGTCACCACAACACAAGGAGCTGTATTAGAGGTTGAGTCGCAGTATTAGGAAGGTTGAGAAGCTTTGATGTACACCCAAATCTGTCCCTGTGATGCCTGAGCCTATTGTGCCCCTACTGCAGGAAGTGCTGACCCAAATCAGCCACTCTCAGCACATAACCACTAGACAAAGCTGTTGCTAAGTGTCTATGGGACAAGCAAGTCTGCAGGACATTGCTCAGAGACACAGAGTCACTGCTATGCCATGCTTTAAGGGGAGGGTCTCCTAAGGAGACTGGAATCCTTGGCTAAACAGGGAGAGCAAAAGAGGCAGCCCCTTCGTGGCATGGGAGCAATCATGGGAGTGTCATTTAGACATGTACCCATTGGGTCTGATCAACTGGGAGCCTTGTGTAGCTGGCAGCACTGCACCACAGAGAAGAGCCTGGGCCCAGCACCCCAGGGCTGGGTGGAGAGCCCTCTATCACAGCTCCTCACACAGCTGGAAAACCCAGAGACGTTTCGATTGGCCAAGAACTTCCAGGCATCTCAAAGGAAACAGGGCAGCATCGGTGTTCTTCAGGGCACTCTCGGGAAACCCCGAAGGCCACTGCCTAGCAGAAGCGAGCCCCACCCCAGCCGGCCACTCCAGCCAGCTGGACTGAAGCTGAGTTGAAGTGGAAATGCCTGGAGGAAAGAACACCAGATCTGGGAAACTCTCCTAAGTCACTGCCCTCCGTGGCCGCCTTCCAGGAGCCAACACCCTCTGGTCCTCTCACCAGCCTGCCCGGCATAACTCCTTCCTACCCAACCCACAGCCGCTTCTCATGTGTGACTTCCAACCTGGACCCCCTTGGGGGATGTCAGTCAAACAGGCTGAGGTCAGAGAGCTGATCCCAGCATGGCTGACTATCAGAGCTGCACCTCTGCAGAAAGGCTGGGGACAGTCACAGCATCTCTTAGACGCATGGGCAGGAGAATGGCTGGTGTTCCTCTCACATCTGGCAGCTCTCACCTTGGCCTTAGGGGGCTCACGAATGATCAAAACCACACAACACAATCTGTTCCCCTCATAGTAAGTGAGTTCTGTCAGTCAGGCCACCAGTCCATTTTACAGAAGCACAGACTGAGGTTGAAAATGTGGAAGGAACTGTCCAAGGACACGGGCCTGGAATTAAAACCAACCCAGAGCCTGACGCAAGAGGTGGGGGAAGCTCAGCCTTCGGTGTGCGGTTGTCCCTGAGAACGCAGGCACATGGCTGTCCTGGGACGAGGTTCTGGAGGGAAAGCACAGCTCTGTCCACACCCAAACAAGTCCGAACCAGCATTTCACAAGGGGGCTAGGACAGTCCGTACCTGCCTTTGACCTTGCGGGAGCCTTCTCCTTCAGTGTTTCCTGAGCAAGGAAGAGCATCCTGTAGCCAATCTAACAGAGAGAAAAGGCGAGGGAAAGGAGGAAGGCCACCCTCACGCCACTGCCATTTTTCATGTTGCTTGGTAACAAGAGAAAGCAGGAGTGGGTCAGAGAAGAGCCCAGACCACCTGTGTCCCATCTCCTGTGGGGAGCAGGATGTCTGTGTAGAGTGTCTGGACCTAGAATCTGGGGGACAGAGCTGAGAGAGCCTGCTGGCCAGGAAGCACTGGACCGGCAGTCACCCAGGAGACCACAACTGACACCCCAGCCATGGGCAGCCTGGCTTTTTCCTAGAGCAGAGGTAATTTTACAGAAGCCATGCCTGAGACTCAGAGGGACAGCCCATGCAGAGGGCAGGAAGCGGCAGAGCTGGGTGCATGTACCCCACCACCAGTGTGCCTCCTAAGCACCCACTGGGAGTGACCATCGGGGCAGGTGGTTCTCTGGCCTTAGACAAAAGGAGTTAGAGTCACCACATTTTCCAAAAGAGTAGAAAGAAGGGCAGGTCCACCATGCTGGAAAGGCTCTGGGGGTACAGGCAGCTGGTAAGGTACAGGCGAGGGCTGAAGATCCCTACTGGCAGACCCTGGGCAGTTACTGGTGACTGACAGGGAGACCCTGGTCAGGCTTCACGTGGCCACGCCCTACCTCCTAATCAGCAGTGTACAGAGCTTCCCGCACCCAAGGGAGAACCACGAGGGCATCCCCAATCTAACATCCCACTTTGCAGATGGGAAAGCTGAGGTGGGGAAAACGCCACCGCTTTTGCTAGGCCCAGTCAGTCTGTGAGCTTTAGCAAGGCAGCCTGGAAGCTTAACTCTGTAGGCAAACCCAGACACCAGCCTGCCAGGGTCTTGGAGCAGGAGAGGACGGAGACAGAGAAAAGGCCTCGCCCCATGGCATCCTGGTAGAGCTACGGCACCACTCCTAAGCCAAGAAACAGGAAAAGACCCCCAAGGAACTGATGATCTTCCTGGGGAAGGAGGGTGGGAGAGGGTGGGTTCCCCACTTGATACACCTGGGAAAGGCCCATGGGAGGATCTCTCCGCAGCCTCAAAACTTTCTCACCCCAAGCTGCACTCTTGGGCCCTTGAGCTATGAATAGCTAAGTGTAGGCACAAGTGTAGGCTGTCTGGGGGGAAGGGAAGGCTTTCTCAAGTCTCTTTTGTCTCTTGAGCTGTTCTAGCATACAAGTCAAGCCTCAAGTAGTTCTGAAGTTTCCCAGTGCAGAGGAAAGAACAGGGCTTGCTTCGAATTCAAGGTAGGAATTTCCTGAAGTTCAGCCGGAGGTGGCTAGGAGTGGGCTAGAAGGGAAAGTTCTGCCTCTTTGTAGGAAAGTGTCCCTGGGAGCTGGTGACACTGAGAGGCTTTGGCAGCCTCTGTAGAACTCCCCTAGCCACAGGAGGCTTGTCCTTATTTTCCTTCGAGCTCTCAAGAGAAGAAGTGTGGCTACCCATATATGAACTCTGAGGCAGGGTCTAGGGTGGCAGGGACTGGGTCTCCCTTAGCTGGATAACACCTCTGACCTTACAAAGGCCTGCATCACACACATGCTCTTTCTACCACGGGAGTGTCAGCTGTGGGGTGGGAGGTGGGGCTCCATGGTCATAGTTTGGCCTACACATGAGATCCTGCGTTCCATCCTCAACATTGCAACAAGCAGACCATGGAGAAAACAGAGAGGATCCCCGGCCTCTGTATCACAGTATTGGTGCTGATACCTGCGAGCAGCAATAAAGGGTCAGTTTCCTGGGGTGCGGGCCGGTGATGAGGGTTTCATGGGGGTCTCAACTCCTATTCTTTCACCGAATCTGTTTGTCTCTCTTCTTCCTCCCCGCTTCCTGCTTTTGTTTCTGCCCCCATTGTGCCCTGGGCATCCTCGACTTTTGTTTTCACATTCTAGTTACTGAGACATAAACAGGCTGAGGAGAAAGAACACCCCATTGTCTCCAGATGGGAGAAGAGTATTTACTCTGAGTGCACATCACGCTTATTGACAGATTATAAATAAAATGTCGGGGTCAAAGGTCACGTTCACACCAGGGGATCTGTGAATGGTGGATCTTGCCCGGGGAAGACAGGGTTAGGAATTAAGGTCACAGGGTACTGAAGGGTGATACAGGGCAGACCTTTTGAAGAGGCTCCCCTTCTTTCACAGTCACTAGTCAGGAAGGGAAGAAGATACAGGCATCTATGTCCATGTCACTAAAATCACTAAGATCCTCTATATTGTGATCTTACCCATCAGAATCTCCTCCATGCGCAAGGATCACCTAATATTTATCTGCATGCTTGCTTCGCCTTAATACAGAGTGGAGGGTTTTTAAAGAATGGCCTTGAGTCGCTCTGTGTGTGTGAAAACCAACAAAGCAGCAAGGCTCCACGACTGTGAGCAGACCCTGGCTGGGCTGAAGGTTTGATGGAATGGTTTCTGGATGGGGGAAGCTTGAGAGGCTGTACCAGGTCCCTGTTTTCCCTCATGCGCTTCACAATTTCTGCCCAGGGTTGTTGATAAAGAAACCACCTCCAGGAGAGCCCCCAGACTCAACAGAGGGGCACAGAAGGCGCAGCAGAAACCATCCGCTGCGTAGGATCAGAGGAAAAAGAGGTGGAAACTGTGGCACTCTCAAGTCACATGGCTGCTGCCTCTGAGTTCTAAACCCCTGGGGCGATTCTCTTAGGTTTCCACTACCCAATGGTGCAGGGAGGCGGAGAGGTACCTCCTTGGCCTGGTTTCTTGGCCAGGGCATCTCCAAGGTGACAGAAGATGGGGTTTCCCAGTGGCCAAGAGTGTCCCTTGCAAATGGCCAATGGTTGTACCATTCTATCCTGACGATCTTTGGGACTACAACTGCTTTCCCTCCCAATTAGGAAACCTCTGTCCCATTGGGATGGCTGTGCTTGATGAGACTACTTTCCATGTTACAAGTCCTGCTTGTAGCAACCTTGAACCCTTGGCTTCATGGTTGTGTACTGAAGTGTAAGGGAAAGGGGTTGGGAACAGTCAGGTTCTGTTGAAAATAGGCAAGTAGTTGACAAGTAGCAGCGGCCTGAATGCAGGCCCAGCGAGTACTAGAAGCCTTGCTGGTAGAGGCTAAATGTCCCAAGAGCTATGACCTGTTTCCGTTGGGTGACATCAGACTCGGGGCAAGACACAGGTGTGGATCTTGAATGATCAGGAATTGCCAGCCCAAAGGTCTTCAGTCTGGTCACCAGGGTACCAGATAGGAATGTGATAAGCACCAAGAACAAACATTTGAAAGAAGCCCAAGCTTCTACAACTGACTAATATTTGGGAAATTCCTGAATTGGTAGGTAGATGGGTCTCAGAATGGAGCAGATAATCCCTGCCTGTTGGATTCCACAGTGGACTAAGCGGGGGCTGGACCCTATCTGCCTTTTCTCTAACCTGGCTCTGTCTCCAGGTCTGTGAACTTGGGGTGTTATTGATCACTGGGGAGTATCTTAACCTTGGGTCATGGGGCAGGAAAGACTGGAGCAAGTGCTCTGTGAACCTGGTAAGTGGGGCTTCTGGAGCTTTACATAGAAAGTGGCTCTTAGCCGGGCGGTGGTGGCGCACGCCTTTAATCCCAGCACTCGGGAGGCAGAGGCAGGCGGATCTCTGTGAGTTCGAGGCCAGCCTGGTCTACAAGAGCTAGTTCCAGGACAGGCTCCAAAAGCTACGGAGAAACCCTGTCTCAAAGAAAGAAAGAAAGAAAGAAAGAAAGAAAGAAAGGAAGGAAGGAAGGAAGGAAGGAAGGAAGGAAGGAAGGAAGGAAGGAAGGAAGGAAGGAAGGAAGGAAGGAAGGAAAAGAAAAAGAAAAAGAAAAGAAAAGAAAGTGGCTCTTATAGCAAATCAAGTGTTTTGAGGACAGTGGCATTAAATAACTTGGAATATAAACAGGGCTATAGGAGACCTGAGCCTGAGTCCCTGTGGCCAGGGACAAGATGACAATGTGGCCTTAAGGAAGTCTAAAGGAGGAAAATGGAGATGGAGGGGGGACTGAGCCATAGATAGGTTTAGAAATCCCACCACCTGGTCCAGTCTCTCCTGACTAGACCACACTAGTGCTCCTGTTGACAGCCTGGGCACACCCATCCAGGTGGACGAGGGAATGTGGGTAGGGAATGGGCATCCTGACCCAAGACTCCCCTCTCTCTCTCCTCCATATTGTCGCAAATGAGTCAAACTGGTTCCAAGATTTCTCCAAAGTTGCCACTCAGCTACCAAGTGATAGAATTAATATAGTAAAAATGGCCATCCTACATAAAGCATCTACCGCTTCAATGCAATCACCATCAAAATTTCAACACAAGTCAGGCAATGGTGGTGCATGCCTTTAATCCCAGAATTTGGAAGGCAGAGGCAGAGGCAGAAGCAGATGTATCTCTGTGAGTTTGAGACCAGCCTGGTCTACAAGAGCTAATTCCAGGACAGCTAGGGCTGTTGTTCCACAGAGAAACCCTGTCTCAAAAAACAAAAACAAAAATGTCAACACAATTCATCACAGATCTTAAAGGGAAACACAAAAAAAAAAACCCAGGATAATTAAAATAATCCTGAATAATAATAGAACTGTGAGAGGTACCACCATCCCTGACCTCAAACTGTATAGAGCTATGGTAATAAAAATAGAATGGTATTAGCAGAAAAACAGACATGTTAATCAGTGGGATCAAACTGAAGACCCAGACAGAAACCCACACCTATGGATACCCAAAGTTTAATAAAGAAGACAGAGATACACATGGAAAACAGCATCTTCAACAAATGATGCTGTGCAAACTGGATGGCTGCAGGCAGGAGAATGCAAATAGACCCATCCTTATTACCCTGATGGAGGTGGGTCTTCTTTCTATGTGTTGCTTTCATTGGTTAATTAATAAAGAAAACTGCTTGGCCTTTGATAGGACAGAAAATTAGGTAGGTGGAGTAAACAGAACAGAATGCTGGGAGAAAGAAGCCAAGTCAGTCAGTCGCCATGATTCTCCCACGGGACACAGACACAGGTTAAGATCTTTCCTGGTAAGCCAGCTCGTGGTGCCACACAGAATATTAGAAATGGGTTAGATTAATATGTAAGAGCTAGCCAATAAGAGGCTAGAACTAATGGGCCAAGCAGTGTTTAAAAGAATACCATTTCTGTGAAATTATTTCGGGGCATAAGCTAGCCAGGCGGCCTGGAGCTGGGGCAGCAGGGAATGTAGCCCGCCGCTCCTATCAAAACATTACCCTGCACAAAACTCAATGCCAAATGGATCGAAGATCTTAATTTAAAAAAAAAACGATATGCTGAATCTGATAGAATGGAAAGCGGAGAAAAGCCTTGAACTCACTGGCACAGAAAAAGACTTTGTGAACAGAAAATCATTAACACAGGCACTAAGATCGACAATTAATAAACAGAACCTCATGAAACTGAAGTTTCTGCAGCCACATACAGAATGGGAAAAGAATTTTTACCAATTACATATCCAATAGAAAGCTAATAACCAATATAGGCAAAGAACTAAAAAAAACTGGATATCAAGAAAAATAATGTAATTTTAAAATGGGATACAAATCTGAAGAGAGAATTCTCAAAAGACAAAACTGAAATGGCTGAAAGACACCTAAAGAAATGCTCAACATCCTTAGTCAACAGAGAAAGGTAAATCAAAACTACTTTGAGATTTCCTCTCATATCCATCAGAATGACCAGGAGCAATAAAACAAATGACCACTCATGCTGGTGAGGATGTGGAGTAAGGGGAACACTCACCCACTGCCGATGGACTGCAAGCTTGTATGGTCACTAAGGATTCCAGTAGGACAGTTTCTCAGGAAGCCAGGACCTGATCTACCTCAAGATCCAGCCATAACACTCTTGGGCATTGTCTTTGTTAGGGTTTCTATTGCTGGGAAGAGACACCATGACCACAGCAACTTTTATAAAGAAAAACATTTAATTGGGGTCGCTCACTTACAGTTTCAGAGGTTCAGTCCATTATCATCATGGTGGGACATGGCAGTGTGCAGGCAGACATGGTGCTGGAGAAGTAGCTGAGAGTCCTGCATCTTACAGGCAACAGGAAATTCTCTAAGTGCTACACTGAGGGAAGCTTGAGCAAAAAAAGACCTCAAAGCCCACCGGTACAATGACAAATTTTTTCCAACAAGGCTACACCTACTTCAACAAGGCCACAGTAGTGCCACTCCCTTTGGGGGCCATTTTCTTTCAAACTACCACAGGCATACACCCAAGGTATGCTTCATCCTATACCACAGAGCCATTTGCTCAGCCATGTTCACTGCAGCTCTATTCATAGAAGCCAGAAATTGGAAACAACCTAGAAGAATGGATAAAGAAAATGTGGTACATTTACACAGTGGAACATTACTTAGCCATTAAAAAAGAAATCATATCTGGGCAGTGGTGGCACACACCTTGAATCCCAGCACTCGGGAGGCAGAGACAGGAGGATCTCTGTGAGTTCGAGGCCAGCCTGGTCTACAAGAACTAGTTCCAGGACAGCTAGGGCTATTACACAGAAAAACCCTGTCTCAAAAAAACCAAAAAAGAAAGGAAGGAAGGAAGGAAGGAAGGGAGGGAGGGAGGGAGGGAGGGAGGGAGGGAGGGAGGGGGCTGGAGAGATGGCTCAGCTGTTAAGAGTATTGCCTGCTCTTCCAAAGGTCCTGAGTTCAATTCCCAGCAACCACATGGTGGCTCACAACCATCTGTAATAAGGTCTGGTGCCCTCTTCTGACCTGCAGCCATACACACAGATAGAATATTGTATACATAACAAATAAATATTTAAAAAGAAAGAAAGAAAGAAAGAAAGAAAGAAAGAAAGAAAGAAAGAAAGAAAGAAAGAAATCATGAATTTCATGGTAAATAAATGGAACTAGAAAAAAACATTCTGAGTGAGGTAACCCAGACCCAGAAAGAGAAATATGGTGTATATTCACTTAAATGCAGATGTCAGCTGTTAAGTCAATAATAACCAAGCTACGATTTGGAGAACCACAGAGGTTAGGTATAAAGTAAGGGACTATCTTATAAAGTAAGGGATAGATAGAGCTCCCTAGAAAAGGGAAATAGAATTGTTATGAATGGACAAGGGGAGAGGCCTGGAACGGGAGGATCAAATGGAGAGGAGGAGAAATGGCAAGGGAAACAGGGGAGGAAATACAGGTAGAGACAGATAAAAATTAAGAACCATTAGAAGGGTAGTATAGAAACCTAAAAAATATACATATATGAAGGTGATAAAAATGAAATTGCCAAAGAACAGGGGAAACAGAACCCCATCTGGATCCCTCTCATCACCAGTAAAGCTTCCAATACTGGCAGTGAGTTATATCTAATTGAGTTGTTGGCCAAAGGGCTCGGAAGGGAACCCCCTAACAACCCAGGCTATTGCCAAGGCTATAGGTTGCTCTCCAGCAAGAGTCAGCAAGGCCCTATTGCTAATGACACCTATACAACTCAATGGACACAGAAAGCTGACTGAGCTGAACCAACCAACATCTGATTTGACCTAAGGCCCACTCCCTAAGATGGAACCCATACCCGACACTGCTTGGGTGACCAATAACCTGAGACTAGATAGTCCAGGGACCTAGGGGAAAATCAAATACTGCTATTCTGCTAAAGGAACGTAACAATAAAATAATTAATGACATTCTACTATACTCATAGACCAGTGCCTTGCTCAGCCAACATTAGAGATGGGAACAAATACAGTGTCACAGCCAGACAATAGGCAGAGAGTGAGAGGCCTTGGAATACTCATCCCTAAAAGGATGTCCCCATCAGATTCCTCCCCTCGGGGCTCAGGGAACCCTTTAGAAAAGGAGGCAGAAAGAGTGTAAGAGCCAGAGAGGAAAGAGAACACCAAAGAAGCAAAGTCTTCTAAACCCAGTAGTACTGGCCCACGTATGAACTCACAGAGACTAAGGCAACATGGACGGGGTCTGCACGGGTCTGCTTCAGATGGAGGCCTAGAGCTGAAGGAGGAATGGACACACGACCCCAGCCCTAACCCAGACGCATCTCTAACTGATAACCACTTGCAAATAAAAGTTTAGGTTTCTCCAAGGCAGGGAGTCTCACTGGGGAAACAAACCACTCTTAAGGATAGGCTGCATGCCCAGCGCTAAATGGCCAACAGTAAATGAACTCAGTGGCATCTTTGAGGGTCCTCATCACATAAGGTCATATCAGGGCTTTTTCTTTTTCTTTATTTTTCTTTAAAAAAATAGATTTTTCAATATTTCTTTCTTTCTCTTTTTTATGCTTTATGTCTTTTGTAAATATATATATAAATATATATATATATATATATATTATGGCTTCTATTTTATGTTTTTATGGTGTTCCTAGGTGTACAAACAAAGGATCTCTGTGTATATATCTATTTTTGTGCCTTTTCTTGGGCTCTTTTCCTTCTGTTTGTTTCTTTTGTTATATTCTGGTATGTTTGTTTTTTTGTTTTATCTTACTGTATTTTATTTAATTATTATCCCTTAGAAGCCTGTTTGTTTTCTAATGAGAGACCAGAGGGAATTGATCCAGATGGGAGGGAAGGGGGGCACTGAGAGGAAAACAGGGAGGGGAAACCATAATTGGGATATATTATATGGGGAAAACTGTTTTCAAAAAGAAAAATAAAAAAGACATCCGAATAAGAAAATCTGATAAGGCTGCCCAGCCCACCAGAAACTGTGGATGGAAAAATTTGAAAACAATTATCACAGTCCATATATTAAAATCTTCAAAGAACTGAGAGAGATGACTTGTTCCCAGGTCACTCTGCAAGGGATTAGGGTGTGAATGGGTATTATAGTATGATTATACAAGTCTTAAGGCATAATTTTTTACGAGGGAAAAAACAGAATAGAAATTGAATTTAAACATAAAAATTTAATAATTATAAAAAATAATTTTTGGGGGGTTTTTCGAGACAGGGTTTCTCTGTAGCTTTGGTGCCTGTCCCAGAACTAGCTCTTGTAGACCAGGCTGGCCTTGAACTCCCAGAGATCCGCCTGCCTCTGCCTCTCGAGTGCTGGAATTAAAGGCATGCGCCACCACCACCCGGCTAAAATGTATTTTTTTTTTTAAAAAAAAAATTAGATCCTTAGATACTTAACAAAAATAACCTGATTTTCTTTTGTTGAGAGGCAGGGCCCCGATATCCCTTGGGATGCTTTCCTTGTAGACATGTAGAATCTGAACCCACCTATATTCATAGAAGCTCCCACACATTCTAAAGAGAACAGAAGGTATTCCAAGTCTCCCAGCAGCTGGTCACCCAAGCCTCACCAGGTCTCAGATTAGATAATGGTAAATGCAGACACTTTGGCCAGCTTGATCCTTCTTGATCATGGGCACTCCCTGTCACTCACCTATAACCTTATAAAGCTTAAATACTCTACGAGAAATGCTTGTTAGTCCCTGTTCCCAGTGCATGTCCAAGAGACGATAAGACTCATCTGGGTAAACCGATACTGCTCAGACGACTGCTTCTCACTCATGATTTCTTCTTGATAAAAAAAATGAGTAAGGTGGTGGTGGCACACATGCCTTTAATCCCAGCACTTGGAAGACAGAGGCAAACGGATCTCTGTGAGTTTGAGACCAGTGTGGTCTATAGCATGAGTTCCAGGACAGGTTCCAAAGCTACAGAGAAACCCTGCCTTGAACCCCACCCCCCCCAGCAAAAAAAAAAAAAACGAAAGAAAGAAAGAAAGAAGGAAGGAAGGAAGGAAGGAAGGAAGGAAGGAAGAAAGAAAGAAAGACAAAGACACTGCCAGCTATAGGCTAGCATGACCTTCACTCACTGCAACACCACTGCACCTACCTGCCGCCAACAGAGGTGGGTCCACTATTATTTTAACCTAAAATGATAGTTGAATTCCCCATCCCCAGAAGGCATCTGGAAGGGACCTCAACTATCCAAGGGCTATCAAATGCCTGAATCAGATCCTAGGTTCATCACCCTCAAAACCAGCCTTGGACTGATTGCTGCTATGTGGGTGTCTCTGAGAACGTTCGCCCTACTCTGGGCTACTGTGGTGCCTGTTGGCATCCTCCTCTCCACTCCTTCAGTCCCTCTGCTCCTACATACGGCCCTACATATGGAACACTAGACTGCCTGCCTGCCAGAATTTTACTGAAATCCCCAGAGCTTGCTTAGGAGCTTGCCTTATGAAAACAATCTCTCTGCCTCTCTGTCTCTCTGTATCTCTGTCTGTCTTTTCCTGTGTCTCTGTGTGTATGTCTCTATCTCTCTCTGTCTCTCCCTCTCTGTGTCTCTGTATGTCTCTATCTCTGTCTGTCTCTCTGTCTCTGTCCCTCTGTGTCTCTGTGTGTGTCTCTATGTATCTGTCTCTCTCTGTCTCTGTGTGTCTCTCTGCTCTGTCCCTCTCTTTGTCTCTGTATGTCTCTCTGTCTCTGTCTGTCCCTCTCTTTGTCTCCGTGTGTCTCTCTGTCTCTCCGTGTCTCTTTCAGGCTGACATCCCCTAGACTCCACCCTCCTCTGAGTATGAAGTAGCTAGAACAGTCACTGCCCCCTCCTCTGACAGCAGTTAGTGTCCACCTCTGGCAGGGGGATGATGAGAGAGACTTCGGGAGACAGGGCAGATAAGGAAAGCAAAGGGGTTTCCTGAGATGGTGGCTTCTTGTTACTGGGAGAAACTGTGAGGAGAAACAGTGGGAAGGCACAGGACCAAGTCCTAAACAGGACCAGTAGAAGAAAGGGAAGGACCCAGGGGCCCTAAAATATTCAAGCTAGAGAGTATGTAGTTGACTCCCAGTCTTAGGCCTCTCCCATCCCGAGGGATAAAGCCATTGCTTTCCCTTTCTCCATGGCTTGGTCTTCTGTCTTTCCTGGTCTTTTAACTCTTTGTCCATTCCAGGAAACAAACTCAACAATCCTCTTGTCAACCACCAGCACAACCATTACAGCAGGGCAAGGACTCAGAGTAACCCAGAAGAAAGGAGCAGGGAACCTGATGGCCTGGGTAAGAGGCTCCATTAAACAAACACAGGCACCATCAAGAGGCCTAAGGAGCCTTGCTGTCCGGCCAGCTAGCCCCTCACCACCCCTCCCTGAGCCTCTTATCACATCACACCAGGTGGTCCCCTCTTGTCAAGTCCCAGGCCACTTCAGGTATCAGGCTCTTGAAAGAAACTAGATCGGCCTTCTGCTGCCCTCAGCAGCCTCCCCACAGGCCCATAGGGTGGGATGCCAAAGGCTCCGAGACACCAGGAATTTCCCAGCTGAGACTTTCCTCAGCACCCTCTTCTCTCTGCTGTCAAGACCACAGCACGGAATCAGAGAAGACTTCCTCAAAAACCCCTGGCCTGTTTCCTGTGCAAAATGGGCACGGAGCAGCCTTATAGCCCAGAGCTGGCATTGTTATATAAACATCCTCACCCACACCTAATCCATGCCTACTCCATTGGCCTGGAATCAGAGGATCCTCTGAGGAGATCCACCTTAAAACACCCCGTGGGCAGACATGAGTGGCTCTCAATGGGCCGCGTGCACTCACAACTCATCTGCCACTCTGGAGCAAGCGGACAGCCTGACAGCTAAGGTCCCAGGGCCACAGAGAGGGCTGAAGTGCTGGGAGAAGAGAGGGGACTGCAAGGGAAGACTCCACCCTGTCATTTCCTCCTTTCTCTGGCTCCTGGAAAAGTCCCCAAAGGTCACCACCAGACTGAATTCAGCTTCCTTGGCTCTGCTGATTGGGTTTCCCACAGGAAGGGAGTGAGTTAGGGGCTCAGCTGCAAGGGAAGGGGTAACAGGAAGTGAGGTGGGAGAGAATGACAAGGGAAATAGGAGCCTGTCGTTGCAGAATCTGATTGATGTTCCTCGCCGGCTGAGAAGCAAGAATTTTAATACAATTAACATGTACTACGAATGCTGCCGACACCAACTTAGTATTCCTTTCACATGTAGATTTTTATGTTAAAATATTGATGAGCAGGCTTAAGCCTGAATGCATATGACCTTGTACAGGATCTCGTTCCTTTCCCAAATAATGCCTAGGAGTCTCAAACAAAGCTGTAGAGAAGGTGTCCTGCTTTCCTGTACGCTGTGTGCCCACTGGGCTTTCCTGTGGCCTGTGTACCCAGCGTAAGCTTCTCCGGTGCCTCTCGGGAACCACCCAGTGATAAGACAGTGGCTTTTAGCTCCACCCGAATCCTGTATATGACTTGCAAAAACAATGGGTTGTGGCTCTCCCTCAAGGGCCCACACCCACACTTGAGCATGACTTACTTTCTCTGAGCACCTCTTTTTCTTCCAATCCTCTTGCTTAAGCCCTATATAAAACTCTTTAGTAAGGGCTTGAGAGATGGCTCAGTGGTTAAGAGCATTGCCTGCTCTTCCAAAGGTCCTGAGTTCAATTCCCGGCAACCACATGGTGGCTCACAACCATCTGCAATGAGGTCTGGTGCCCTCTTCTGGCCTGCAGACATACACACAGACAGAATATTGTATACATAATAAATAAATAAATAGTTAAAAAAAAGAATTTAAAAAAAAAAAAAACTCTTTAGTAAACCGGGCAGTGGTAGCACACGCCTTTAATCCCAGCACTGGGGAAACAGAGGCAGGCGGATCTCTCTGAATTCCAGACCAGCCTGGTCTACAAAGAGTTAGTTCCAGGACAGCCAAGGCTACACAGAGACACCCTATCTTGAAAAACAGAAAAAAAAAACCTTTAATAAAAGCTCCAATCTCATAAACTTGGTAGTCCTCAAATTCTTTACAGTGATGAATACAAGAATCCTGATTTGTCCTGAGTTGAAGTCCCTAAACTTTGAGGGGAACCCTTGAGTCAGTGGAGATCTGTGCCTCTTTTACTTGTATCCCAAAATGCTGGCAGAAGGGGTGATGTTGAGGGCATCATTGTCAGTCGGGGTGGGTAGAACCCAGCACAGCTGCAGGGGCTGGGCAGATGAAACCATGAAACCAGCACAGGGGTCGCATGGGTGGCTTGGGCAGGTGCAGGCCGTGGCCCAGAGTCATGGGGACTCAGTAGGACTTCAGTTCAAGCCCTGAAACCCGAAGGTCTGGAGCATGGAAAAGCCTAGGCTCACAGTGCCAGATTCTCAAGAGTCAAGCTCGGGCTGGGCCAGGAGGCCATGCCAAACGGGCTTTGCTGCTTCTTAGACTGGGATTGGAAGGCAGAGCTGAGCACAGGACTCAGGCACAGGGCATCACCCTTTGGGGTGGGGAAGTAAAATGATTACCTGTTTCCTATGAGTGATAAAGGCCCAGGAGGCAGTGCTGAGTATAATGTGTGGAGCTGGGAGTGGAGAGGAACCTACTAGACAGGGCTGTAGGGGACAGATCTCAGACACTACTCCACCTGGGACACCTTGACCCCAAGCTATGAAGAATCTCCACACCTACCCAGAACCCTGGAAGCTTGGAGGGATCATCTAGCGAGGAAAAGATAACTGGTAAGGAACTCCTTCCAGGCTCTAGCAGGACATCCCATGGCTCGCTTGATCATCACATATGATGAGGTTTCCCAGGGCCATGGACCCTTAGCAGACAGGCTCACTCTTTAGGTAATGACCCTCTTAAGTCGCAGTAGGCACTGACCACCTTCGCAATGACCCACCCCCAGATCTAATGGCCTCTGCCGGATGTCAGGAGGGTAAATAGGCCATGGCCAGCCAGGTATACCCGGAGTCTACCTGTCTCACTGAGGCACATCCCACCAAGTGTCTAGGCTCCCTGGTTGCAGTTAATCAGAAGGGAGCACAGGTTGTGACCCAGGAGTCTCTTGATGCCACCTCCTGAAACTGCTGGGTCCTCACACAGGTCTGACCTCAGTCCCTAAGGGTTATGACCTCAGACCCAGGTTCCTGCTCCTGAATGCCATTTATAAGACGACTCACCTAATTCATAGACGTGCTCAGAAACTTGGCTGTGACACCATGAGCCCAGAGTGTTAGGGTGACACACAGGAATGGCCTCAGGACTAGGCACAATGACCTCAAGAAGTCACTGGCCTCCCACAGAGGACTGAACACAGCTCAGAAAGCCACCCCAAGAATACGGTGACAACATTTGCAGATTCTGTTGTTGTCCCCATCACTGCAATCTGTGCATACTTTTTTTTTTTGGATTTTTTCGAGACAGGGTTTCTCCGTAGCTTTTGGTTCCTGTCCTGGAACTAGCTCTTGTAGACCAGGCTGGCCTCGAACTCACAGAGATCCGCCTGCCTCTGCCTCCCGAGTGCTGGGATTAAAGGCGTGCGCCACCACCGCCTGGCCTGTGCATACTTTTTGCCTTGTTTTGTTTTTTTGTCTTGCTTTCTTTTGAGACAAGGTCTCACCTTGTAGCTCTGGCTGTCCTGAAACTCACTACGTAAACCAAGCTGGCCTCAAGCTCAGAGATCCTCCTTCTTCTGCCTCCCAAGTGCTGGTCAGCAGAGCCAGGCAAGGTGGGGTGATCCTAAGGAACAGGTGCGTCGGGTAGGGATAAGAGCCTGTGAGAAGCCAATGGGGTTACCCAGCCTTGTGAGTACAGTGTCAGCAGGGACCAGTCTGTAAAGCCATCAAATCAAGAGGGAAACAGTGGCTCTCGTGTGTCTAGATTCTGCCCCTGGAAGGTCCTCCTGATCAGCAATGCCAGAGATGCCCACTCATTGCCCATTGCCCACCCAAGCATCAACCTGCCTCATCAGAGACACAGACGGCTACAGCAGGGTATAGCACAGCCAGGACCCCGAAGCCTACACAGATAATGTGATGCTGGAGTCTGGAGTCCCAGTGATGCCAGTTGATCCTCCATGCTCCCTGCGGGTCTTAGCCTGGGCCCTGGGAAAGTGTCCTGAGCAAGCTCCAGAGTAGAATTCATCTCCCGTCTGTACCTCAGTTCTGGCCCCAGCCCCACAGAGGTCCTGCCTCTCTGTGCTCTGGATCTGATATCTCCTGTGTATAGAACTCTGAGAGCAGCAGCCATCCGCAGACTAGGAAGTGTTCCTTGTATTCTCAGCAATACCATACGCCTCTGATGTCCATCAGGGGCCTCCATCAACCCTTGAGTAAGAGCCAGCAGTATCTCTCCTAGAGCACAGAGAGCTCATACCCACAGGGAGACTTGAAGCACAGGATGGCTAGAACTTAGCCCATGTCCCCACCAGGCCTCCTACCCCACATCCTCTTCTTTGCCTTCCTGCACGCGCAAGCATTTCTGCCACAGTGATGCCTGTCTTTCTGGGGGAACCTTCCCCGATGTCAGGTTACAATATACCAAGACTGATGGGCAAATGTGTTAGGTACTCTAGTGATTTGAATAAGAATGGCCCATATATGGTTACCATGGCCCCATATGCTCACATATTTGGACACCCTGTCTCTAATTGGTGGCATAGTTTTGAAAGGATTAGGAGGCACAGCATTGTTGGAGGAGGTGTGTCACTGGGGGCAAGCTCTGAAGTTTCAAAAATCCCACTCCATTCCCACGCAGCTCTAGCGCCATGCCTGCTGCCTGCTGCCGTGCCCCCTGCTATGACGGTCATGGACTCAAACCCTCTGCAACCATGAGCCCCAAATTAAGTTGGCTTGGTCATGGTGTTGTGTCACAGCAACAGAAACGAAGAAAGGTGACCACCCTGGTGCTTTCAAGTCCATGTGAGCGCCAGGAGATGATCAGCTGTAGAGCCACCCTCAGTGGACACACAGCGCAGCGCAGCTACCAAGCGTACTGAGTCCCCCATACAAGACTAGCAGCACAGATGAGGTGTGCCTGGGAAGGACACAAGGGTGACTCAGCAGTGGAGAGACTGGGGGCTTAGGGGATAGTGCTTTCGAAGGCACTGGGTGCTTTTCTTGGTTTTTCTAGTTAAATGTCCTCATAGTAACCAAATGGTCCCCGTGAAGAAACATCACTCATAGAGGAATTA
>JABTXL010012322.1:1411802-1425923 GCA_025134845.1 Neodon shergylaensis | reverse complement strand
GGGGGGGGGGGCAGGAAGAGGGATGGACACCCCCAGCATGACTGAAATATGTACTATAAAGCACCATCTTGCTGAGGATATATATATGGAGATATATAGATATGTAGGTACCTGCAATATTGGCCTCTCAGTGTTGCCTAAGTGAACCAATGCAGCATTGTCTACAGACCTGACAACTACTCTTCCTCAATAAGATGCCAAGCAGGAAATGCTGATGACCCCCATGGCACAGCCCCACCACCGTCTCTGTCTACAGACCTATAACCAGACTCACATCTCAGCACATCCCTCCAGGAGAGGAGCACAGGATGGCTCATGAGGAGATCGCTACTTTCCTAAAGAGCGTCTTGGGTTTTCTAACTCCAACACACAGAGATCTGGCCACCATATACATGGGAGGGAGTTTTGAGGCTCTGCCATAATGGTGGAAGAAATTGAAAACTAACCTGGACTGAATTTATTAATATAAATCTACTAATCAGGAGACTCTGAAATTGATGCTGCAGCACAGATTGTTTTAAAGTGTGCTACCAAATTTTTATGTTTTGTTTTGTTTTGTTTTAAGACAACGTATGTAGCTCACACTACCTTGAAAGTTACCATGTAGCCTCAGGGTGGCCTCGAACTCATTGTGATCCTTCTGCCTCAGTTTCCCAAATGCTGGAATTACAGGCGTGAACCAAAACATCCAGCATTAGAAATGCATTTTATCGGTTGGTTAGAGACTGAGTCAAAAGACGGCTACTATGAATACGCTAGAGGTGCCTGCGACCCCTCGCTAGAGGTCAAAGGGGTTAGAAATGAAACTGTAGTGCCGGGATGGCTGGTGCGAAATCTGCCCTTTCGGGAAGTGAGGATGTGCCTGTCACTAAATACAAAAATCTGTGGCTCGGTCAGTAAATTCCTGCCCGCTATGCCAGCACGAGGCAGTGATTTCACTCCTTTTTTTTTAATAATGATTCATTTTTTTTTAAATATTTATTTATTTATTTGTTATATATACAATATTCTGCCTGTGTGTATGTCTGCAGGCCAGAAGAGGGCACCAGACCTCATTACAGATGTAAACCACCATGTGGTTGCCGGGAATTGAACTCAGGACCTTTGGAAGAACAGGCAATGCTCTTAACCACTGAACCATCTCTCCAGCCCGAGGCGGTGATTTCAGATCCCCAGCACCAATGTAAAAGCTGGCAATGGTGGCATGCACCTGCAATCCCGCCACTGGGAAAGCAGAGACAGGAGGATCCCTAGGGCTTGCTGGCCAGCCAATCAGTTCTGTATTCAGTAAGAAACACTGTCTCAGTGGGCATGGTGGCAACACCTTTAGTTCCAACACCTGGGAGGCAGAGGCAGGTGGATCTCTGAGTTCAAGGGCAGCCTGGTCTACAGAGTGAGCTCCAGGACAGACAGGACTGCACAGAAAAAAGAAAGAAAGGGAGGGAGGGTGGAGGGGAGGAAAAGAAAAAAAAAAACATTGTACCAAAAACATAAGGTGGAAAAAGAAAGAGAAGATGAAAATTAATAAAATTAGAGATGAAAATCAAGACCACAATAGGTACCAACAAAATTCAGAAAATTATTAAGCTTTCCTTTAAAACTTACATTCCACTGAATTAGAAGGAAACAGTGAACTTCTAGACGCCTATGACCCATCAAAGCTAACCTAAGACAAGAGAAATAATGTAAACAGACTTCTAACAAGCAACTAAACTGAAGCGGTAATAAAATAACCTCCCTGCTAAAAACAATGCCATCCAGATGGCTTGCTGCAGAATCCTACGGACCCTTAAAGAGCCAGCACAAGCTTCCGCAAGCTAGTCCATCACACAGAAATTGAAGGAATACCTCACACCCTTGAAACAAAGCCAGTGTCACCTTACACCGAAACCAGATTAAGACACAACAAAAAATAAAGATAAAATTCTGGACCAACCTCTCTGAAAAACATAAATATAAAAATTCTCAATAAAATGTTTGCAAACTGAACTCAAGAACGTATGAAGGGCCCTGGAGATGGCTCAGCAGATGGCCTTACACACACATGCCTGATGACCAGGATTCAGTCCCAGAGCCCACAGTGAAGGAGAGAATGAACTCCTAGATGATCCCCTCTGACATTCATTCACGTGCTATGGCATGCATATGCCTGTACACACACACACATACATACACACACACACACAAACATGCAAACACATTCATATAGAGGGAAAAGGAGAGACAGTAAAATTAAAATAAAAAAATAACAAATCAAAAAGATCATTCACCATGATCAAGATGGCTTTATTTCAGAGATGCAGGGATGGTTTACCATATGTAAACCAATAAACAAACTCCACCACACAACAGACTCAAATGCAGAAACCACACTATCATCTCAGAAGACGCAGAAAAGGTTTTTGACAAACCCAACATCTCCTCATGATTCCCACTAAGATAGGAGTGGGATCACTTTCTCCACTCCTATTCTTCACAGTGCTTGAAGTCTTAGAGAAATAAGACAAGGGAGAAAAAAAGATGCAGATAGAAAAGGAATGGGCTGGAGAGAGGATTCGGCAGTTAAGAGCACTGACTGCTCTTCCAGAAGACCCAGGTTCAATTCCAGCTCACAACCATCTGTAGCTACAGTCCCAGCAGATCTGACATCTTTTTCTAGCTTCCTTGGTACCAGGCATGCCCATGGTACACAGACATCTATGTAGGCAAGACACTCATACACATAAAACAAATAGTCATAATTTAAAATTTTAATTAAAAAAGAAATAAATAGGAAAGAAAAAAGTCAAACTCTCCTTATTTGTGCCACCATCAAGGACTTAAAAGATGCAGTTAGTGGTTTCTCCCTCATCTCTGTCTCCTAGGTGGTCTGGACAGAGGATGATGAAACTTGGTTATAGCAAGGTTGATCGAGTAGCAGCCCCAACTGCAGGAGCTGTATCAGATGTGACCTCCTCACCTGGGCTGATTAACAGATTTCCTGGTACCCGGTATGCAGCCACTGATCTTGCGAAAGCTTTTTTCTCTACACCCACCCGGAGGGACCGCAGGAAGCAATCCGCTTCCAGCTAGCAATGCCAGCAGTCTATGTCCATTGTTTCGTCTCAAGGAGGTGGAAAATTTCCAGCTCTGGATCATAACTTAGTACACACTGAGATCCTGACCACCTTTCTCTTCCTCGAGGTATCACACGAGGCCGGTAAACTGATGACATTTTGCTGACTGGACTAAGTCAGCAGAAGGCAGCAACCACTCTGGAGCTGCTAATAAGGCAGCTGCACATCAGAGGACAGGCAATAAATGCAACCAAAATTCAGGAACCTGCACACAGTAAAACTTCTAAGAGTCCCATGGTGTGGGGTAGGCAAGATAAGTTGCTGGACATAGGACCTTCCAAGGAAGAAGCACAATGCTTACCGGGCACTGGGCTGGGTAAGCAGCACATTTTTTAGTTTGGATTTGCTACTCCAGCCCAAACATCAAGTGACTCCAAAAGCTGCTAGTTGCAAATGGTCCCTAGATCAGGTTCTTACCGGTACAGGCTGCTGGAGAGACAGTTCTGCCACTTTGGTCATCTGATCCAGCAAGCCCAACAAGTCTCACAGTGTCAACAACTGCTGGGAATGCTATCTGGAGCATTTGACAGGCTGCCATAGGTGAATCATAGCAGAAAGCCTAGGGATTCTGCATCAAGGCCCAGCCATCATCTGCAAAAAATCAGTTCTTGACTTGCCACTGGTACTCACTAGAAACTGAACATGTGGTAATCGGTCACCAAATACCATAAGATTTGCAGTACCCTGCATGAGCTGGCTTTATCTGACCTACAGCCCATAAGATTGGGTGTACACAATAGCAATCCATCAACAAATGGAAACGGTATACACATGGTCAGGCTCTAGCAGGTCCCAAAGGAACAAATAAGTTATACAAAGAAGTGACCCAAACATGTAGGTTACTACTCCTGCTATAATGCCTCCTCTCCCAAGGCATGGACCTAGAGCATCGTAAGATGTGCTCTTTGACTGACTGGCTAAAGAACTGAATAAAGCTTTGTTTGCAGGTGGTTCCCTACAGCAGGCAGGCACCACTGAGCAGTGAGCACTACAGTATTATACCACAGCTCTGCGACAGTCCTGGATGACTGTGGTCAAGGAAACCCTTCACAGCAGAAAGAACTGCAGGCAGTGTACACTGTCAGACATTTTGCTTGGAAGGAAAAATATCTAGATGTGAAAACTATATATTGATATATGGCTTGGTTGAATGGTTGAGCGCTTGGAATATGCATGACTGAAAAAAGTGATGAGAAAGATGTGTGGGGAGGGGCATGGGAGTAGATTTCTCCAAATAGCAAAGGATAGGAATATTTGTACCCCATGTAACTAGCTGCTTGCTACAGGGTAACCTCAACAGAGGAGGACTTCAAACGTTAAGTAGAAAAGATGTCCCTTTCTGTGGACAATAGCCAACCTCCTTCCCCCAGCCACATCATTGCCCAACAGGGTCACGAACCAAGTGGCCAGGGTGACGGGGATGGAGGTTGTGCGTGATGTGAAGGTTGATCCAAATTGTCGACTTGACAGGATTTAGAATCATCCAGAAAGCACACCTCTGAGTGTGCCTACCAGAGTGTTTTACCCAGCAGTAGTGGGGCATGCCTTTGATCCCAGCACTCAGGAAGCAGACGCAGGTGGATCTCTGAATTCCAGGCCAACCAGGGTCTACTTACTGAGAGACCCTGTCTCAAAGAAAAATTGAAAAAAAAAGTTCCCAGCAGAAGGGGGCCATTGGATGGGAACACATATGGCATAGCAGGGGAAGAGGAACAGGCACGGGGGGGGGGGGGGGAACGTGAAGAAGAGGATCAGAGGCTAGAGCAGAGGAGGAGGAGGGAGAGTAAATAAGGATGTTTGAAAAGTCCACATGAAAGCCTACTATAAGTTCCATGTGCTGTGTGATATGTGTGTATGTGTTTATGTATATATGTGTGTGTGTGTGTGTGTATGTATATAGTATAGTTTAGGTAACGTGTATGTGTTTATGTATATATGTGTGTGTGTATGTATATAGTATAGTTTAGGTAACTATAAAAAATACAATTCTTTGAGGTTTCTTGGTGTCATTTGTCCATTCTTCCTTCCCCTTTCTATATTGACCTTTCTTCTCCTCCCCAATTAGAGCCCCTTCCCACACTTTCCCATTCCCCTTTCATATTACCTGAATCATATTATTACCCCCAATCTGTACCCCACCTTTTTGTGACTTTGCAGTTACTCCATGCTATATACCACACCCACAGCTAAGAACTGAAGATGAAAGGGAACGTGTGGCCTTTCTCTTTCCGGATCTGGATTGCCTTACTCAGTATAATCTTTTCTAGCTCCATCCATTTAGCCGCAAATTTCACGATTACATTTCTCTTTCCACTGAATAGTATTCCATTGTGTATATGAACCACATTTTCATTATCCACCCATCTACTAAAGGACAGGTTGTTTTTATTTCTTAGATATTGCAAATAGAGGAGAAACGAACATTGCTGGGTACTGTGGAGTAGTAATCCTACCATGTAGTAAAATGTCATGTTCTTTGGGAATATGCCCTGAGGGATATAGCTGGGTCATATGATAGATTTAGTTTTAGCACACAAAAGCCATAGACTATCTAAAAAGAACCCCAGTACCAGACATGAAAAACCTCCACTCAAGCTGTTGCTCGGTGAATTCTAAGAGACTCTCAAAGCAATATACACTATTGCTGCTCCCCTCGGTTGCCTTCCAGAGGCTGAAGGTAAGTCCTCCATGCTGAAGACATGTTACCTTTCAGACACAGAACTTAGAAGATCATAGCCGGACCTAACCTGGAAGCCTCCCTCCTGTGATCTAGCTTTCAAGTATCAGAAAGTACTATGTAAACGTCCAACAGATGGAAGCAATTAATAGTCCTACCCAGCTGTGATGCTAAACAACTATAACAATGAACAGCACAGCAAAATATCCCTAAGGGGGTGATAGTGGCATTAACATCTTGGTGGTAACCAATGGCTGTGTAATTGTATTTAGGGCTCACTCAATATAAGGAAACCATGCCTGATATCAGAAACCTAGCCAAGTACTCTGGGCTACTATGATCATGGGTCTAAGAATCTACTACTAGTGCTTTACTAGCTGAATGTAATTCCTTACTGCATTCTATAACTCATCCTTAGAAACGCAAATGGAGGGTGACTTCCACCCCTCATCAAAGAAGCTTCTCTTCACAGCAAACCACAGACCATTTCTGAAACCCATAACAGGTCATAATGCAGTGATCAATGGACCATGGGGAGGCCAGCCCCCACTGATACATCTACAACAGATGCCTGCATCTAAGGCTCAGAGAACATCTCAGGAAAGGAGACAGAAAGATTAGAAGAGCAAGAGAAGTCTACTGTGAGGTTGCATCTCCTAGATATGACAGAGAAACTATAACCACAATAACACATCAGTACAGCTGCTTAAACAAAACCTAAACAATGACAACATCAACAGACATGCTAATGCAGAAGTGGGAAATACTGTGTGGTTGCACCCCTAGACAAAGAACTCCAGGTAACTAATGACTGTTGAGAGATGGAGAATTAGCCTCTTCCAGGGATGAGCCCCTGTCTTAGTTAGAGTTTTTATTGTTTCAACAAAACACCATGACCAAAAAGCAAGTTGGGGAGGAAAGGGTTTATTTAGCTTCCACTTCCATATTGCTGTTCATTATCAAAGGAAGTCAGGACAGGAACTCAAGTATGGCAGGATCCTGGAGACAGGAGCTGATGTGGAGACCATGGAGGAGTGCTGTTTACAGACTTACTCATCATGTCTTGTTCAGCCTGTTCTCTTATAGAACCCAGGACCACCAGCCCAGGGATGGTACCCCCCACAATGGGCTGAACCCTCCCACACTGATCACTAATTGAGAAAATGCCTTACAGCTGAATCTCATGAAGGCTTTTCCCAACTGAGGCTCCTTCCTCTCTGATGAGTCTGGTTTGTGTGGAGTTGACAAAAAAAAAACCATCCAGTACAGCCTTGTCAACTCGACACACAAACATATCGCTATTAAGTCACAATCATCCCCAAGTTCTCACATTAAAAATATAAATAACTTTAAAAGTCCCAAAATTCAAATTCATTTACAAATTCAAACACATTAAAATTTCAGTCCCTTCAAAATAGCCAATTTCTTTTAAAATTCAAAGTCTCTCAGTTGTGGGCTCCAGTAAAATAAAAAACAAACCAAGTATTTTCTTACTTCAAGAAGGAAAAATCAGGCCACAGTCAAAATCAAATCAAAGCAAAACCAAATTCCAACCATCCAGGTCTGGGGATCCACTCACGATTTTCTGTACTCCTCCGAAGGGCTTAGGTCGTGTCTCTGGCTCCACCCTCTGCAGCACACACTCCAGCTGCTCCATTCACTGCTGCTGCTGTTCTTGGTGGTCATCCACCATACTGGCATCTTCAAAACTGCTAGGGTCTTCTGTTGCAACTGGGCTGCACTTTCACCGACAGCCTCTCATAGGTTTTCTTCATGGCGCCGAGCCTCAACTTCTTTGCATGGCACCTTCAGTCCTTGGGCTTCAGCTGCTACTGAAACTGAACCTTTACCGATGGCCTCCCCTGGCCTCCCACATTGCAAGCCTCAGATGCTTTCCATGACCCCCTCATGCCTTCAAGAAGAGCCCCACTTGGGTGACTCTCACACACTACCGCACCCAGCTTCCAGCAGGTGGTACAACCTTGGCAACCGCTCGAACACAGCTTCTCTGTGCTCTCAGGAAACACTTCCCAGAAGATTTCGCCACAGTGATGCTGGTCTCTTCTTAATCACTGCTAATTTCTTCGCTCCAGCCGATCAACATCAATTTTCCCAGTAATGTAAAGGTTTCACTTCAATGGCGCTGGTCTCTTGCTAATCATGGCTGACACTTCAGCCCCAGCTCACCAGAATGTTAATTCAAAAGAGCAAATGGCCCTGATAGAGCCTTTAATATTGCCTCTGAGACGTCACAAGCCAGGCCTCCATCTTCTGCACTGCTCTTAACACTTACACCTTCCAAGCACGTAAGAACATCCCGCTGGGATCTTAACACTCAATGACTTTTCTAACCAAAAGTTCCAAAGTCCTTTCACAGTCCGCCCAACAACATGGTCAGGTTTGTTACAGCAACACCTCACCTTTGGTACCAATTTGTCTTAGTTAGGGTTTCTATTGCTGTGACAAAACACCATGACTAAAAAAAGTGAGAAGAAAAGTGTTTATTTGGCTTACACTTCCATATTAATGTTTATTATCAAAGAATTCCAGACAGGAGCTCAAACAGTGTCTTCTAAGATGTCAGGACCACTGCGGTCATGAGTTCAGAGCAACTGTGACTGCCTGCTTATATAACCTGCACAAGATCAATAGAACCGACATCCTAGCAAGGATGCAGGAAGGTCACAGGAGCCCCTACACCTAGCTGAAGAGCTAAGGACAGCTGATGGCTGCTAGAATCCAGGGTATGGCCTCACACTCATGAGTATATGGGAAGCACTTGAGACTCAGTGGGTTATTCCATTATCAAAAGGAAGACATAAAGTTGGGAGGGAGATTCAGGGTAGAATCTGGGTAGAGTTAGATGGAGGAATGTGGGTTGAATATGATCAAAATACATTGCATAAATGTATAGAATTCTCAAAGAATAAATTTAAAATATCACACTAAAATTGAGCTATTTTGTATTAACACACTACTGAGTAACTGAAATAATTGTTTTTAAGGCTTAGCTGAGAAAAGAAGGCAAACCTCGAGTGTGTGGATGCCTTCCAACAGGCTGGCGTCCTAGACGGAATGAAGAGAGAAGCTGAGCCGAGCTCCAGCGTACATGTCTCTGCCTCCTAACCATGCAGTGTGACCACTGACCTCATGCTGTGGCTGCCATGCCTTCCCTTTGACGGTGATGGTGGACTGCGCCCCAAACCGTGAGCTAAAACAAGCCCTCTCTTCCTTAAGCAGACACCAGCACTGAGTTGCCGGTGTGGTGCCATTTCCAGCGTGACCAGCCAGTGCACCGGTGGCAGAGTGACCACAATATGCCACTCCCGTTGTTGGAAGTCGGTACTTGTCTTATTACTGGGACAGACACTTACTCCAGGTATGAATTTTCCTATCCTGGCGGTAATTCTTTCACCAAAACTACCATCCATGCAGTTACAGAAGGCCTTTTTCCACACGGCTTCTGACGAGGAACTTATTGTAAAGGCAAGAGTGGGCCCATGCTTCTGGAATGCTCTGATCTTGTCATGGTCCCCCACCAACCTGAAGCAGCTGACGTGATCAGAGGGGTGGCCTTTTCAAGATGCAGTCACTGTGCCAACTGGGTGGCAACAGCTTGGAGGGCTGGAACAAGGTTCTCCGGGAGGCCGTACATGTTCTCAGCCAGCATCCACTGTATGGTGCTGCCTCTCCAGCAGCTAGGAGCAGAAACAGGACTGACACTCTGCCCACCTTGGAAGTCACTAGCAAGGCTTTTGCTTCCTGTTTCTGCACCTTTCTCCTCTGCTTGTCTGGGCTCCGGTTACAGAAAATAGAACTGTAATTGTCATGAATATTTCTGTCCTATTTTATTTAAAATATGTTTGTAGGGGCTGGAGAGATGGCTCAGTGGTTAGGAGCGCTCACTGCTCTTCCAGGGAACCTGGGGTTCAGTTCTCAGCATCCACTTGGTGGCTCACAACTGCCAACTCCAACTCCAGGGGATCTCACACCCTCTTCTGGCCTCCATGGGTACCGAGAATGCACATGCTACACAGACACACATGTAGGCAAAAACACTCATGCACGTAAAATGAATAAATAAATCAACTTTTTTTTCTGTACCTCAACTTTTAAAAAAACTTTAAATGTAAAAAACTTCAGATGTAAAGGTCAGTGAGCTATCTTATTAGGAATTTAAAGACTAAAAGAGAGTATTGTGTGCACATATTCACATATAGTACGGAGATAGATATCTGTGTTTTCTTCCCCTCCTGTTCCATTGCCATGTATATCACATCAATTGAGTTGAGATCCATGCTTACGTGTTATCAAATCTATATAACTTGTAAGCTATGGAGTATTAAAAGAGAAATCATTCCTCAAGAAACTGTCACCTATTCTGGAAGGATAATTAATGCATTTTCTACTGTACATGGGATAGTTATAATATATTAAATGGAATTATAATGCTGTCTTCATTTGGACCTTAAATATAACATAAGGAAATGTAACTGGGAGTCAAGCTGACAAGGGCAGACTCATGATGGTTTGGTCTGTCATTTTGATGGGATTTGTATCAACCTGAGAGACACACCTCTGGGCATGTCTATGAGGGCATTTCCAGAAAGGATTAGCTGAGGGAGGAAGACTCACCCTCAAGGAGAGAGTCACTTTCCAACAGGTGACTCCAGTCACCTGCCTGCCTCCACTTCCTTTCCCTCAAGAAGTGCCTCTGCAGTCGGGCGGTGGTGGCGCACGCCTTTAATCCCAGCACTTGGGAGGCAGAGGCAGGCGGATCTCTGTGAGTTCGAGGCCAGCCTGGTCTACAGAGCTAGTTCCAGGATAGGCACCAAAGCTACAGAAAAACCCTGTCTCAAAAAAAAAAAAAGTGCCTCTGCCATGGTCTTGGAATCTTCAGACTTCTAAGATAACTAAATACCAGCAACTCTGCAGGGGGCTTCCAGGTCTCAGTCTCCATAATAAGACTGATGAGACTTCTAGCTTTATGACCGAGCAACTGCCAGGTTTTCTGCCTCTCCAGAGTGAAGATTGGACTATCCAACTCCTATTATGCTAGTCAAACCAACAAATCATGTGTGTGTGTACATATATATGTATGTGTGGGTCTGTATTTGTGTACCCTATAGCCCTATATTACCTATATATCCTATATATTGCCCATATATTATTTATTACCCATATAAATACTATATATTACCCATGTTGGCTGGGCATAGTGACTCCAATAATTCAGGAGGCTGAGCCAGGAGTTGAATATTCAAGACTATAATGATTATACAATAAGACCCCTATCTCAGAATAAGTTTGAATCTAAAACATGGCATCAGTACATTAATACACAGCCAAAGCAAGGAGGCAAACAGGAAAGTCTAGAAGTACCCCCAAACACGCAGTTGAGTATGGGGTGAAGGTGATACCCCAGGTCAGTAAAAAGAAGGCAGTTAGCAAGGGGCGTTGGTCACATGGTAGCCATCTGGAAACACAAGTTGGAGCCCTACCAATGGATCCAACAGTCAATTTGAGAAAGAAAACCATCAGCCTATGAAGAAGCACAGGCGATTTCTTCATAGCTGCAAATAAGACCTTCTTGTTGGTTTGAGAGCTCTGGAATTAGAGGCAGGCATCTGTCTATGACCTACAGAAACTTATTTCACCCAGCTCATACCCAAGATGAATGTTTTTAAAACTCCAAGTCAATTTGAAATCATTGGTTTTGCTACCTGTATTTTAAAATGTCTTCAAGGGGGCTGGAGATATGGCTCAGTGGTTAAGAGCACTGACTGCTCTTCCAGAGGACCCAGGTTCAATTCCCAGCACCCACATGGCAGCTCACAACTGTCTGAAGATCCAGTTGCAGGAGATCTGACACATTCACACCAATGCACATAAAATAAAAGTTAAATAAAGCATAAAAATATTTTTAAAAATAAAATAAAATGTCTTCAAAAGTCCAGACACACAAAATGAAAACGATACATTGAGGGAAGCATTTACAACTTAACCTCAAAGGTACCTGTTTTCTAATATTAAAAGATCTTATATCTGGGTGCGGCGGTGCACACATTTAATCCCAGCACTTGAGAGGCAGAGGCAGGCAAGTCTCTGAGTTTGGGACAGCCTGGTCTACAGAGCGAGTTCCAGGACAGCTGGGGCTACAGAGAAACCCTGTCTTAAAAGAGAGAAGAAAGGACCATCCAGCCATGGTGGAACACACTTGAAATCTCAGTCAGCCCTCAGGAGGCTGGGCAGGAGATTCTGTATTCCTGACGAACCCACATTACAGAGTAAGATGGACGCTGTGTCCGGCTGAAATCTTTGCATAATAAGAACACCAGATTAATAATAAGAACACAGGTAGGTTTTTTTTCAATGCTGGTGACTGAACCCAAGACTTCCCATGTGCTAAGAAAGTATTTTACCACTCAGCTCTATCCTCAGTCCCAGAAGGATCATATACGTAGGAAAAGATGCCTAGTCCAATCCCATTCATTACACGAGAAATGGTAACTAAACTGGGCTAAGGTGTAGCTCATCCATCAGAGCAGCAAGGAGAAGGAGTAGAGAACAGGGCCTGTGCACACTGGAAACGAAGTCTAACAACGTAGTACTGGTATGGTGGACGGTTTGCCAAAGTTCCGCAACATGACAACTGCACCTTCATGTCCCTCTGTCACAACAAAAGGGCCACTCCAAGATGTGCCAATGTGAACTCAAGGCACATGACCCCTAACAGAGCCTCTGCCACATTAAATGAAGCAACACATTGCTGTATGTACAGACCAGGAATGTCCAGAGGGGATTTCCAAAACACAGCAAGGGTGTCTACGGCAAGCCTGGAGACAGAGAAGCTACTTCCACGGGGACCCGTGTTACTTTCTGAATGCTATTAACATAAACGCAGCGCTAGGATCTGAGGAGGAACGGGGGCTGCGCGTTCCTGCTGGCTTCGCACCATTCTGTACTCAGTCCCTGGGAAAGTTGTTCTCCTCCAGCCCTCCTGCCTTCCCACTCTCCCACCCTCTCGCCCTCCCATCCAAAGATCAAGGATCAGCTGGTCCGAGGCTTCTCTTCCTCTGCTCCCCTATGCCTTCCAGACTGTCTCTCCCATCAGCTTCGAAGGGTGAGGCATAGGGAAGGAAGCTTCACTGGTCTGTTTCCATGGCAACAGAAGGAACAAGAGGCAAGAAACTCAGGCCAAGCCAGCTCTGCTACATCCTCCCTGAATGCTGAGCTATTTCCCCTTTGGATTCCGAGTGCAGGAGGACCCAAAGCTTCACCAGTCCTTTGGCTCCCCACCCCATGGATGGACTGCAAGGACTCCCACTGTAGATTAACAGGGATCCTGAGGCTTCGAAGGAGTCAACCTAAACCCGGAGCCCTGAACCCAAGGCCAGCCTGGTATCCTGGGCCCAGCCCACGCAAGTCCATGGCAACTGTCAGGTCCTCTCCCAGCACCCAGCTCTTTGGAGACTACACTGGTAGGCAGTCTCAGCCCCAGCACCACTAACTCATTGGACAGTCAGATACACCAGGTTGTTCATCTCCAGAAGTTATCTCATTCCCCTCCCCCACCCCCCAAATAATCCCAAGAAGGCCTGGGCTCCTTTCACAGAGAAACTCACCCAAACGCCTTACGCATTTTTGGCAGCAGAGTTGAGACTGGGAATAAGTGGTTCACTCTCCAATCATGGCTAAACTTCCCTTTCCTGCTCTCTCCTGCTCTTCCATTCTAACTTGGCTTCCAGGAGACGCAGGAGTGCCAGCCTGTTCCTGTGTTTTCCAGGGTTGCAGCTTTGTACCTGCTCTGTTCCCCAGACCCCCACAGGTATGTGGGGGCAGCTGTCCAGGGCAGAGGGGGGTAAGGACAAGGGAACAGAGCCAGCCAAATGTGCAGCCACCCACAGACACACCCACATACCACAAGTGCAGGCTGACTGCTGCTTAGCGAGGCCCTCCTTAAACCAGGAAGGTATTAGAAAGCTTTTATGGCTGTTGCCAGAATCTAAATAACAGTTTCCCTCCCACACTCCCTACTCACCCACACCACTGTCTCCTCTACACCATTACCTCCACCCTCACCAACACGTCCACCACCCCCACCCTCACCAACACATCCACCACCACCACTACACCTGCACTTATCGACACCACCATCCTTACCAACACGTCCACCATCACCACCACCACCATCACTACCACTCCCACTACCATCACCATCACCAACATCACCAATAAGTCCACTACCACCACTACGCCTGCACTTATTGGTGATGTTGGTGATGGTGATGGTAGTGGGAGTGGTAGTGATGGTGGTGGTGGTGATGT
>JABTXL010012322.1:1363818-1410969 GCA_025134845.1 Neodon shergylaensis | reverse complement strand
TCAACACCTCCACCATCATCCCTGTCATCACCACCACCATCACCACCACTGTCTCCTCCATTACCACAACCATCATCACCACCATCATCAACACCTCCACCATCATCCCTGTCATCACCACCAACAGCACCATTCTCAACAACTTCATCACAGCCATCACTGTCTCCTCCGCCACCACTTCTATCACCATCACCATCACCACAGGTCTCTCCTACCTCACCCCTGCTGCTCACCATCACCAATGTGCCTGACATAACCATCACTGTCTCTTATCACTGCCTCAATTATCAGTACCACCATCACCAACACTTCCATCACCCCTTCTACTGCTGCCACTACAACTTCAAACACACCATGCCTGCCACATTCTAGAAACATGCCAGGGGCTCTAGGTAGAGTGCTGCTGTTAGCACTCAACCCAGGGGACATAGACTCTCACCACTCCTTCTCAGGGGCTCGGGGTCATCAAAGGACTTCCCTGAGGCCACCTGGGTGGCCCAGCAGCCCCACAGCCCCTGTGCAGCTCTGCCCACTCTTGGCTTTTGCACCGCTAACCCTGTCGGAAGACTGCTAACCTGCAAACTTAATACCCTCTGCTACTACCAGGCTATACTACCACCACAACACAGGAGAGGACAGATCACGAGGGCTGCCAGGGACCCACTACAGGAAAGATGCTAGGGCCGGTGGTGGTGGCGGCGCACGCCTTTAATTCTAGCACTCGGGAGGCAGAGGCACAAGGATCTCTGTGAGTTTGAGGCCAGCCTGGTCTACAAAAGCTAGTTCCAGGACAGGCTCCAAAGCTACATAGAAACCCTGTCTCAAAAAACCAATAATAATAATAATAATAATAATAATAATGATAATAATAATAAAAGTTTCTGTTCCTGTCCCCCAGGCCACCTCCATACTGTGTTAAGGTGGAAGACAGTTGGTATGTGGCAACAAAATGTCACCAGTAAGCCGAGGTTGAGAGGACAGAGGCCAAAAGACATAAAAAAGAAGCAAGACCAGACACCTGGAGCGTGGGGAGAGGTGATGGCAACCACCAGCACTCCATAGTCCTGGAGGAGCGGCAAAGCTCTCAGCCCCGCCCCAACCCCAGCCAAAACCACTAGCCTTGAAATCCTGGGGCAGAGACAGTAAGGACGGTGTGCATAAGGAGAGGTGGTGTGATCCTCCCCCAAGGAGAAACCGAAACATTCACTGAGGACATCAGCAGAAAGGACAAGGGGGTCCAGCAAGCAGGGTTCTCATAGAGGATGGCCAGGCCGCCCTGGGCTCGGTGTGGAGAAAACTCTGAGAGGGGGAGGGGCAGCGCAGGGGTGGAGAGAAGCAGGATGAAAGAGAGAAGCAGGATGAAGGACACAGCTCCCTGGAAGTTGATCACAGTCTCTTCAAGAGCCACGGGACAGGATGGCTGGGGAAGGTGACAGTGACGTGGGACACAGAGAGCAAGGCAAGAGAGTTGATTGGAGGTTGCTGTTCTCCAAGAACATGTAACAACCTGGCTGTTCCCATACATAGGGAACTTGGCTCCTGGTCTGGACCTGGCTCCTGAAATCACAAGGCCAACTGTGAGTAGAGAAAATGCCAGGAGCTGAGGTGGGAATGGGGCAGGTAGAAAGAACAGGAGGACAGAGCCTCCAAGATGGCTAAGTTGGAAAAGGAAAGAAAGAAGAAGGAAGGGGGAGGGAGGGAGAGATGAGGAATGGATAAATAAGCAAATAGAATGAGCAGGGTAGGAGAAGTTCAGAGGTCAACAGATGGATGAAGAAGGGTGCCCGCCAGCACCGCTCAATTCCCTCTGACAGGAGGGCGGCCCCGGCTGCTCCCAGCACAGCTCCAGCTGAGATAAGGCAGGACAGCCTGGGGTCCCGTCTGTTCAGGGGCAGGTCTAGGACACACATTCTCCTATCGCTGTGCCTGCCTTCATGCCACATCA
This sequence comes from Neodon shergylaensis, assembly GCA_025134845.1. Lineage (NCBI taxonomy): Eukaryota > Metazoa > Chordata > Mammalia > Rodentia > Cricetidae > Neodon > Neodon shergylaensis. The sequence goes on along the minus strand of JABTXL010012322.1, from coordinate 1,409,024 downwards.
GACTGTTCATCATTTCTACAGAACAGCGTCTGGGTGTGGCCCCGGGGTTATTCTGCCTAGGTTTCCCCAGGGATCAGTGGGCCTCATTACAGCTTCCCCTGCTGGCCTGGGAAGAGTGTGGCCACTGGAACAGACAGACTCAAGGGCCTTAGCCCAACCCTCTACCCGCTGTCCACTGCCTGGTAGGTTGGTCAACACCTGCGGACAAGCACAAGGCTGAAGCCTACCTAGTGAAGCCAGCAGCCAGGCTGGAGAGATTTCGTGGGCACGCATGAGCACTCTGTCCTCGTGCCCCATACAGTCCCGAATCTGTCCTAGGTGATATGAGAGCTATGGAAATGGGACTATGCCTCGTGGACACCTGGTACTCAGAGAACCTTTGCACTTAACCTGGCCTAATAGATGGGGAAACTGAGGCATGACTTGGTTGAATTCAACCTAACAGCTCACATCATCTGAGTAGGCAGGTATAAGGGTGTCTAATCCTGAGGTGAAACACCCACTTCTAGCCAGGCCAAGGGGATCCCATCCTGAACAGGGGCCTGAAATAAAGAGCAGGCCAATGGAAGACACCTCCTGAACTCCTTCATCTTTCATGACCAACCTGGCACGCCATTTCCCTCAGGGACACCAGCTATGCTGTAACAGACCCTGGAGAAGCTGTAATGCATCCTGCAGAGACAGAGCTTGACCAGTCAGTCAGTCTCTTGGTCATATTGGTTTGGGGGAAGGGGTGCGTGGCGCATGTGGCAGGGAGGTTTGCAGGGAAGTGGTGGGTGTGAGGTAGGCTGCTGAGCACACATGACGACAGGACCGGACTCTCTCCCAGGCTGTATATCCACACACCGTCCCTTGCAGGAACAGGGTCGGCCCGCTCTGGCCAGCCACACCACCTGCAGCTCCTGCCTGTCTCCGCTCTCCAGGCTGACGACGGTCCACCCAGACACAGGCCTCACTGCAGGAACCTCCTCATGGCTCTTCTGCCACAAGGGTCCTTACAGCTTCCTATCCCAGCCTCCTCTCAGGACACATCTGGGACTTGGGGCTGCAATGGCTGCCGCAGACCACAAAGCAGCTTTCGGGTCTCAAGTGTCCTAACGTCATGAGGCAGGAGGCCCTCCAGACACAGCGCTAGCCTGGTGCCAGGGAGAGCCCAGGGCATCCCATACTCTCTCAAGCACGCCTGTCTAGACCTCATGTCAACTCTTGGCCTCTCCACCAAAGGGGCTGGGAGGAGGCCCCTGAATGTAGATTTCTCCTCAGAGAACAAGAGTCAGGGAGTGGCCTATCTGCTGTCACGATGGCCACATTCCCAAGACACCCTTCACTGCATTTTTATTATATATCTGTAAGGTCCTCAGTTTTCATTATTCTTCCCAGACCCATTGCCTATATGACCTCAAATCTTAACCAATACTCAACTGTTGTAGAATTGTCTGTTCTGGCTCTCATGGCTTCCCTGGTGGTGATGGCTGGTCTGAAGAAGCGTCTTTGTCTGATATCCACCGGGATGTCTTCACATTCAGTCTGCAGCAGCCTTCACTAGCGCACTTACTGCTTGTTCATCAGACGCTTCTACTCCTGCAAGCGCTCCATCATTCAGGGTGTGGCCCAGGTGATGACTCGGGCTTGCTAGCGTTTTCCCTTTAGATCACATCTATGCAGCTCTCCCCCACCCCACATTGCCCTGTTCACTCTCAGCCCTGGCCCTGCCAGGTGGACCACTGTCGACACCTCCATGGAAGGCTTTGAGGATCCCTCCCCCTCCCCCATTACATGTGGCAGGATAAATGACTTGGCTCGGGAGCCTTAACGACAGAGGTTTCCCAGCAGATCATAAGGTTCCGCCCTTTGGTTGGTTAGCAGGCTCCCAGGGACAGCAGGGCCAGAGAAAGAATAGGCTAAGTGCATAAGATGCCATTCCCCAACGTGCAGCTATCTGGAGGGACCCTGAACTTCCTGGACAGTGTAAGGAAGACCTAGGCTCTCCTAAAAAGCTAACTTCTCACTTGCCCTTGGGCTGCTATCCCGGGGACTCTACTCTTCATCCAGCCTGCCAGGGTGGGAGGAAACCCACTACTATGAGCAATAACAAAATAAATACCTGACATATTCCCCTTGCCTGCTCTGCATCTCAGTACCCTAGGACCTGCCCAAGTTCCTTTGTAAGCCTCCAACCTGGCTTCCCTGATGTCCTAGCTGATATACCCAGCCAACCTTAGGCAACTCTCTTGCAGCCCTCAGGACAGGGAATTGGATCTTCCCATCAAGGCTCCCTTACAAGCTCAGGGGTCACACCCTGTGACCTGCTGGGGGGTGGGGGAGCATCATTTAATCCAAACCATGATCAGAGAGGGGGAACAGAGCCAGTAAACGTTCAGAGCCCAGAGGAGCTAGACCACAGACTCTCTGCAGGGGAAGCATGGCCTATGAGTCTGGGCTTTTACAACCGCAGTGTCTCGTCTTAGAAAGTGTCTGGAGTGAGGACTGGACGTATTCCACACCCCAGGGAGGAGGGCTTCCTGAGCCTGGCCCTGTGCCCCAGCTATGGCTGGAATCACTTCACACTCACACGGGCTGGGTCTGGGTACCAGAGACCTGTAAAGCAGAAGGGGTCAGGAGGGTCCTCAAGATCTGGGTGACCTCGGTGGGGGAGGGGAACTACGGCTCTGCAGATATACTCATCAGAATGCACACCCTTTCCCAACACCCTCGGCTTCTGGGTGAGCCAGCCTCCTCCACAGAAGCTAGTCTTTGTTAACAGTGTTGTCATGGCAACTGCATCCAGGGAGAACTCTCTCTTTAAGGTAGAGTCGGAGGGTGATACTTGGAGAAACTGAAGTGTTGGTGACAAGCAGGGCACTGGCCCCCTGGCTCTGTCCACACTCCTCCCTCCTGGGCAGGCCTTCTCCTCACACCCTCTACCTGTCCCAGAGTTTTAAGTCCATTACTCTCTCCTCTCCTTGGAGGTAGAGAGCAACATGCCTCAGATCTCTGTTCACAATGTTCTGAGACTCGGATCTTCACCCCTTCCCCACTATGCCCAGCGGCTCAGAGAATTCAATCCACATCTCATCAGAATGGCCACTGTCCTGGAGAGGGGGTCCAGAAGGACTGAGAGAGACTGAGCTCTAGGGAATCACTGACAAGACACTTGGGGACAGTCGCTGTAGAAGCTTAGGCACCAGTACACCATGCCTGTATAGGAAGACTTGCGCCCCAAATAATGCTAAGGGCCAAAAGGAGACCTAGCAGAGGCCATGTCTCACAGTAAGGAAGTCATTGAAATGTTCAGAATGCTGGAGAATAGAGGATTCAGTAAGTGGAAGGGGGTTCAGGAGAGGCCTGGGGTGTGCTAGGCCAGACAGGATGTTATCTCAATGCAAGAGGGGGCAGCAGCTGGCTGCTGGTGATATTGAGGCAAGTGAGGCTTGGGGATAGGATGGCAGTGGATAGGACACCCATGGTCACCCAGAAGAAGCCAGCAAGCACAGCGCATGTGCTAAAAGAGCCCCAGGTTCTGGGACTGACAGAAGCTGGGGTCAGCTCAGCATGAAGAACGGAAGTTGTAGTGGCAGGGAGGACCCGGATCCTGAGAGATAAAAACACTGAATGTCTTGAGACAGGCGGCAAAGCTCTCTGGAGAGGCTTACAGAGAGGTCAGAGGAAAAGGAGGACCAAGAGCCAGGCAGCCAGACCTGGATGCCAGAGCCTCTGGGAGCAGGGACAGTGGAGCCCATAGCCTCTGCAGTGGGGCTCCCTGTGGGGAGGGGCGCATGCCAGATGGGAGTGGGCTGGGAGTGAGTGGGAAGTTGAGAATGCGTTGTAAGCAAGCAGAGAACACATCTCCAGTCAGCCTGCCTGGGATGAGGGTGGGCAGGAGCTGGAGAACAGGAGAGGAGGGAAGCCCTGCAAAGCCCTTCACCTCCAAGGACTGCCACTCGTCAACCAGGGACCTGGAAAAGGCTCATGTTTCCAATGCTGTGCCCTGGTGTTGGGCAGAGCTCCCGCCACTGTGTGTGTGTGTGTGTGTGCGCGCGCGCGTGCGTGCGTGCGCGCGCGCGTGTGTGCGTGTGTGTGTGTGTGTGTGTGTGTGTGTGTGTAGCATTGGCCCCAGGCTATTCTACCTAAAGTCAGTGGACATCCCAGAGGCCCAATTTCAGGCCTCCCTTCCAGGAGTTAGCTAGTGCTCCGCTCCCTGAATTCACAGGGAATCCACGGCCCACTCAGGAGGGCTAGAGAGGCTTTCAAGGCTGTCGGCTGCCCTGGACAACACTGGCCAAAGCCTGGCCTCAAGCCAGAGCGGTCCTTGAGTGGGGAGGGTGACTATGCATTAAGTAATTTATTTCACATCCCAGCACCAAGCAAGGATTCCCTAAGGAAGTTCTGTGTCAATTAAATGAGGAGGGAGAGGCTTCTCAGGACAGGGTCACAGCAAGGATAATCCTACGTCATGTTCCACAGCATCCCTGTGATCCAAGGTGTTTTTACAGGAACATTCATGGTCATCTGTGTCATCCTTAGCCAGGGACAGTCATGGATAACACTTACACCCCATCCCTCACGTGACAGCTATCACTGTAGGCTGCCTAAGGCAGCCACTGGCCAGCTCTCCCAGAACAAAAGCCCCTGAGGCCCAGCCCCTTCCCAGCTCTGAGCTGACTCCGCCTCCCAGGTTCTAGTTTACATCAAAAGCTGCTGATGCCAGCTGACTTTTCCAAATTATACCCCAGGATTACAGTATGGAAACCGCCTGGTGACCCCCAACCCAACAACACTCTACTGATGGGCTCAAAACAGCCTACCCACTCTGAACTGGGCCAGGACATCCCTTGTGTCTAACTTTTACACATATCAATAGCCCCAGTCTCCAGACCCAGAAATACGTGAGAAAGACATAAGGCCAAAAAGAGAGCTACATGTCTACCCCAGACCCCTAAAGGGTCAGGGACCCTGCAAGTGACCAGAGGTCACCAGGGCCCTTCCCCTCACAGTCATCACCTCCAAGACACCACACGGTACCCCGTCCCCTCTCTCTCTCCCTCAGCACGTCACTTTCTTGCTAAGTGTCCGCTCACAGGCAGGAGGGAGGTGGGCAACCACAGCAAAGGAACCTGGGAGGCAGCGTGGAGTGGGTGGAAATCACACAAGGCAGATTCTGGAAGCTCTGAGAGAAAAGCAGCCCAAGCAGAACATGGCCGGAGCAGATGGCCTCAGGAGGGAAAGCGGGAAGGAGGGAGGGGGAGTCCCATCAGAGAGCAGAAGGTAGGGACCTGGCAGAGCCCACGGAGGCCCTGGCCAGGTCTTCTCCAACAGGGCCTCTCCTATGGCAAAGGGCCACGCAGACATGGGCATCACAGTGCACTGAGGCCCTCCCCACCACAGTCAGGAGCTCAGTGCCCCCTGCCTTGGCAGGGCATCTTCTCTCGACCTATTTTGCCATGTGGCTTCTACAAGACAACAGTTTTAAGGTCATAAATTCCACCAGCCTAAGACACTCATTGAAGGCCCCTCTTCTGCCAGTGAAGAGACAGACCATTCCAGCATATTCCAACTTCCATTTAATTGCCTCTCCAGGACCCAGTCACCACGTGAAGCTGCTCCTCACCCATGTCCTGGGAGGAGGGACCTTACACAGGTGCAGCTTACCCCCTCAGCAAGGCCCATGTGCTGCCTGCCCAGTATTATTTCCCCTTCTCTTTTCCTTTCTCTTCCTCCCTCTCCTTCACCCCTCCCTACTCTGACTGCAGTTGCTAAGTTACACCAAACCCGCTCTGTTCTCTGTGAACGCTTCCATTGCCACAATTTGCCAGGTAAAAGGCAGCCATCCACTGGCAGCAGGAAGATGTATCTCAGAAAACAAACAAACTCCTGCGTGGTTTTTTGGGGGGAGGGGCTAGGTCACTGGCACCCCTGCCTGGCAACATCCGCTTGAGCTCCCAAACCCCAGGGGACATGTTCAAGAGAACACCGCTTCCACACTTTATCATGGAGTCTGATCACACTCTTCTCAGAAGCAGAGCCTGTGGGCCCAGGAAAACACACACACACACACACACACACACACTTCAAGCTGAAAACCACCCAAAGGGTTGCTGGGCCACTACAATCCACAGCCCTAGAGACAAAAAAAAAAATGGAAACGAGGTTGGACAGGCAGAGAAGCCACTCTCTGTCCCCAGACCACACAGCTATGAGTCCCTGATGTCCTCCCACTATGGATGTCTTTCCTGGGCTGGGTACCGTGGTCCTAAAGTGGTGTCACTGAGGACAAACATGGAAATGCCCCCAGGAGTCATCAGAACCATAGTGTCATTCTGTTGAAACCATGTCTCAGAGGCGCCTGCAGCCTGCCCATGGCTCACAAGTCAAAATCCGTGGCCTCCCAATGCCCTACTAGGATAGGAGGTACTGTTTTGCTTTGGAGAACCCAAGGCCCAGCAGAGCAGGTTCTGTGCCCACAAGGGCTGGAGTGAACAAGAAGAAATCAGGGGGAAGTGGGGGAGCCCTGCGGAGATGAAGGCTCCTGTAGGCCAACCTGACCCTAGGGCAGGAGACCATCCGAGTCTTCCCCCCTTGTCCCACAGGATACGGCTAATAAAAGCAGGGAAAGTGAACAGAAAAGGGCTTCACTGTACTGAACAGGAAAAGAGGGCGCCTGGCCACCTCCAAGTCTCAGGCCCCATGCAGCTCCCAAAGGCAACCTCTTGTCAGTATATACTACCTGCATCTCTCAGAGGCAGCCTGAGATGCAGAGAGTGGGGACCCATCAACACAGTGCCTCCTCAATCATTAGGCCGAAGGATGGACAGACACGGACACACGGACGGACACACACACACACCCCACACACACTTATTCCGACTAGAACCAACCAGCTATACCTGTCGAAGTCTGCGCTCCCAAACGGTCCTTCAAATGACCCCGGCCCACGGGACAGAGGGACACACCTCACCATGCCCCTCAAATGCAAAGCTTACGCCCCAATTCCTTGCCAAATAGCAAGTGCGTGAGATGCCACCCCGGACCCAGAATGCACAAGAGCAAATGGAAACTTCCAACTGCGCAGCCCCGAGCTCCTAGGATCCCCGACCCCCTCCCCCACGCCAGGCCCTGGGCAGCGGACTTGCCAGTGGTGCCCACGCCTGCCACCCGGTGCGCTCCCTCCATGCTCATCGCGGCTGCCCCGTGCGCGGCAGGTGCAGGAGGCACAGGGGTCCCGCCGTCCAGCCCGGGGCGGAGTTCCAGGAACTCCACGCGGGGTTCCACGTCGCCCTACCCGGTGCCGGTCCCCTGACCCACGCCCGTGCCCGCGCCAACGACCCGAGGGGACGGCCCGCCGGAGGACCCGAGGGGCGCGGGGCTGCCGCTGCCTACCTCGGTCCGTGCCAGCGTCGCTCCCGCGTCGCCCTCGTGCCGCAGCCCGGCCCCGAGCAGCGCGCGGCCGGCGCCGGCGGCTCATGCTCGGCGCCCCGGCCCGCGGCTCCCGCCCACCCGCGGCCGCCCCCGCGCTGCGCCAGCTGCGGGCAGAGCGGCTCCCTCCGCAGCCGGCGCCCAGGAGCACGAGCGCGGGGAGCGGGCGGCGCGAGAGCGCGGGGAGCGAGCGGGAGGGCGCGGGGCGAGCAGCAGAGGGGTGCGGGGCGAAGGTGCCGCGGGAGAGGGCGGGCCAGGCTTTCTCAGAAAATGGATATGGCAGCCAACAGCCCCAAAGATGATGTGGCTGCCTCATTAAAACCCATTTGGCCACTCCAGGAGAGCTGCGAAAATGTTTATCAGCGGTACCTGGCGGTGAACGTGCTCCCTTCACCCAGGCACCCTGCAGGGTTGGTAGGCTTTGGCTTCCCTATGGGCACATGAGTAAACTGGGGAAGACTGGGGAAGTGAAGTGAACCTGCGTGATCTCATTGCTGGTGAGTACGGGTCAAGGCTCCAAAGTCACCTTGAGAGATTCTATGGCTCCCATTTTTCCCAGAACCACGAGGAGTCTTCTGGCCTCCAGTGGGACCTTCTGTCTCTGAGAAGATAGCCCCAGGATCCAGAATGACCAGGGCAGGCAGCCAAATTCAAACAAGTACAGCATAGCCAGGCCACAGGTGGCAGGTTTGGGCGGAAGATCTTGAGGGTCCCCACGACACCTCTAGAAGAGAACGGAGACCTTTATTCCTCATTCAGCGAGTTTCTGGAACACCCACTATATGCTAGATGTCAACACTGATCTGGGCCTGGTTGGAGCGGGTACTGTCATAGCAAGTGAACAGGAAAAAAAAAGAAAAAAAAAAGATGTCAGAGAACAGTTCAAGCGTTCAGCGGCTCCAGATCCCCGGAGGAAAGGACAGTAGGCAAAGGAGCCATGGAATGCGGATGCCGATGTTTGTGGTGGGCCAGCGGGTCTTTGAGGAGAGGGCATTTGAACAAAACTGTCCTAGTCAAGCCATGCTGGCTTAGAAGAGTGAGCATCTCAGGCCTGTGCAAGGCCTAGGGCAAAGGCCCTGACGTCCAGGGCCCCTTGGAAGGAGGCCAGAGTGAGTGAAGTGGAGAAGAGACCCCAGGACGTGCCGAGTGACAGAGCAGTTGACCTGGTCACGACGGACCTGTTATGTTCTAAACACAGAGAGAGCTGAGGAGCTGCTAAGGGGGTTTACACGGTGACGTCATGACCTCAGTTTTTCAAAATTACTTTATGGAAAATGTCAGACATTTACTATAATGGAAGTCAAGGCTGGAGGTACAGTTCAGGGGTAGACAGTTTGCCTCCTATGCATAAGGGCCTGGGTTCGATCTCTGATGATGATGGTGGTGGTGGTGGTGATAATGGTGATGATGATGAAGATGAAGAGAGGTCAAAAAGTAAGCACAGCATGCCAAACGGTCCAACTTCAATATGGCTCATTTAATTTGTCTGCATCTCCTCCCACCATTCCCTTTATTTACTATTTGTTCATTTGGCGTGAGCTTTAAAAATGTTCTGTCAGTATAACACGCAGACAAAAGCAAATGCGTGTTCAATAGGCTCTTTAAACACGCAGCAGTGGTTCCGTGACTGTGCTGAAAGGCGTTTGCACCTGGGCTTGCACTGTGAAGAGATTTTCTTTCTTTCTGTTCTTTCCTCCCCACCACCCGCCTGTCTTCCCCCCCCCACCGCCCCATCTTTAATGAATGTTAAGCTTGCTTTTGCTATTTTATGTAAATTTTTATACAATATATTTTATCATGTTTTCTCCTCCCCCAACCCTTCCAGATCCTCCCCACCTCCCTACAAAGCAAAAAAAAAAAAACCTCAAAAACCAAAATCAAAGCAAGCAAATAAGATAACAAGACCAAAAAATGCCAAAATGAAACAAAAGTCCCACAGAAAAATAAAAAACAAAAAACCTGGAGTGCATTTTGTGTTGGCCACCCTGGGCATGGAGTGTGGGCGAAATGACACTCCATTGGAGAAAACAGATTTTCCTGTTCCTAGCAGGTATCAGCTGAAGATGGAGTCTTGTCAGGGAAGGAACCTTGCATCCACGTCCCCTTCCCAGTGGTGGGCTTGAACTGCTGCAGGTCTTGCAGGTGCTCCTACAGATTTCCAGTTCATGTCTGCCTCCATCTTGCTGTGTCTGCAAGACTGTTTCCTTGGAATCACATCCACTTCCCGCTTCCCTGGCAGCTCCCCACTTCCTGCTCTCGTGGTCTTTTTGTCCCCTCTTCCACATAGAACCCTGATCCTTGGCCAATGGGGCATGATTAAGGCATCCCATTTGAGACTGAGCGCTCCGAAATCTCTCGCACGTGCACACATGTACACACAAGTATGTGTGCCATAAACCCGGAGCCTCACACTTGGCAAACAAGCATTGTCTTGCTGAGCTATGTTACCAGTCTGCCAAACTCTTTTCTGAGGTGGAGAATCTTGCTATGCTGCCCTGGCTGGCCTAGAACTCCCAAACTCAAGTGAACCTCCACCTGGTCCTCAGAGTAGCTGGCACTATAAGCACAGGCTCTGTGCAGCCCAGGGTGATGGGGAACTTTCATCATCCCAAAAGCTGAGGTTAACAGACATGCTCCGCTGTGCCTGGCTTGGTTTTAACATAATTTACAGCTAAGGATGTAGTCTATTTTAGGCGATGCCCTGTATACCCTTGCAAAGCATGACTAATCCATACACATCGGTTGGGTGGGGCTGGCGAAAGAAGTCCAGGCCTTCTAAATTGTTACTGGATTGGATCTCATCATCTGTCCGCTCCTGCAAAAGGGGTTTTTAAAAATCTCTACTCTGATAAAGAACTGGAGTAAAAACAAAAAAAAAAATAAAATAAAAAATAAAAACCTCTACTCTGGCCACAGACCAGAAACAACCCCAAAATTCTACAGATGACAGGTGGGTAAATAGGTGTAGCACCCCAACAACGGCATACTTCTCCACAGTAAAGAGGAGAGCTAGTGTTGAACGTAACTTGACTGTTTCTTGGCTGAATTACATGAAAGACACCAAACTCAGAAAAGTTCATCTGTGCTATCTTTTTACGTGATGTCCTACTAACGAGAAAACTGCAGGGACAGAAAAAGATCCATGGTTTCCTGGATTGTTGGTAGCGACAAGCTTGACTAGCGTGGCAAACTGTACTGCCTCCTCATAGGGCTGATCACACAATCCCTAACACCAAAAAGAGCGCATTTTGCTGTGTGTAAAATAATTTAAAATTATTTTTAATTATCATAAAATAATTGAAATTATTAAACTTTATTAAATTGTGTGAACATCTTGCCATCTCTCTCTCTTCAGATACTGTCTTTAGATTTTAAATACATTTTAAGTTTATTTTTTTATTTTTTTCTTCTCTCATATATTACATCCTGAACTGTATCCCCTCCTTGTTCTCCTCCCAGTCTCTCTCCTGCCTCCCCTCTCCCCCAGATCCACTCCTCCTCTGTTTCCCTTCAGAAAAGGGCAGACCTCCCAGATATAGCAACCAAACATGATATAATAGGTTCCAATAAGACTAGGCACCTCCCCTCATACTAAGGCTGGGTGAGGCAACCCAGTAGGAGGAAAAGGGTCTCAAGAGAGGGTGAAAGATTCAGAGACAGCCCCAGTCCCACAGTATGGAGTCGCACAAGCACACCAAGTTACACAACCATGACACATGTGCAAAAGGTTAATCCCTTGCAGGTTCCCTGGTTGCTGGTTCAGTCTCTATGAGCCCATATGAATCCTGGTTGTTGATTGTATAGGTTTTCTTGTGGTGTCCTTGATCCTTCTGGCTCCGACAATCCTTCCTTCCCCTCTTCCGCAGGACTCCGAGAGCTCTGCCTAATGTTCTGCTACCTCTGCATCTGTTCCCATCAGTTGCTGGGTGAAACCTCTCTGCTGACAATCATGCTAGGCTCTGGTCTATGAATATAGCAGAGTATCCTTGACCCTTTTTTTCTGGTCCTGTTTCGTTCTGTCCTAGGTCTCTGGCCTATCCAGCCTCGGATCCCTGGCCCTCCAGGCAGTGTCAGGCATGGATTCCTTCTTGTGGCATGGGTCTCAGTTTGTACCAGTCATTGGCTGGTCTCTTCCACAAGTTCTGCACCACCATCTTGCAGGCAGATACTGTCTGTCTATAGGTTTTAAATACATTTTTTAAGATGCACTTATTTTTATTCCATGTGTATGAGTGTCAGTCTGCATGTGTGTTTGTGCACCAGGTGCATGCAATTCCCAAGGAGGCCGGAAGAGCACATCACATCCCCTGGAACAGGAGTTACAGAACACAGTAGGCGTGATTGGATTATTCAGGCAGCCGCTATCAGAAGGGACTGTTATATGCTCACGGGACTCTGTTTAGTTCTCAGGAGAGAGTTGTTATTAAACTGCTGGACCTCCCCCAGTCTCTGACATCACGTCTCGCTATGTGATGTCTCTTGTTCACTGACGCCCTCTCCAAGGTGAATGGTTTGCAGAGCCAAAAAGTAGCTCACACTAGACCAGGCCAGGAAGTCCAGTCTCCCAGTGAGTCCTGTACACACCTCACAGTTCGGGTATTTTGTTATAGCAATGGTAAAAAAACAACAACCAAAGCAAACAAAACCTGTTACAACAATCAGACTAAGGACGAAGTCGCTGAGCCCAGGATAGCTGTAAGTGTAGAAACAGAGAGAGCTTACAGCTGAGCTGTGCTGTGAAGAGTCCCAACTAGCTGAGTCACAGAAAACGAGGACCCAAGGATGCGTGTATAGAGTGTCTCTGTCATCTCTAGCAAATTTAAATTGCATGTTAATCCTTTTTCTCAGGCAGAGCATACAAGCCCAGATCCGTAGTAAGATTCTGGCACTGAAGACTCTAGGCAGGGTTTTGGGGTGGTCAGATGCCTTCCCCAGCATCCTCCCCTGGTGGAGATGTGCAATGATGCTTTTCTGAAGGTGTGCCTTTTGTCCGTGGCTGAGATTCAGGGCCAGGGACCGGGGCGTAGTTCTGAGCTTCACCCACGTGAGCTAGTTCAAGTGGGATACTTTTGAAGTGGCTGGACAGTGTAGGCTGTGGGAATGAGAACTCGTGCCTAGAGAGCCTTCTTGGCATAACTATAGCCATCTTGGTCATATCTGTCATTGTGCCAGGCGACATGGCATAAATCACAAACACTATAAGACAAGCTCCGCAGAGTGGTGGCCAAGCACAGCGTGCTGGTGACTGTTGAGCTGACAATGGCAGTTGGTTTTTGAGTGGGCCCAGACACAGCTCACCTTTGTCCATAGTAGCGCTCTTTCTTCTGCCCTCCCCACTTCGTGTGATGTGCGGTCCCTACTACACCGCACTGAGGACTCCTGGGTCCACCTGCCTCCTCCTCTCTCTACCCACATGCAGATGGTTACAGCCACACACAGGTGCTGCCGTGTCTCAGTTGTGTTCCCCTGAAGCTCTCTAAGGTAGAGCTGCCACCATGACTATCACTGTGACCAGCACTGTGGTCCCACAGGAACCAGTGGTTCTCAGGGTCTCTGGTCCATGCCCAGTGAGTCCCCCTACTTCCATTTCGGCTCTCTCTCCTGACTTCTCCTGCCTCCTGTTCCGCTGTGTACTTACTGTCCTGCCTGGACCCTTACCCTGCATTTCTTTCTTTCCTCTACCTTTGGAGCAGTCCCCTGGCCGTCCCCAGTGACAGGTGAACCCACTCCACCTTCTCCACATGCCCCCTCAGCCATTTGAGGATTGTTGAGGGAATCGCGCGGTACTGTGTGCACACTAAACCCATAGGAAATTCAGCAGCACCCCTCAGCCATCCTCCTGCACCCCCTTCTCTCCTGTTTTTACATTGTGAACTATGTCCTACATTCAGAAGAATGTGTGAAATGTCTGTTTATAGGCTGGAGAATAATCAACACGAGAACGCCCACAAAAACTTGAGGGAAGAAGTAGGACACTGCTGCCTCAGAGACGCCTCTTGGGTCTTTCAGCAGTGCCATCCCCCTCCCCAAATCTCCTCCCTCCAGTGACCCTCATCTTGGTAACCACTCTCCTGTCGCTGTATGAGCCTTCCATTCCAGCAGCTATGATGACGGCTTTTTAACTTTGTAAATAGGATCATACCTTGGATCACATTTCTGGACAGGTTGAATAATCCTAACATTCAAAATGCATCAAAATAGGATTTTTTTTTTAATATCACAAGTGGAAAATTCCGCACCTACCTTTCTAGGATGGGTTGCAGTCAGTCACAAAGCAGGCATTCTAAAATATGGTAGATATGTCAGGTTACATGTGTGAAACATAGATGGACCTAAATATGGTAGGTATGTCAGGTTACATGTGTGAAACATATAGAACCTAAAGATGATAGAAATGTCATGTTACATGTGTGAAACATATACAGACCTAAATGTGGTAGATACGTCAGGTTACATGTGTGAAACATATAGGACCTAAATATAATAGATATGTCAGGTTACATGTGTGAAACATAGATGGACCTAAATATGGTAGGTATGTCAGGTTACACGTGTGAAACACAGATGGAGCACAAGTGAGTTTTGCGTCTGAACTTGGGTCCCTCCCCTGGGATATTTCATTGGGTATATACAAATATTGCAGAATCTGAAAATGCAGGAAATTCAAAACACTTCTTGCCCCCAAGCATTTTGGATAAGGTATACTCAATCTGTATCACTAAGATCAAATTTATGAATAGTCATAGTTTATTCATGCTGACTGTTGCTTGGTGCCCTGATGTGTAAGTGTGCTTTAATATGTCATCATCAAACAATGACAAGTGACAAATACCTCAGCTAGTAGAGTGCTAGCCTAGGATTCATGAAGCCTTTGGCGTGATCCCCAGAACCACGTGAACTGGAAATGGTGACACACACCTGTAATCCTAGCACTCGGGAACTGAAATCAATCATGGAACATGAGAAATTCAAGGTCATCTTCAGCTAAGTTGGAGGCCAGCATGACTACATGAGACTCTGTCTCAAAAGGACCAAAACAATAAGAAATTATAAGTATGTGAGGTTTAAAAAAAAGTGTTAATTAGCTCAGTTTGGCCATTCTACAATATATATATTTTTTCTTTTTTTCAAAGTCACAATATATCATGAATATGTATAATTTTTATCAGTTTTTAAAATAGATGCCTGTGCCGGTTGGGTTTTGTCAACTTGAGACAAACCTGCACATATCTGGGAAGAAGAAGCCTCCTTTGAGAAAACACCTCCATCGGATCAGCCTGTAGACAAGTCTGTAGGGCGTTTTCCTGATTAATGATTGATGTGGAAGGGCTCCACTCACTGTGGGTGGTGCCACCCTTGAGCAAGTAGTCCCATGTTGTCGCTGAGCAAGCCATAAGGAGCAAGCCAGTAAGCAGTGTCCCTGCATAGCATCTGCTTCCGTTCCTACCTCCCGGGTCCTGCTCTGAGTCCTTGCCCTGATTTACTGTGACCTGAGAGCTGTGAGGTGAAATAACTCTTTCCTCCCCAAGCTGCTTTTGGTCATGGTCCCTCGGCTCAGTAATAGAAACCGTACTTAACAAGTTACTGGGATATACTTATTCAGTTTACCATTAGTAGGTACTTCAGGGGCTGTCATGGTTTTGCGGTTTTGAACAACACTTTGTGGACATCCATACACTGGACTAACATTCCTTGAACACGTGCTCTGTGCCAAGTATTGGGACAGAGCAGTGATCAGAACAGTAAAAAGTCCTTTCCTCCACAGGCATTGCAGAGGTGGTGGTTACAATAAGCCAAAGAAATCCACCATTTACGTTATATGTTAGAGGGCGACAGGTGCTCCCTGGGAACCCAGCTCAGGGGACAGAGGAAACATGACAGGGTGAGAAGGTACTGCTGGGCTGACAGCCACACAGGGACTTGGGGCTAGAAGGATGTCAGCACCATGGCGTTCCAACAGAGGGAGGACTGGTGTGGAGAGCCCAAGGTGGAGGAGGGAGGCAGCCTAGACGAAGGTGTGGTAGTTTAAATGTAATTGGTCCCCATAAGCCCATAGGGCGTGACACTATTAGAAGGTGTGACCTTGTTGGAGTAAGTGTGGCCTTGTTGGAGGAAGTGTGTCACTGTGAGGGCGGGTTTTGAGGTCTCCTATGCTTAAGCTATGCCCAGTGTGGAAGCAGCCTCCATCTGCTGCCTGCAGATCAAGATGTAGAACTCTCAGCCCCTCCTCCAGCACCATGTCTGCCTGCGTGCCACCCGCCATGATGATAATGGACTGAACCTCTGAAACTGTGAGCCAGCCCCAGTTAAATGTTTTCCTTTATAAGGGTTACAGTGGCCATGGCGATAGAACCCCTAACTAAGACAAAAAGTAGGCGGAGAAGGGTCTGTGCGACACAAGGGTGGCAGCAACCCCAGATGTCCCAGGACAATTGGTGCAGACCTGACGACACTGTCCTTACCTCCAACACCAGCTGCAAACTCAGGGGTCCCGGAGACAACTGACAGCAAATTTGGAATTCTCACTACCCCAGGTGAGCACTATTCTCCAGAACATGGCCTTAAAAAGGACAAGCATCAGGACCAGCAGAAGAGGACTCCATGGGCAAAGCTCACATGCTGCTATGCCCAGACTTATGCTGTGCATCCGGGGTGTCATTTCGTGCATGTGAGCAGGGCCCAGCTCCTTCCATGCACAACTCAGGCAGAGGCTCCTTTCTGATCCATTTGGGTATGACACTGCAGCCAGGGGACAACGGTACAGCAACTTCAGTTGACAGTTCTTGACTGCTTTTATTTATGACACTCATTCCATAAATTCAAGCCGGTGTTCCTGCAGGCTGTGTAGAACTATGCCTTACCTGCAGAAAGGTGCAGAAAGGGAATGGGCGCTTCTAAGTTATTTTTCTTGTGAGTCGGGGCAAGGAAACAGAATAACAGACAATAATGTCAACCTCTCAAACCACGAGCCAAAATAGAAATAGGCATTTCCTCTTTTCAAGTCATCAGCAGGGGGTGGAGAGGGCAGATTCAGAGCCATGGCTGAGGGCACAAACAACTTGGTGGGAATACACCACTTACCACAGAGCAGCACAAAGGGACCTCCACAAACACACAGCCCACAGGAATGGACATTGGACATTTCTCCAAGGGGGCAGAACACGTACATTTCTTTTGACCTGGGATCTATATTTCTGGACCACACCTGGTAGGACTCTTGTACATGAACACCAGAAGACATATCCTTTTGGTGTCTGCTAGTTCTCAAAACAGTCCTCTGGCCAAAGGGACGTGTTTCGAGTGCCTTATTGTGCCTCTTCCAGGCGCATTCTGAGGGATCATAGTCTGGTCTCATGCAGACATGTTTTGAGAGGCATATTCTGCCATAAACACCTCCTCTTGTGTCTCCCTTTGATTTTCTCCCACTTAAACGTCTATTATTATTTTTTGAAAAGACATGAATATGTCTCCCAGCTTCCATACAGTCTATCTCTTCCCACTCAGAGTTAGGGTTCTCTGCAGAATGAATTGTCTCCTTCTCTGAGTTGAAGGTGTACATTAGGGCCTGTGCAAAGCCCTGGGTTTAATCTCCAGAACACATGACACATGCATACACACCCACATGAAACAATCTTCCAATTTGCCTGCTCCCGGGCATTGGAGCAAAACCATTCTTTTAAAGGGAGAGAAGTTTTTTCTGGCTCAAAATTTGGGGGGATACATCCATCATGGCAGCAACCCAGCTCCATGACAGTGGGGACACATATCAGTGACCCAGAAAGCACAAATGAATCAGAAGTGGGGGCAGGCTGTGAACCTCAAGTTCCCCTAGCCACCCTTCCAGAGATTCACTTCCTCTAGCTAGGCCCTGCCTCCCAAAGGGTCCACAAGCTCCCAGAACAGCTGCTAACCAAGTATTCAAACACATGGGCAAGCTTATAGAGGACATGCTCCATCTAAACCATAATATTCTGGTTCCAGCCCCACAGACTAGGGACTTTCTCATAATACACATTCAGTTCAAGTTTTAAAATCCCAATAGTCTTAAAAGCCTTGACACTAAACTTTCCCCCTATCCCCAGTACTGGGGATGGGAGAATTCAAACCATCCTCAGTGAGCTGCCAATGGCTCAACAGGGATTTCAGACACTTAAATTTGATGGTATCTCTCCCTTCTTTGAAAAATGACACTTTCCACCACATCTAGGAAGGGGGGGAAAAGTTCCATTAATGTCAGCAATTGGGAACACTTGTCCTTGGTCAAAGAAAAAGGGTCAGCATCATGAATTTCAGTAACTCCTTGGAAGAATTTGCTGTGTGGTGCCAGCAAGCTTCCCCCTGGCGGAGAGGACTCTCAGGGTCATTCTCCAGGTTGTCTCCAAGGATGCTGGGTTTCCAGTCCAGCACAAAAGCAGCTGGGGAGTGATTCTGCCCCAACAAGAAGTGAAAAGCTGAACAAGCCAAAGAATGACTTGGATGGGATCGTTTGCAGACTGATGAGGAAAGCTTCTCCAAACTTAAGAATATGAGTAGAGAAACCTTCCAAAACTGAGAAGGGAAAGGGGGTGAAAAGCTACAATATCTAAGAACCGTGGAACAGCTCTGTGTAAGTACTTATGGCAGGAACACCAGGCTGAGAGGACAGGAACAGACACAATACTTAAAACAAAAAAAATGACATTTTAAACTCCCCTAAATTAATGTCGGACAGCAAGCTAAAAGTCCAAGGAGTTTAATAAACAGGAAAGGGGAGACATACAGAGCATGAAAGCTGCATCTAGGCATAGCACGGCCAAACTTGAGAGCAACTTTTCCAACCTCGTAAGGACACAAAGGAAGAAAATCATTTTTAGGGGCTCGGCGTTAAGAATTCCCTCTGACTTCTCTCCACAGACCAGGCAGGAAGAGAGTGGCGGGGAAGGTGTACTGAGAACCGGGCAGGTAAAAACCAACCAAAGCTTCTGGAGTTCTTGGTCTTAGTTGCTCAGATGGGTAAGTTTATTGAACAACAATATGTTTGATTTTGTGTGTGTGTGTGTGTGTGTGTGTGTGTGTGTGTGTGTGTGTGAGCACTCCTTTGTGCATAGGTGAAGACAATGATAGCGGTCCTACAAGGAACAAAAGAGGGGGCATGGTGGGGTAGCCCTGCTACCCTAGCACCCAGCAGGCAAAGACAAGTGAATCATGTCTGAAGCCAGCCTGGGCTATACAATAAAATAATGTCAGGGAGGGGGATCAACACATAGGAGACCGCTGTTCTGTGTCTATGGAGGAGGCTGCTGGTCTGTCCATTAGGATGCCTTTTATAGATACAGCCAAAATCCACCTGACATTTGACGGAGGCGGATGCCAGAGTCACTTTGTATGTTGGCTACTGGCAAAGCTGGATTACTCCATTTTAATCAAGAAGATGTGAGCAAGCTATCCCGCTCACCCTGCTTTGGAAGCTTGCACGCCCCGGAGAACCAATACCTACCTGCGGACTACTCACCCGCTGCCAAGTCTGCGGCATGAATTACTGAATGGAAACTCAGACATTTCTGACTAGATCAGACCTGATGCTTTGACTCCCGCCTGGGAGTGGGGGAGGGGCAACCACAGCCAGGTGCTAGCTCCATCCTTCATGACCACTCGTCAGGAATCACAGATCAAGTCTGTGCTTACACCGTGCCTTGGCAGTGACCCAGGGCTCCAGGCCTTCTCGGGGGGTTGTCATTTGGTCTCATCTCAAGTTCCTGGAACTTCTTTAATAAAGGGGAGTCATGTGGTTCTGATGGACACTGGGTCAGGCCTTGGCTGTCTGGAACTCCTGGGACCAGGTGGCTTTCCTGCCACAGCTTCCCAGTATGAGACTGCAGACCCCGCAACCAGATTGGAAGACTCCCTTGAGTAACCTATATGTCTGATGTGTCAATGTTATGCTTTAACTTCTACCATCGACTCCTGCTTTTCCTATTTCCTTACTATGGCCCTGGCCGTTTCCACGGGAATGTGGAAGCACAAACCCTCTCCGAGCCTGTACAGCATGGTTAAAGAGTCAGTTCTTGGAAATGAGGTATGTTTTCTCTCATCTGGACCAAGACCTTGAGCCTGAAGCTAGTGTGCAGTGGGTGCCTTTGATGAACTGACAGGGCCAGAAACTTCTGAAAAGAAGAAGAGGTTTTGTATGTCCTGGGCTGAATTTCAGTTGCCCCTCCTGGACCCATTTGGAAAGGCTGTTTTTCACAAGGCTTTTCCTGGTGCTGTGCACTTGGGTGTGCCCTATCCAGACAACTAAGGAGAACATTTAAATATGTAGCTCCAGGTCTCCGCTCCTCCCTGCTCCAGGAGAGGAGCTACACTAGGAACTGTCCAGATTCTGATCAAATGTTTGCAGACTCTAGAGTCAGCGTGTGGGAAGGGCAAATGCGCCTGTGAGGTTCAGTCATCATCCTGAGCCAGAACGTGAAGCACAGCCAGACGGTGCTGGCCACTGACTTGGGGTTTAATTATTGCTTTGTGCTGCTGCCTGCTTGTTTGGGGAGGACTAGGGACAAATTCAGGGCTTACACGTGCTAGGTAAGCACTCTATGCCTGATCCTTAGCCTCTCTGACTTTTTTATTTTGAGGCAGAGTCTTTTATACCAGGCTTTCTTTTGGTCCCAAAACAAGCTCCCAAATCATGACACAGAGACTTATTCTTAGTTGTAAGTAGGGATGGCACTTTAGTTTCCTGGCTGCCCAAACCCAAATAATCACACAGAAACTGTATTAATTAAAACACTTATTTGATGTAGGTCTTCTATCTATCTGTTGTTTCATTGGTTAATTAATAAAGAAAACTGCTTGGCCTGATAGGTCAGAACATAGGTAGGTGGGGAAGACAGAACAGAATGCTGGGAGAAAGAAAGCAGAATCAGGCAGACGCCATGAAGCTCCGGGCCGAGATGGATGTGGGTTAGAATCTTCCCAGTGAGTGATACACAGATTATTAGATATGGGTTAAAGCAAGATGTGAGAGTTAGCCAAGAAGAGGCTAGATATAATGGGCCAAGCAGTGTTTAAACAAAGAAATTTGTGTGTTGTTATTTTGGGGCATAAGCTAGCCAGGCAGCCAGGATCTGGACAGGAACACAGCCCACTGCTCTCATTACAACACTTATTAACTAACTTTATATCTTAAATTAACCCATTTATATTATTTTATATTTTACCATGAGGCTCATGTTTGTTACCTCTTGCTTCTTGGGCAGCTACATGGCATCTCTCTGACTCTGCCTTCTTTCCTCCTCTATCTCTGCTTGGATTTCCCACCTTGCTATAGTTTGCCCTGTCATAGGTTAAAGCAGCTTCTTTATTAACCAATGGTTATAAAAACATATTCATAGCATACAGAGGGAAATCCCACATCTGTTAGCTATGAATGCTTAGTCCAGCTTAAGCTCATTTCTGGCTAGCTCTTTTAACTTAAATTAACCTGTTTCTCTTTATCTACCTTTTCCCCAGGGCTTTTTACCTTCTTTCTTTCTATATTTCTTACTTTTCTGATGTCTTTATGTCTGACTGGCTGGCAGCTGCCTGGCTTCTGGCCCCAGGCATGTCCTTCTCTTTCTCCTTCCCTTCTTCTCTCATTCTTTTCTTTTTTTTCCTTATTCTTTTCTTGAGCCCAGATTTCTCCTCCCATTTATTCTCTCTGCCTGTCATCCCCACCTATCTCTCTTCTGCCTAGTTATTGCCATTCAGATCTTTATTAGAGTAATCAGGTGCCTTAGGCAGGCAAGGTGAAACACGTGCAACACATCTTTACATAATTAAACATATATCCTTACATCACTAAGCAAATGTAACACACCCTTACACGGTTAAAGTAATACTACACAACAGTCTTTCTAAGTCCCCCAGACTTGTCTTAACTCTGTAAATCAGGTGGGTTTTGAACCTATGATCCTCCTGCCTTGGCCTCCTGAGTATATGAGAAGGGAAATGGACTATCAGAGAAACACTTATTCAGGATAACAGTTCTTGCTTTTGTTTTTTCACCCCAGGGAGCTTCTATCTCCAATGGGCACTCTTACAGACTACCCTCCAGGAAGTGGGTCCACACAAGGGCTCAGCGCCCGCTTCAGAAGATAAGGAAAGGCTAAAATGGTGCCAGGCATCTGCTGTCATTAAGGCCCACAATTCCACAACTGCTTCCCTTCCTTCATCTTCTTTAGACAGGGTCTCACTACATAACCGTGACTGATCTTGAATTCTCTATTCTCCTTGCTCAGCTTCCCAAGGGCAAGAATTACAGGCATGTAATCCAGCTTGATGAGGAGACTGCATACCCTTTCTCTGCCTTGGGGCGCTGGGTTGGGGGCTGAGGTCCTCGGAAGATGGTCACGAGGAGGCAGTCTGTTGATCAGCACCAAGGACAGCAATCAGCGCGGCCCTTCCAGAGTCCTGAAAGTCAGATGTTTAGCATGGACCAACTCCAGGGATAATCCAGCTGAAGGAATATCTTCATAAACAGGTGTCTGTGAGACAAAGTCCCTTTCTCCTCTGCATAGCTAGACTCCCACTGTCATTCCTTAAGAACTAGGAAGCCAAGCATTGGTGTGAATGAATGTATACAAAGGGGAGAGGATGGACAACCTCCCTGGGAAGAAATATACCATGTGCACCCCCAAAATGGTGAGCCATCTCCAGCCTGGCTCTGTGAAGGTCGATCTCGAGGACCTCCATGGTCACATGGTTCTCTTATTTGGAAGTTCAAAGTGCCCCTTGATGAAGGGACTGCTTGGAGACCATGGGCACAGTTTTCAGGAAGTAGCAGGTGGGTTGTCACTAGCAGCTCCAACCACAGCCAGTCTTAGTCTGGACTATGCCACTCAGTGGCTGTGCAAATATAGGCAAATCCCTCAGGCTCTCCAAAAACTTGTCTTGATGTCATTAAAATGGTATAAACTGAGACTACCTCTAGAGGAGTGAGGTGCTGACAAGGGTAAGGTACCAGGAGAGTGCCCACCAGCAATAAACACACAATGTCCCCAAACATCTTTACCCAGTCCAACAGGGCAGGCACTCAGAAATGGGGATTTGAATAAAACATTTGTTAAAGGATAATAAACTCCCGAGGCTGACAGGGGTTTGTGGAAGTCCTTGAATGCCTTGCCTGGGAGAGGGGTGCTGTAGTTTGGATATGATTTGGTTGTTCCCCCCAAAGATCTGTGAATGGGACCTTAAAGAGGTGGGACCTGGTGGGAGTTCCCTGGGTCACAGGGACGCTGCCATCAGAAGAGATAAGGCAGCTCTCGGGAGAGGGTTGAGGCCCCACCCCTGAGCTCTTTTGCCTTCCACAGAGTGACTGACTACTTGCCCTACCCATCCATCCTCCCATGATTGCTAGCTGCCATGACGTGACACGGTGAAGACCCTCACCAGAACAGAACCATGCCCTTCGCTGCCAACATTGAAAGCTAAAGAAACTTTTCTTAGGACGCCGGCCTATCTCAGGTACCCCTAAATCACTGAGAAGCTCACCGCTACTGTCAGGATGGTTGGTGAGCCCAGGAAAGACACAAGACCTTGTGGACCAGTCTGCATGTTAAGGGTGGAGATGTCCTGCGTGTCTTCCCCTCTTTGCTTCTCTTTGCTCCACTGGGAAGTGGAGAGCCACACACAGAGGCTCTCTGTTAGCCCATTTCTTTCAGCTGAGGGGGAAACTGTTGAGCACTCCTGATTTACTGGAGGTTGAGACACTTATCCAAACCCAGTGTCTGAGCCCCCTTGTTCATTTATAATTGGGGTAACAAGTTTTCATGTAGATAAAAAGATTCTGCCACAAATCAGGTGACTAAGGGATCATATAACCTAATCTCTGGTGCTTCTGTTTTCTTTAGCCTTTGACAGCAGTGACGGTGACAGAATGCGGGCAGTGGTGGCAAGTAGTGCCCTTTGATTTAGTCTCCCTGCAGGCCTCTGGGACAGGGACCCTTAGCCCTGCATGGGCTATACAATCGCAGGCTGGCAGTTCTCAGGCCATGGTCTGAGGTTCTGGAGACTTTAAACTCTTTGCACTCTTCTGGTGGCCAGGGCCAGCAGGCTCCTCTCTGACACTTCCAGCCTTTATCAGCCCCAAACTCTTTGCCTCTTCTACCTCCCTTCCTCCTGCTATGGTCACTTTGATGCTGTTCAGCAGTTACTCAGCTGTGAGGGGCCACAGCTAGATTGTGAAATGTCTTCCTCTGTCACAGCTCAGGGGCTGGGGTGCAGTTGGCACATCTGCCGCAGCTTGGGAGCCCCTCAAGTACTGGGTACACAGCCTAGGTCACTCAGGAGCAGGCATTTGTGACCCCCCAGGACTGATCCTTATGGGGGGATGGGGTCACCAGGAGGAATCACCAGATCTGTCCTCACCACAGAGCTGATTCCTGCCTGCACACTTTGCTGGTGGGTGGGTCCAAGGCGGGAGCTTTTCAGCAATTAAGTGGAAACCAGCAATAGCTGTTTAAGAGCCCAAGACATTGGAAACCAGGCTGCAGGGACTCTCAGACCTGGAAAGGAGCAGCTGCAGATGGATTGCGCTAAGAGGTTGGGGTGGGGTTTGGAATGCACGCTGGGCTGTTTGGGAGCCCAGCCTCAGGGATCCTGAGTCAAGCACTGTCGGGGGTCAGCCATGGAGAGTGTTGGGCCCTACGGTTGTGCCAGGCCAGGCCACATCGCAGGGCAACCCTGAGATACTCAGGTGTGGAGTCGCTGCTGGAAGCTGATGCTTTTCCCGTGGTCCTCAATGATGCAACAATCCTTGGCCCTCTGCTTCTCAATTCCTGTTGCTACCTCAGCCTGCACTAGTGAAAGTGACCAAGAAACACCTTGGAAACAAATCCTTACCGGGACGTGGCCTTGCAACGCCAGGGAGCCTTCTCACTGCCTTGGGCCTTAATACCACCAGTCACAGCAGGAGCTCCACCCAGGAAGCGCCCCCCTGTGGCTGAAGTAGAAATGATTCTATAGGTCTGGAGAGGCTCCAAACAGCCCTGGAGGAGGGCATCTGTGGGATTCGCAAGTCCTCTGATGACTGCTAGGGTACTGTGGGGGTAATGTCATGATTGTTAATTGAAGGAGGAGGCCCCAGCCCACTGTGGTGCAGCTCTTGGGCAGGCAGTTCTGGGCTATATATGAAAGTTAGCTGACCATTCTCAAATAAGTAGGCTTCCTCCACGGCCTCTGCTTTCAGTTGTGGTTTGACGGACCAAGACTCCCCCTGAAGGTCACCATGAACACCCCCAAAAATACTTCACCCAACCAAAAGCAAGAAAAAGTTTGGAGAGAACTGCGCCCAAATTCCCTAAATGATTGTTTATAAATGTTTGTTTACATTTAAAAGGGGATATGCTATAGAGATTTGCATTGGTATGGATCTTGGTTTATTGGTACAAATTTAAGATCAGTTTTGTTATATGTATATTTCTGCTCTTGATTAAGGTATTGTGTTTGTACAGCACATTTAAAAGTGTAATATATAATTAAGAAATATAGGTTAATAGAGAGTCATCTATAATAATCAAGTTTGTAGTCGTTTTAGTTAGGTTTTCTATATAGAGAAAGATACATTTCAATTAGATAGATATTCATCAAATCTTTCAGAGACCTTCAAAATATGGCATTTAAAATGTTTCAAAAAACTTAGGACTTTTCATGACAGTAAGACACATTTGCTCCTGGCAGCACCAATTACTTTAAGAGAATGATGGGTACTGAAGAGATTCATTATGGAGTTTGCTAGCCATTTGAGCAAGAAACTGCTCTTGCCTGGACTGCTTGATGTTATGCTATATGAACTGGACATGCAGGACCCACAGAGAAATGACTGCTGAACTTGCCTAAAGGTGAGACCATCCTTCAGGGTTCCTACTGCATGAAAGAGTCTGCCAGACATTCTGCAGGACACAGAAGAAAGTGACTGACAAACTGCTGATATAGGCAGAACTGTCTTTGAAATTTCCTGCTTCATAGAAAAGTCTGCTAGATACTATAGGCTGGTAGGCTGAAGATGGAACAGATGCTCCAACAGTACAGAAGAACTTTGGGTGGCTGTCCAGGCGGCGAGCTGCCTCTGTCAATTCTAGAGTTTTGGAAGTTGCCTACAATGTACTTCCTATTTACTTAGGTAACATTATAGGATACTTCTGGAGTCTTTGATGGAGTTGAAAAATATATAGTTATAATTATAGTTTTCCTTAGGTATGACAAAAGATAAAGTATATATAACTATTGTAACTATAATTCTTGTTTTATAGCTGTTCTGTTATATGTAAATTTACTATGTTAAAGTTAAAACCATCCTTTTTATTTAAACAGAAAAGGGGAGATGACATGGGATTTCCTTCTGTGTATGTGTAGCTTTTATCAATTAATGAATAAAGGAACTGTCTTGGGCCTGTGCAGAGCAGAATAGAGGTAGGCAGAGAAAACTAAATTGAATGCTGGGGGAAAGAAGGTGGAGAGAAGCCATGTAGCTTCACCAGAGACAGACGCCGGAACTTTACCTGGTAAGCCACAGTCACATGGCGATACACAGATTAATAGAAATGAGTCAGACTGATATGTAAGAGCTAACAGATAAGAAGTTAGAGCTAATAGGCCAAGCAGTGGTTTAATTACTACAGTTTCTGTGTGGTTATTTTGGGGCTTAGCAGCCAAGAATAAACAAGCAGCCCTCCTACAACAGGATACAGACCTAAACAGAGAACTTTCAACAGAGGAATCAAAAATGTCTAGAAGACACTTAAGGAAATGCTCAACATCCTTGGTCATCAGAGAAATGCAAATCAAAACAACTCTGAAATTCCATCTTACACTTGTAAGCATGGTCAAGATTAAAAACACTGATGACAACTTATGCTGAAGAGGTTGTGGGGAAAAGGGAACACTTCTACATTGCTGGTGGGAATGCAAGCTGGTACAACCCCTTTGGATGTCAGTGTGGCGATATCTCAGAAAATTAGGAAACAACCTACCTAAAGACCCAGCAATACTACTTTTGGGTATATACCCAAAGGATACTCAATCATACCACAAGGACATGTGCTCAACTATGTTCATAGCAGCATTATTTGTCATAGCCAGAACCTGGAAACAACCTAAATGCCCCTCGACCAAAGAATGGATAAGGAAAATGTGGTACAATTACACAATGAAGTACTACACAGCAGAAAAAAATGACATCTTGAAATTTACAGACAAATGGATGGATCTAGAGAACATCATATTGAGTGAGGTAACTCAGACCCAGAAAGACAAATAGCATACGAACTCACTCATAAGTGGCTTTTAGACATAAACCCAAAAAAAAAACCTACAATTCACAATCCCAGAGAACTTAGACAACAATGAGGACCCTAAGAGAGGCATACATGGATCTAATCTACATGGGAAGTAGAAAAAGACAAGATCTCCTGAGTAAATTGGGAGCATGGGGACCATGAAAGAGGGTAGTAGGAGATTAGGGGGAGAAAGAGAGGAGAGCGGAGAAAAATATATAGCTCAATAAAAGCAATTAACGAAAGAAAGACTGTATAAAAAGTGCAAAGATTTCTGAAGCGACTGGAACAGACATAAATTGTTGACAGCTCTGCTCTCCCTGATTGGTTCCATTTCTCACCTTATTTGCATCCCCACAGGACCCACGAGATGGAAAGAAAGAGAAAGAAGACTTCCTTCAAGACTCACTGGAGATGGACTCAGCAGAGGCTTGGCACATGAGGCTTTGGCACAACCTCCCTTCCTCTCTGCCTAGGGAGCTCACTCTAGCCAGCCTCCAGGGCTGAGTTGCAAGCAGGGGTACTCATTTCTGCCTCAGCCCTAAAGCTGGGGCTGCGGATGGGAATTCCTTTCTGTGGTTGCTTCCAGCCTTGCAGACTCCCCCTGTTCCCATTGGTGCTTGCTACACACTTGCCCTGCCAGGAACTGCTCTCAGTTAATACTTGAAGTACCACCACTGTCCCCAGCTTCCCAGAGCAGCGACACTTCTCAGAGAACTAAGGGCTCTTGGCTACCATCCCACTGAGGGCGCAAACCTGTTCTGTTTGAATGGTAGTCCTGTGTGGCAACCTTTTCGTTATCTAACACATTTAAGGTTGTTATCTCGAGCTAGTTTGAATATCCACCAATGTTTGCCTACTCCATCCTGGGAGGAAGGGTGGGACAAGAACGCACTTGGAGACAAAAGATGGTCTCCACCCACCACTTCACTTTGGTGTCCCCAGGAGTGGAATCTTAACTGGTCCTGGAGAGGGCAGAATGAGACGTGGCAGGGTGAGCCTCATGTTTCACCCCAGATAGAGAGTGTGTAGCAGATGAGCCCCTCTGCAATGAGCCCCTGTTGCCATTTCTTTTTTGTCATGGATCAACCTCAACAGAAATACCACTTGCCAGGGTAGGGGCATTGGGATTTAGAAATATTAGTAAAGAATATGAAGACCTGAAAATATAAGACAGAAAAACATAGAAGAGTACTGGGAGGGAGTTCCAGTGAATACTGAAATCGCCTGCATTTAATTTCCAGCTGCTTAAATTACCCCTGTAAGTAAGACAAAAAAAAAACTGCAGGTGCTGGAGAGATGGCTCAGCGGTTAAGAGCACTGGCTGCTCTTCCAGAGGTCCTGAGTTCAATTCCCAGCAACCACATGGTGGCTCACAGCCATCTGTAATGAGATCTGGCGCCCTCTTCTGGCATGCGGGCATACATACATGGAGGCAGAATGTTGTATTCATAATAAATAAATGACATCTTTAAAAAAACTGCATTAACATGACACAAGGAAATGAACAGACCAGCTGAAGGTCACAGGCTACATCCATATTTAAGCATTCTGTTGCTAGAACAAAGCAATCACGCTTACACACTAGACAAAAACATTCTGTAGGCAAACCACTCCCTGAGTGAAATCCAATGCTATCTCCTTAAAGGAACTGGACCCTTAGTTGGATCCTTAGACTTCTGTTTGAGGTAGAAACATATCTACCTCTCTATTCCTGAAATACGAGGTCTGTCTACTAGCCACACCTGTTGACAATAACCTTGAAAGAGCAGAATTCTGAGAACCTAGAAGTAGGTTCCGATCTCTGACCTTTGGTCAATGTGGAAATAGTGTACCATTGTGTACTCACACCTCCTCAGCCTAGGAAGAAAGATGAACCTCACCTCCCAGGTCCGAGCCAGAGAAAGGGTCTCACTTGAACCAGACTCCCTGGCCTTCCCACAGCACAGCCGGTTACACCATAGGGAGCACAAAAAAAAAAAACTCAACAAAAACAAGGAGTGGCAACAAATTCCTTGAGAGAGGGTGGAAAAGGGTAGAGATGAAGAAATCACAGAGACAGCGGTGGAAAGGAAAGAATAGCCCACTCCAGAGTACTGCAGGCTTCCAAGCTCTCATGCATGCAAGTTCATGCTGCAGGGGAATGGATGCATGCAAGCCCATGCTGCAGGGGAGTGAGGTATGGATGTATCTTCTGTCTGTACAAGTGCCCACACCAGCATCAACACAGTACTACAGCAGCCAGCAGGTACAGGGGCTAAGTGGGCACTCCCAGTGAAGCACCTGGGGTTGGCTAGAATCTCTGGAAACTTCTCAGGGTTGGCACTCAGTGTGGGAAGGCCCTTGGCATTTTGATTCCATGAGTTCCCACAGGCACCCTCTAACCTGCTTGTCAATAGGTAATGTGACCGTTCTCAGACACATGAGGGGATCTTAGTGCAGAAGGAACTTTCTCAACATGATCCATGCCTATCCCTGTGGTAATATTTGGGAGGAGATATGACATGCCCATTTTTTTAACAGGAAAACAGGATGAAGCCAATGAGGTTGGCATTCTAGTTCCTTGCTACCACAATTGGTGAAATAATAAAATAGATTCTAAAACTCCTATGGAAGGCATATTGTGCTCAAGTCTGTAAGGAAAGATGCTCAGGGTGCCAGGGTGCTGCGAGCTGGCAATCCAGCCTGTGCCTTCCTCAACGTGCAGAATCACAAGACACCTGGTAGTCCGACTTTGGGAAGTGCATCACTGGGGCTCACAGATGAGCTAGCTGCCCCTCCCTGTTGCCTGGGAGGGAGTGGCAGGAAGATGTGCAGCATCCTCACCTGATAAACAGGAAAGGAAAACTGTGCATGAGCTCACAGC
Source organism: Neodon shergylaensis (assembly GCA_025134845.1). Taxonomy (NCBI): domain Eukaryota; kingdom Metazoa; phylum Chordata; class Mammalia; order Rodentia; family Cricetidae; genus Neodon; species Neodon shergylaensis. Next base: position 1,379,459 of record JABTXL010012322.1, on the reverse strand, counting down.
CCTGAGCCACTGATTGAACACACCCAAGAGAACAAGCCACAAAGAATGGAGCCAGTGCTTCACTGGGAATGTTCAAGGTAACTGAACAAACAGAATGAAGACTTCAGAATAAGCATAGAAATGTGTGTGCATAGAAGACAGAAAAGCATTCAGTTACAAATAATAAACTATGTCCAGATAGGAAAGGAAGGAAGTGAAAATGTGTACAGATCCTGTACACAGAAAATCCTAAGGAATGACACATGTACACAATTGCTAGAGCTAATGGGGACATTCAGCAAAGTAAAAGGGTACAAGACCAAATTAAAAATCAGGTTTCTTTTTAGACAAAGTCTTGCTATGTTATCACAAATAAACAGGAAATAAAAGTAACAAAGGAGAAAAATGGAACTCAACCTCCTATCATGTATAAAAAATTAACTGGAAATTATGCAAAAGTTAAACATAAGAACTCAGACTGTGTAACTCCAGAAGAAAGCAGGAGAAACATTCAGTACTGAATCTCACAGAGATTTTTTTGCGTTAGAAACTCAAATGTGTTAGCACTTTTGACAGTGCTAGTGGGAATGTGTAGCACGAATTCTAATTGGTCTTAATACTAAAAACCCAGAGTCAGATACAGGGGTTAATGCTGAAAGATCAGGGAAGTAAAGGAGCCAGCCACTAGTTCTTACCTCTACTGGATCCTCAGACAAAAAGGGCAACCCTGTCCCTATGAATCATCAGACTGAACGCTCTGAGCTCCTGTCTCCTCCCGCCTTATATTCCTCTCTCTGCCAGGCCTGTCTCTACCTCTCCAGTTCTGGGATTAAAGGTTTGTAATCCCAAATGCTGGAGTCAAAGGTGTTTCTCTATTAGACTGATTGGGTGGCCTTGAACTCACAGAGATCCGTCTGCCTCTGTCTCCAGAGTGCTGGGATTAAAGGCGTGCACCACCACCGCCTGGCCTCTACAGCTAACTAGTGGCTAGCTCTGTACTCTGATCTTCAGGCAAGCTTTATTTGTTACAGCACAAACAAAATATCACCACAGGAATGTTAAAGTAAGACAGCTAGGATGAAATATAGGTGATCTCACCACCCCAAGAATGACTAAACATAGAGATTGACTAAATTTAAAGATTGTTGATCACCTAGCACTTCTAATCCTTAGTAGATACCGACACTTGGTCACCTGCATCATTCGCAGATGCCAAACAATGGAAGCCACACGTGTGATGATTAACTGACATGTGTAAAAAGCATGTGCTGGATTTTATAATGTTTTAAAAAAATGCTGCAAGATCCCTGGGGGCAGTAGGCAGCAGAAATGCTGTAGGTCCCAAATGGTGGTAGTAGGCCATGTGGCGACAGACAGCGGGCCCTGGGAGCAGCCAGTCCCAGGCAGAGACATGGATAGACACGACATGCAGAGTGAGGTTGAATATTTATTCAAGGGGTTATGGAGGGGGGAAGGGTGTTGAAGGGGGGCAGAGAGAGAGAGAAGAGGAGAAAGAGACAGAGAAGGGGGAAGTGGAGAAGTGGGGAGAGAGGCAGAAGCAAAGCTGCTTCTCTAAGAGGAAGATGGAAAAGAGAGCAAGCTCAGGCCAGAAGCTGAAGATCAGCCTGCCTCAGCGGATGGGGGAGGGAGTGGGCATGGCTTGTCTCTTAAAGAGCCAGAAAATCATTACACTGATTGCAAAGGAGTGATGAGCTAATACATGCAACAACATAGGTGATCCATAAAGATACCGCACAAAGTGAGACAATACATGAAGAAGATCGTGAGAGATTCCTTCCATGACGTGCTCAGGGTAGCACGCTCACTGACACTTCCAGGGGCTGGAGAAGGGGACGACAGGAAGTTGTTTTGTCTTCTTTTATAAGGAAGCTGGTGATCAAACCAAGAGTCTCTCAGCAAGCACCCACCTCTGAGCTCTACTCCCAGGCCTGGATACAGGGAGTTGCTAAATATTATGTTAGCATATATTAGTGATACATAATGATGGATTTTATTATTTTCATAATGCATATAATGTACTTTGATCACACTCACCCCCTTCACCCTCTCTCTTATCCCCTCTCACTCCTATTCCTTTCTTTCTTCCTTCATACTTTTCCCCTTCTACTTTCGTGTGTGTGTGCGCGCGCGTGTGTGTGTGCACACGTGAGCATGTGCGTGTGTGTGTGTGCGCGCACGCATGTGCGTGTGTGTGTGTGTGCGTGCGCGCGTGTGTATATGTGTGTGTACACGAGTCAGTTAGTATTGTGTTCTGGAGCATCAGCATAACCACTGAACAAAATATCTCTCCTGCTTCCCCTTCCCCTTCCATGATAGGATGTTGATGGGCCCAATCTTGTACAAGTCTTTGTAGGTTACCATAGCTGCTGTGAGCTCCAGAGTGCAATGACCATGACACGCCTAGGAGACAGTGCTCCACAGCACTCCACCCCTCTCTGCGTTTATATTCTTCCTGTCCTTTTTTAAGAGACTCTGTAAACCTTGGAGGGGTGATATAAGTGTCCCATTTAGGACTGGGCATTCAGCAGTTACTTATTCTCACCACCTAGACCAGGTATGAGACCGGGTATGATGCCCAAGGTGAAAAGAAGATTCCAGATGAAAGTTTTGTCCAATGAACACAGCATTTCTGTTGAGCATAACAAAAACAGTGGGCTTGGGAATATACAGAGTAGAAGTTGCACAACAGTATAGAAAACTAATGTCACTGAATTTACATTCAAAATGGAAAATTTGGAGGCCAGAAAGGTGACTCAGCAGGTAAAGGTGCTGGCCACCCAGGCTGAGGACCCAAGTTGGATCTCTAGAACCCAAATAATGGAAGAAGAGAACTGACTTCTCCAAGTTGTCCTCTTCCATATGTGTGCAAAGACACACCACACATACACACACACACACACACACACACACACACAATAAACTGAAATGTTAATGGAGAGATGGCTCAGAGGTTAAGAGTATAAGCTGCTCTTGCAGAGAACCCAAGTTCAGTTCCCAGCACCCATACTGGGGGCTCACATCAACCTGTAACTCCAAATCCAAGGAGAATCTGATCCCCTTTTCTAGACTCCAAGAGTGACACACAGAAAAAAAAAAGAAAAGAATTCCCACTGTGAAGGAGGTTGCATTTCTCTTGGTGTCTTTCAGTTTTTAAAAACAACCTTTCTTTGTTTTTTAAGACTGGGTCTCATGTAGCCCCATGTGGTCGCAAACTCACTCTGTATCTGAGGTTGCCCTTGAACTTATTCTCCTGTCTCTGACTCTCAAATACTGGGATTACAGCAGAACACTACCACACATACCTAAAAATAACTTATTCCCATATGATACACACAACACAGAGGCCACACATTTATAGAGATGTCCTTGCCTCTGCCTCCCTGGTGTTGGGATTAAAGGTGTGTCCTACTACGCCTTGCTCATTTTTTAAAACTGGGTCTATAGCCCAGATTGGCCTAGAATTCACAAAATCCTCCTGAGTCAGCTGTCCAAGGAGAGTGGTTATAGGTCTGGGCCACCATAACCAGCTCTGAAACAAGGTGGAAACTATCAGCCTCTTAAAGATGGATGACATAGCACCCTACTTTTTAAACTTGCAAACTTTTCTTGAAGCAGTATCCAGAGCCTAGGATACATTTTTAGAGAAAATGAAGATTAGAAATGAACAAACTACTTTTATAGCTCAAAACCCAGACTGTCACATTTAAAATAAGCTCAAGGAAGTTGAGTAAAGTAATTAATAAGAAAGAAAAATAAAACAGAAATCAAATATGCAAGTTCAAGGCAGACCCTCCAAACACAGCTGAGTTCTCAAGTTGGACAGACATGTGGGGGCTGAGCAAGCCTGATTCTTCCTTGTTTGGTTCAATCTAGTCCATGAGAAAACAGAAATGGAGAAAGTCAGAAAAGATGAAAGACAATGAAGGAAATTAAGCAAGACTCAGTAGGCTACCATGTATGAATGATGAAAAGGTTTGAAACCCAGAAATTAGAGAGGAAATTATGGGAAAGCATGAGGAACCACATACAGGAACCTTGGGCTCCTGGCCTGCTTCCACATGTGGGTCTGCATTGGTAAAGGAACAACCGAGAGCTCAGCCTCCTCCCCCTTTGGTTCAGTCACTGCTGCCACCTCCCTCTGACTCTAGCAGCCTCACTGTGCTGGAACAAGATTAGAGAGTCAAGCCGGGCGATGGTGGCGCACGCCTTTAATCCCAGCACTCGGGAGGCAGAGGCAGGCAGATCTCTGTGAGTTCGAGACCAGCCTGGTCTACAAGAGCTAGTTCCAGGACAGGCTCCAAAGCCACAGAGAAACCCTGTCTCAAAAAACCAAAAAAAAAAAAAAAAAAAGATTAGAAAGTCAGAGGGGACTCAGGAGAGTGTTCACCTCACATGCGCAAAGGCCTTTTTGTCTTAGTGACAGTGTCCTTTGCATTACAGAAGCTTCTCAGTCTCATACAACAAAAGTATATGCTCAACTATGTTCATAGCAGCATTGTTTGTAATAGCCAGAACCTGGAAACAACCTAGATGCCCTTCAATGGAAGAATGGATGAAGAAAGTATGGAATATATACATATTAGAGTACTACTCAGCAGTAAAAAACAATGACTTCTTGAATTTTGCATGCAAATGGACGGAAATAGAAAACACTATCCTGAGTGAGGTAAGCCAGACCCAAAAAGAGGAACATGGGATGTACTCACTCATAGTTGGTTTCTAGCCATAAATAAAGGACATTGAGCCTATAATTCGCTATCCTAGAGAAGCTAAATAAGAAGATGAACCCCAAGAAAAACATATAGTCACCCTCCTGGATATTAGTCTTCATCAGGCGATGAAAGGAGACAGAGACCCACATTGGAGCACCAGACTGAAACCCCAAGGTCCAAATCAGGAGCAGAAGGAGAGAGAGCACGAGCAAGGAACTCAGGACCATGAGGGGTGCACCCACACACTGAGACAATGGGGATGTTCTATCAGGAATTCACCAAGGCCAGTTGGACTGGGTCTGAAAAAGCATGGGATAAAACTGGTCTCGCTGAACATAGCGGACAATGAGGACCGCTGAGAAGCCAAGAACAATGGCACTGGGTTTTGATCCTACTGCACGTACTAACTGTGTGGGAGCCTAGGCTGTTTGGATGTTCATCTTACTAGACCTGGAAGGAGGTGGGAGGTCCTTGGACTCCCCACAGGGCAGGGAACCCTGACTGCTCTTCAGGCTGATGAGAGAGGGGGAGTTGATTAGGGGAGAGGGAAGGAAATGGGAGGCAGTGACGGGGAAAAGACAGAAATCTTTAATGAATAAATAAATAATAATAAAATAAATAAATAAATAAATAAATAAATAAATAAGAATGGCCCCCATAGATTCACGTGTTTGAACTGTTTGCTTGGCCCAAAGGGAGTAGCACCATTAAGAGGTATGACCTTGCTGTAGTAGGTGTGACCTTGTTGGAGGAAGTACGTCACTATGGGGGCAGGTTATGAGGTCTCAGATGCTCAAGATAGGCCTAGTGTGGCATTCACTCCTAATACCCATGGGTTAAGATATAGAACTTTTCAACTACCTCTCCAGCACCACATCTGTCTGCATGCTGCCATGTTTCCTGCCATGACAGTAATGGACTAAACCTCTGAAACTGTAAGTCAGCCCTGGTTAGATGTTGTCCTTTATAAGAGCTGCCTTGGTCATGGTGTCCCTTCACAGCAATAGAAACCCTAAGACAATGGGATGCACCTGTAATCTCAGCACTGGGAGAAGCATAAAACTCAAGGTCATCCTTGGCCTTGTGGAGAGTCCAACTCTAGCCTGGGCTACTGAGAAGCATTTCTGTCAGAGGGAGAAAGTTCTGGTATCTGTAAAACTTAGATGAAAACTGGTCTGGAGATGTGTGGGTGGGACCTTCACAAACAGTTCTAAAGGTGGTTCCTGTAGCACTCCTCTGCAGTGGAGGTGCAGGCACCCCTGGGAAGGCACCCCTGGGAAGACACCAAGTGTTCCACTGGCAAAGGAACACTTCAGGGGAACTGTCAGAATTGGCACAGCCAGAAACCTGTTCAAACCTGTTCGTGAAAACTGAGATGGTCCCTTCCCTCTCCTCATTTATTGGCTGTCAGGATGAAAACCATGTAATATTCCTCGGCAGTCCAAAGAAAAGCCACAGAGAAAATGGGAAAGGATAAAATGTCATAAAAAAGAAGTTGAAGAAGGAAAACTGAATGTCAACACAAAAGACTAAGAAGGTTTTCACTGGCCCTACCTCAAAGTGACATGGCACATGAGATCAGTGATGAAGACCCTGGGTCCCGGGAGGAAAAGTCATGGGATGAGCCCAAACTAAAGTGGCAGATGGATCCATAAAAGAAACTCCAAACTAGTACTACAGCTAAGGAAAGTGGCAAGATGCAAAAGTAAGCACAAGAAGGAGGTCTCCAACAAGAGTCATGGGCCCAACGTACTGTGGAGGCCCAAAAATGTGAGCCTGTTTCCACATTAACCAAAGGTCAGAGAGTTGGAACTTACCTCTACTCCTTCAAGGTTATTGTGTTTCTACCTCAGGCAAAGGTCCCACCTAGGTTCTTAGTGGAGAGTTCTGCTCTCTCAAGGTTATTGTCAACAGGTGTGGCTAATAGGCCTTGGGCTCCAGGAATAGAGAAGTAGATATGTTCCTACCTCAAACAAAAGTCTAAGGATTCAACTAAGGCTTTAGATCCCTTATGGAGATAACTTTGGATTGCACCCAGGGAGTGGTTTGCCTACAGAATGTTTTGGTCAAGAGTGTGAGATTTATTTGTTTTGTTCTAGCAACAGAATGTTTTAACTATGGCTGTAGTCTGCGACCTTCAATTGGTGTGTTCATTTCCTTGTATCACGTTAATGTTTTTTTTTTTTGTCTTACTCATACCTTTTGGGGTCAGGAGTATTTTAAGCAGTTGGAAATTAAACACGGGCAAATTTTAGTATTCACTGGAATTCCCTCCCGATACTATTCTATGTTTCTCCATTTTATTATTTTCATTCATGTCTTCGTATTCTTTACTATATTTCTAAATTCCCATGCCTCTACCCTGGCAAGAGATATTTTTGTTGAAGCTGGTCCCTGACAGCATACCTTGTGGCAAAAGGACCCTGACAAGTGCAGAGACCCCAGAAGCATCAGAGCCTGGATTACAGGTGAGGGCTGAGACAGCAAGTCAGAAATGGAACTGAAGGAGAAAGGAAACTTCAGTGGAGGAAAAAAAAAAGACCTAATGTATACACCATGAATGCCTGAAGTCAGGAAATCTGCAAGAGAAGTTCCCAGCATTCCCAAAGAAGTGGAAAAAAAAACAAAACTACAACCTGACAGTGCCTGTCCACCTCAAGTCAGGACCTCAACTGAAAGACGCATCAAAGTTACCTGGAAAGCCCAAAGGCTGATGCCTGTAATCCTAGTGCCCAGGAGGCTGAGCGGGACTGTGACTGGGAAGAGAGAGCCTTGAACCACTGCTGACTTCCAGTCCAGCCAGGCTACAGACACACTGAGTGTCAGCAGCAAAGCTGCCTGAAGAACTTTCAAGGATTATCTGGCTTTTCAGTGGACTGCTAACCTGAGTTTAATTCTAACACTGAAAACAACAACAAAACCACCTTGGAGGTGCACACATGTAACCTCAGATCTCGGGAGACTGATGGAGACTGTGAGCTGGGGACAGCCTGGGTCATACAGCAAGATCCCATTTCAAAACCAAAAGAAGAGAGACGCCATGCTCAGCTCTTCTGGGTAGACTTGACAGCTCTGCTCTCTGGAGCAGAGACACCAGGCTCCTCTCTCCCAGGAAGCTCCGACCCAGGATGGACGTAGGCTAGAATCTTCCTGCACTGATGATACAGATTAATCCAGCCCTGGAAAAGGCAGAATTGAGAAAACCTTCTTATGGGAGATATGGAATTCTTGATAACAGGAAAATAAATTTCCTCTCAGTGGGGTTGAGGAAGTGGCAGAGCCCCTGCTGTGGATTGAGCCAACAACAGAGGCCATGCGCCTTGGTACAAAGATGGTTGTGACCACATCCAGGAACACAGGGATGATGAAAGAGAACTGGCTCCTAGCAGTCCCATCGCATCTGTCTCCTTTGAGGCCTGCAGAGACTTCCTCTTCCAGCACAAAGACTCTCGAGGGAAGAGACCCCGGCAGACATTGGAGGTAGTCAAGCTGCAGCTGGCCCATGGAAGCCTACTGATGATGAACCACGCCACTAATACCCACTGGTACCACAGTCTCCCCATCCGCAAGAAGGTCCTGGCTCCTCGGGTCAACTTGACTTTTTGGAAAATTTTACCTACTAAGAAATAAAACATTTTCTGTTAAAAAAATGAAAAAGAAAAAAGAAAAAAAGAAAAAAAAGAAAAGCTTGGCCTAACAGCTGGGTTGTAGCTCAGTAGAGTGCTTGCCTAGTCTACTCAAAACTCTCTATTTGGTCCTCAGGATCACACACAAAAACACACACACACACAAAACTAAAAAAAAAAAAAAAAAAAAAAAAAAAAAAAATAACTCTGAGGAGGGGGGTAAAAACTCTGCGGGTAATTTCCTTTTCATAAAAAAAATGGTGATTTAAAGTAAAATCTATTTTTAATTACACAAAATAATCCAAACAAAAGAAAGTCACAGCAGACAGAAATGACAGGTTAGGAAATGAAGGGAAGTCGGGATTTACCCTGAAACGCTGTCAAACAATGGAACTCTCTGTCTAGAAAATTGAACTAACAACCTAAAGAAAAACTAGGTCACAAAACAAAACAAATCAAATCCATTAAGGGGCTGCCTGCCTGCAGCAAACCTCACAGCTATCAGCTATGGTGAGTCCTAATATACAAAGACAGGTGTCAATCATGACAGGAACTCAACACCATGACTGGGGTAAATCCAACAAAATGGGGCAGGACTACACAGATAAGAGTACAAATCACTCATACGCATTTTACTGGAAACTGTAGGAATACATAAAACAAATAGGTCATGTTCCTTGATTGGAGAATTAAATATGATACAAATGTCAACCTTTCCAGTTTCATCAAATTCAGCATCAATACCATCAAACAGAAATTTCCCTGTGTAGCTGACAGGTTAATACGTGAAGGTGAGAATGTGTGAGAATAGTAAAGGCAGACATCAAAAAGAAGAAGGGTGAGATAAGAATTCCGTGACAAACAAAATAGATGATAAACCACGTCACAAAAGAGGCGCAGAAAATCCTAAGAGCCAGAAGACAGAGAGAGGGCCTGCCACGTGCCACCTTCAGGGTGTGACAGCCATCGCAATCCTGAGCTCACAGAAGCTGCCTGGGCCTCAGCAAGACTGACCTTGTCAACAGTCAGGTGTGCATGGGGGGAGACAGTGGGGTCCCAGTCTTTCTTGTCAAACTATTGGCTATGAACAGATTTGGCGAGGGGTCAGTATCTTCTGTTGCATACCCACTGAGGAATTCATTGTCTCCAGTGGATAGTCTCAAACCCATGCTCACACTGATGGCCCTGGTCACACTCAGCGGGTGAGAAAATAAAAGGTGAGAATATGAGAAAGGGGTCTGTAGAGAGGAGGAGGAGGAGAGGTTGACAGGGTGGAATGGAAATAAAAGAGGAGTTAGTGTAATCGGAATGCATCATATAAACGTATGGAACTGCCAAAGAAGAGATTTAATTAACAATAGATGTAGGAAACTACTGTAATTGAAACAATAAGTAAAAATACATTAAAAAAATATACTCGGGGGCTGGAGAGATGGCTCAGTGGTTAAGAGTATTGCCTGCTCTTCCAAAGGTCCTGAGTTCAATTCCCAGCAACCACATGGTGGCTCACAACCATCTGTAATGAGGTCTTGTGCCCTCTTCTGGCCTGCAGACATATACACAGACAGAATATTGTATACATAATAAATAAACAAACAAACAAATAAATAAATAAATAAATAATTAAAAATACTCACTTTGGAAGAGAACAGTGACCTAAAACTGGCTACTACATTTAGGAGCTTCTTTTTTATTTATTTATTTATTTTGGTTTTTCGAGACAGGGTTTCTCTGTGGTTTTGGAGCCTGTCCTGGAACTAGCTCTTGTAGACCAGGCTGGTTTCGAACTCACAGAGATCCGCCTGCCTCTGCCTCCCAAGTGCTGGAATTAAAGGCGTGCGCCACCACCGCCCGGCTAGGAGCTTCTTAAAAAGTGACCAGGGGTTGAAAGACCTCCGGAGTGGGGAGACTCTCACTCAAGTCTCAGGAGGATAACCAGACCCCCCAGGAACTCACGAGAGATCGTCCTTGCTGCAATCACACGAAGTTTATTGACAGGACAGGAACCAGTGCACTAGGGCCGAAACTCATTTCCCATGCAGGGGTAGAGAGTTCGACCCCCAGTAGCTGGGAGAAGGGGTATTTAAGGGAAGAAACCACAACCCAGTAATTCAAAGGGGGTAGAGAAGGTGCCATTGGAAAATTCCGAAAATACCAGTGATCATTGAAAAATTCTGAAAATACCAGTGATAATCACAAGGGGGTAACTCCCTGTTTCTCAAGATTATTCTCAAAATTATAATCTAACTTTATCTTCAGCTAGTTCCTGAAACAGAGTCACTGAACCGGCTAACCTAGATTTTTGGCTCTTCTCTTCCTGCTAGATTTTTGGCTCTCTTTTTTCCTCCTAGCGGGATCTGGATTTATCCGGGTCTTTCAGAGTGATGACACACACCTTTAATCCCAGCACAGTACCCTGGAACTCTGAGTGTTTGAGGCCAGCCTGATATACAAAGTGAATCACAAGATAGCCAGGACCGACTCAAAACAAACAAAAGGGTTCGTTTAAAAGGTCTCTGTGAGTTCGAGACCAGCCTGGTCTACAAGAGCTAGTTCCAGGACAGGCTCCAAAACCACAGAGAAACCCTGTCTCGAAAAACCAAAAAAAAAAAAAAAAAAAAAAAACCTGGAAGCCACAGCTCAGCTGGTAGAGTGTTTGCCTTGCGTGTATGAGACCAGGATTCAATATCTGGCCCTAGAAGAAGAGATACCACACTGACTGACGAGGTTTGTAATATCCTAAGAAAACAGCTATCTCACAGCGCTAAACAAAGTCAATGTGATTATCCAAACTATGGCAATTTGGGACTAGAGAGATGGCTCAGTGGTCAAGAGCACTGGCTGCTATTACAGAGAATGCTGGTTCAAGTCCCAGCACCCACATGGCAGCTCACAATCATCTGTAACTCTAGTTTCAGGAGATCTGGCAACCTCTTCTGGCTAATACAGATATCAGGTATGAAGACTGTACACAGACATATACACAGGCAAAACACCTATACACATCAAATAGATAAATTACTCTATGGTTCTTGAAAGGAGCACTGTTAGTCTGACTATCTTAACTGTGTGTGTGTGTGTGTGTGTGTGTACACGTATATGCATTATGTATTATTTTAGGTAGATATATGAAATAGTATGTTCCTTGTGGCTTTATCAGACAGTCTTGGTGCTCCTCCTCCCTCCTCTCTAGTTGGAGTTCCCTCCCATTTTCCCATTTCCCTCTTTACAACCTCTGCATACCGCTATTCCTCTCTTAGGCCCAACTCCTCCCAGGCCCCCAACCCCACTTATGGTCCCTTTATATTCTGGTTTCTGTGGTTGCTCCATGTAGACTCACATCTGAGGATCTGCAGGTGAGTGAGGACGTGCAGCCTTTCTTTCGGGGTCTGGGTCGCCTCACTCGGCATAATCTTTTCCGGCTCCATCCATTTACCCACCAATTTCATGACTTCATTTTTCTTTAGCTGAAAATGCACTCCATTTCCATCCATCTGCTGAAGGACATTTAGTTTGTTTCCATTTCTTGACCACTGTGAAGAGAGCAGCTATGAACATGGCTAAGCAAGTATCTGTGGCGTAGGAGGTGAAGTCCTTTGGGCATATGCCAAGGAGTAGTATAGCTGGAAAGATTTATTTTTTGAGTATTCTCCATATTGGTTGCCAGAATGGCTGCACCAATTTGCAATCCCACCAGTGAATGAGGTCCCTCCCACCAACAGGGAATGAGGTCCCGCCCACCAACAGGGAATGAGGTCCCTCCCATCAACAGGGAATGACGTCCCCTCCCACCAACAGGGAATGAGGCCTCTCCCACCAACAGGGAATGAGGTCCCTCCCATCAATGAATGAGGCCCCTCCCACCAACAGGGAATGAGCCCCCCTTCCTCATAGTTTCACCAGCATTGGTTGCCAGCTGTTCTGTTGGTCTTAGCCAGTCTGGCTGAGATGAGATGAAATCTCAAAATTGTTCTAATTTGTATTTTTCTTTTTTTTTTCTAAACATTTATTTATTTATTTATTTATTTATTTATTTATTTATTATGTATACAATATTCTGTCTGTGTGTATGTCTGCAGCCAGAAGAGGGCACCAGACCTCATTCCAGATGGTTGTGAGCCACCATGTGGTTGCCGGGAATTGAACTCAGGACCTTTGGAAGAGCAGGCAATGCTCTTAACCACTGAGCCATCTCTCCAGCCCCTAATTTGTATTTTTCTAATTGCAAAGAATGATGAACACTTTTTGAGGTATTTCTTAACTATTTTTATTTATTCTGTTTAGAACTCTCTTGTCTATTTAGATTCCCTAGCTTCCCAGGGCCTTAGCAAAGCACCTACTATCGCCACTTTACTATGCGAGCAAAGTGTAAGGATGCAATTCCTTACTATTTCCTAAGTGTAAGGATGCATTCCTTACCGCATCCTAAATCATATCCTTATGCCCAGAGATAAGTACAGCAAGTGGAGACCATCACAGGAAACCCCATGCAGACAGCTCAGTCCTAATAGATGTGTCTATGTATCACAGCTCCTGTGTCTATGGCTCAGGAACACTGTGGAAGCGGGGGGAGGGGGGGGGGCGGGCGAGTACCAGGAAGTATGCCGTGAAACAGTCTTTCCTAGAAATGGGTGCACAGAGAAGACTGGAAGAGAAAACTTTTCACAGGGTCCCACTCCTAGACAAAACTACAGGCAACTAATGATTGCTGGGAGGAGAGTTAGCTTCTCCCAGGCACAAGCCTTCTTGGTTGTTCAATACACAGTGGTCAGCCCTGAATCCATTTACACACTAACCACAAAAATGCACTCAGCATGATGTATTTACATAGTTTTACATACATTTACATATATGTGTGTAACAATAATAATCAAGAAAAAGAGGTTATCAGTAAGATTAAAAGTGTGTGCCACCAAGTATGGCTTGTCATAGTTTTGTAAAATTTTAATTGATTGTTTATATATGCTTTTTATTGAAATAAAATGGCCTTACTTCACCCCTCCCTTTTCCCTTCAACTCTTTCCATTCTCTGGGAATCATGAACACAGGCGAACGGAAATGTCTGCCTGCTCTCAGTAGCTGCTTTGTCATGGGGCTTAAAAATTGGTCACTTTGTCATTCCCCAAAGACATGTTTCACTTGGTTGACATCAGCGTGTGTGTGTGTGTGTGTGTGTGTGTGTGTGTGTGTGTGAATTATCTACTTCACACAACCTAGAACTTCCTGGGCAGAGTGTCTCAATGAGGGATAATCTGGATTAGGTTGCCCTGTGGCATATCTGGAGGTGGGGGCAGGGCAGGGGATGAGGCGATCTTCCTTAACAGGAACACCTCCCCACTGTGGGTGGCACCATTCCCTGGGCAGCAGATCCTAACCTGTCTAGGCAAAGAGAAGGTTAGATGAGGCCCAGCAGGCATGCACTTGATGAACTTCTCTTGGATCCTGACTGGATGTCATGTGACCAGCTGCTTCAAGTTCCTGCAGCCTTGCCCTCCCTCTCTGCCGGGAGTTCTGTGCCTGGAACTGGGAGCCAAATAAGTGCTTTCTCCATTAAGTTGCTTCCGCCAGGCATCTTATTGCAGTAACAGAAAAGCAAATTCACAGTGTGTGTGTGTGTGTGTGTGTGTGTGTGTGTGTGTGTGCGCGCACGCGCGCGCGCGCATGTGAGAGAGCCGAGCCATTTTATATCTTTGCTTGCTGCTTGTTTGTGAGTATGTGTGATTTATTTGTAACACAATAGAGTTTTGAGGCAGGGTCTGTGTGGCCCAGCCTGGTCTTGAACTCATGATCCTTTTGCCTCTGCTACCACACCCAGCCCGGTGCTCACTTCCTAACGCTAAGATGCTGGTGTCCAGATCTTTTGTGTGCAGGAGCACGGAGCAGGCTTGTGAGGAGCCTGCACTGCTGTCTCTTGACTCTTCCCAGCCCCTCAGGAGGGCCAGATGTTGTGCTTTCCTGTCTCACTGGAATCAGGAAGGGTTGGGGGAGCACTCCCAAGACTGCTGAGCACTCCTGCTTCTTCACTGCCCTTCAGCAGTCTGCCGAGGGGTCACTGGGGTCCGTAGGTCAAGGAAAGACAAGTCCGTCAAATAGCGTTCCTTCCAGACTGTAGCCTGTGATGTCTCTGGAGGGCCGCATGTTCCTTCCTGAAACAGGAGTGTGACACATTCAGTCAGGACCCAGTGCCCCATGGGTAGGGAATCAAGAAGACTTCCTGTCACTCCACTGTGTGATGCAGGGAGTTCCACCCAATGTCACAGGCGCTCAGCTGAGTTGGTTCCCCAGAGACAAAGAGTCATGAACAGCAGAGACGGGGCTTGAACTTAAGACCCGTGGCTCTGAGTCCACTGCTCCTTCTACTTATACCCTGTGATACACACAAAGTGTTGGCCAACCCCTGTGATGACCGGAGGGCTCAGCATGCTTCTTCCTGTTCGTAGAGTCAGGAAGTGATGCTACGGGGGGCCATAGCAGCAGCCCTATAGCTGATGATCTTATAACAGACCTTCTCCTACTCCAGCTGAGGCTGCCCTACACCCTACCTTCTTGGTGAACCCAGGGTCTCTGAGAGCCCCCAGAGCCACAGATATCCCCAGAAAGAGCAACAGTGTGAGCTTACTCTCCCAGCTGTGGGCTCGAGGGCCTAGGTGCCATGTCTGGGTTGAGGATGGGCCTTGTCCTTCGTGAGCATCCTGAGCTGGTATCTGGGAAAAGCTGAAGTTCATTCTCCACAGCAAGTGGGAGAAGTCCTCAGTCCCCTGGGTCCAGGAAGCACTGTGAAGAAAGCCTCTGGCCTTGAGAAGAAGCTGATTCTGTCTCCTTCATGTGAGCAGCTGGGCTACCTTCTGGGAGCCCTGGATCATGGACAGAAAGTGAGAATAAGGAGGCCAGGTCCCGCCAACACAGAATCTACTCTACCCTAAGCAAGCTCATGGTGGTGTCTAGAAGCAGACCAGTGGCTGCTGTGGGCATAAGGTGAGACTGGCCCAGCAGAGACACTGTGGTCATCCTCACCTCCTGGGGCTACTTCACCCCCTCCTCTGGTCATACCGCCCCCTCCTTTGGTCACCTTTCCTGTGGGTACCCACCCTCCCGACCAATCTCACTGTCCCCTGAGTTCTTCTGCCTTCCAGCTGTTTCTCTGAGCAGCCTGGGTCCCTCTGCCCCCCACCTTAGAGCTGCAATTACTGTTACATTCCAGATCACTCTGGTTCTCTCCATGCTGGAGTGGATGGTTGCTCACCAGGCCCCTGATCTGTTGAAATAAGAGCGGCAGGGGCTGCGTCCCCAACACCCCAGCTGC
>JABTXL010012322.1:1349924-1363808 GCA_025134845.1 Neodon shergylaensis | reverse complement strand
ACAGCAAGTCCACATTAGAGCCGCAATCAGCAATTTAATTCTGAGACTGAGCGTGCAGCATAGAAACTCTTTTTATCCAAGTTACAGCAAAATCTGACATACAGAGCAATGCGCAGTCTGAAAACATGTCTCAGGAATCCGCCATGCTCTTCCACCTGCCTAAGCCTGATTCTGCCCAGGTGCAGGCGGGGAGCGGGGAGCCATTAGCATGGTCTCAGAGCAGTCTCCTTTTGATCCCAAGCGGGAACACAAACATCCAGTCCCATTCAGTAAACTCTGTTTTTCCTCTGTTTAAAATTAAGCTCTCTCAGGTTTTTAAGTGGATTTAGTCCATCACGTCTGGGCGCCACTTTGTTGAAATAAGAGCGGCAGGGGCTGCGTCCCCAACACCCCAGCTGCCTGCTCGGCTAGCTTATGCACGAAATAACAACACACAAACTATATTCTTTTAAATGCTGCTTGGCCCATTTCTATCTAGCCTCTTCTAGGCTAACTCTCACATCTGGACTAGCCCATTTCTAATCATCTGTGTAAGCACCCCAAGGTGCGCTTACCGGGAAGATTCTAGCCTACGTCCATCTTGGATTGGAGCTTCATCGCTCACGTCTGTCCGGGAGCCTAGAGCATGGCTTCTCCGCTCCAGAGCACAGAGCTGTCGAGTCTGAGCTCACTTCCTCTTCCTCCCAATATGCTATTCTGTTTATTCCTCCCACCTATGTTTTAACCTATGAGGGCCAAGCAGTTTCTTTATTGCTTAACCAATGAAATCAACAGATTGATATATGACACTCCCACATCACTGATCTGTGTCTACACCTACATAATGGAGTTGTTTTTATCCGAGAATGACCTGCTGTGGATGGCACAGTTGGCTCTGGGTCCCTCTAGCAGCCCCTCTCCATCAGAACCTACGTTGTTACCCATGACAGGTGGTGATGATGAGGTCCCTTTGGCCAAAGAGAAACAGGGAGAGGTGGCCTCTTTCTCCTCTGGGCAGAGCAGAGGGAGAGAGTGTTCTCACCCATTGCTCTCATCCCTTTCCCACAAGCCCCGCTGGCTCCGGGTGTGGCCTGCATCTTCACCCTGAGCCTCTGATCCTACAGACTTGTGCGGAGCTGAGACTGTTATAGGAAACTTCGGGTGTGGCAAGTATTATTCCTGCAGGTCATAAGCCACTGAAGTGTGGGGCATTTGTTCCATCAGCACGCCTTGGCCGGATGGTGTGAGTACAAGGTGCCTTCCACCTCTGCTGAAGGGAGGAGAAGTGTACTATGCTCCCATGGAAACAACTAGAAAGAACAAGTCCCAAGGTGCAGAGGCAGGGAGTGTCAGGGTGGGGATGCAGTAGCCAGGGCAGGTTGCTGGGATATCAGACTGGATGGCTCAGACCCTACAAACTTCATCACCCTCTCACAGAAGGAAGTTAACCAACACATCTGGAGACCTACAGAAACTAACCGCTGGAAGTGACCTTCTTGGCTGTTTCAGCAAGGTCAATGTTTGCCTCCACGTCTGGGGCTGTTCCATATGGATGGGATTGTTCGGCTGCCTATTTGGGAAGGTGGAAGCTAAGGGTTCTATTTGGATGTGAAGTAAGAGCAATGCCCACTATCTGATCAGAGGCTGAGGCTGGGCACAATGATCAGAGATGGGTGCAAGAGGTGGCGGCAGGGCAGAGCCACTTAGAAAAGATTTGTGTCCCCTGCCTCCGGCTCTTTCCCAGGAGTCCTGGCAATAGCGCAGGTGGAGGGAGCCAAGCTGTGCTTGGTGCACAGTAGAAGAGCTCATCCATGCTCTTCATCTGGAGGAGAGGGGGGACCTCTAATGCAGGGACCATCAGGGCTGGGTCAGCAGCAGAACCCTGAATTCTGTTCAGCATTGAAAATAGTGACTCCAGGAAGGAACGCTTCCCTTGAAGACACAGGGTAACCCCATGGGAGACATTTATCTCAGCAGACATGAAGCCCAGCCACAGAGGTCTGAATGGAAGGAAGTCAGATGAACTCCTTGCTAATTTCATGGTTGACTTGACCCTGCGACTGTGCACTCAGAGCCCTTCTCCGCCCAGTTAACCCTCTGTCTTTACTCTTGCCAGCACGTTCAAGGATTCACAGGCCCCCTCCTTTATGGGAACATGTTTATGTTGGTTGTCATGGGAGACACACTATAGAGGAGGAGAGAACAAGGATGAAGCAGCAGCCACTGGGGCCAGGCTGAGCCGTGTGCACATCTTGTGTATGTCCTATAAATTGTCTCAACTATCTGGAATGTGAGGTTCATGGGCACAGCCAGGCATCTGGAACAAGGCCTAGCACACAGTAGGTAGTCGGGAAATAACTTTTAAAGGACTATCTGTATCACTTACATTGTATTTATTTTCTTAGAGACAGAGGTCTCTGGCTGGTGAGAAAAGGCATTTGCCACCAGCCCAAAGACCTGAGTTCAATCCCCAGGACCCACAGAGGTCTGTGAGATTAGGAGCTGAGTCCAAGTTCATGGAGTTCATAGGTGACCTAATGGGGGTGGGAACATCTCTCAGACACACATGTTCTGAACCCAGTAGAATACACTAAGTCACTAAGTCACCTAAGGGATAGAGAGATGGCTCAGCCAACAAGAGCATTTGTTGCTCTCTCAGAGGACTGAGGTTCAACTTCCGTTACCCACATGGTATCTCACAACCATCTGGAACTCTGACCTCCGTGGACACCAAGCATGGAAGCAGTGTATGTACATACAAACATGTAGGCAACACAGTCACATAAAATCAAATGAATAAACCAAATAATAACAAGGCAGGAGGTGTAGGCAGGAGTTCTGGACAGGGAGAGCTTTGGGATGAAGGCAGAATCGCCAGATGTGGAGGAAGCAGCAAGGACAGTAGGGAAACATTAGGTAAATGAGACATGTGGCAGAATGTAGATTAGTATAAAAGGGTTAATTTAAGTTATAAGAGCTAGTGGGACAAGCCTAAGGTAAGGCTGAGCTTTCATAGTTAATAAGAAGTCTCCATGTCATGATTTGCAGGCTGGCAAGCAATGAGAAACTACTACTATTACACACACACACACAAATAATAATATTATTATTGTTATATTGAACCAGGCATGGTGGGTCACACCTGTAATCCCAGAAGTTCTAGAGCAGCTGGGTTCTAAAGGAAGTTCTAGGCTCCCCTTAGCAACAATGTAAGCCTTGTCGCCATAAATAAATGGGCTGTTTTTGCCTGTCCACTTTCAGTCCTTGCGTGAAAGTGCATCTACTCTGTTGCGGACACAGTTGCTGCCATCCTTTCCTTCAGACTTCTCCTGTGGACTGAAGGCCAGCGACTCTCGAGAAATCCTCCCAGATCTCAGCAGCAGGTTGAATTGTTGAGGATTCAGCCTTATGGATCACCAGCTACTGGTTCTCAGCCCCTCCAGTATGCAGACTGTAGATGGAAATTTCTGTCCTGCCTGGCCCCAAGCCATTCAGTTCCAAAGAAACACACAGAGGCTTATATTAATTATAAACTGTTTTGTCTATTACCTCAGGCTTATTATTAACTAGCTTTTACAGCTTAAATTAATCCATAATTCTTTTCTATGTTTAGTCACGTGGCTAGGTATTTTTTCTCAGTGCAGCATGCTCATCTTGCTTCCTGTGCATCTGGGTAGCAACTGCAGACTGAGTCTTTCCTCGTCCCAGAATTCTCCTAGTCTGGTTGCTCCACCTACACTTTCTGCCTGGCTACTGGCCAAACAGTGTTTTATTAAACCAATACAAGTGACAAATCTTTACAGTGTACAAGAGCATCATCCCACAGCAGCAGCCAGACATTGTTGGACTATTCCACAGGAATTGTGTAAACCAATATAGGACATCCCCTTTCTAATAAACACATTAATTGACTGATCAAATAATTGTTATACTGAACGGATCGGGGATGTGGCTCAGTGGTAGAGCACTTGAGTGGAATGCAAAAGGCCCCAATTTTGAGCCTGAATGCCACAAAAGATTTGTCTCGCTAGCTTCATGTCATGGTGATAGTTGGGGTACACCAGGATAAGTGAAATCCTATGATGAGCTGCTTTTCTTTGCTTGCGAAATGTGACCACTAGAGCTGGCTCCTGTGGATCCCGGCAGCCTCAGCGCAGCCTGAGGCCAGGCTGGGCAGGGCTCGGCTAAGGATGCTGCATCTGTTGCGAAGGCTGATAAAGGGGTCTCATCTCCAGCTCTGAAAATGAAGAGCCTCCTAAAGGCCCGACAAGGGGCAGTGGAACCCAGGACAGGCCCAGCCTGCCACCACACAGCCTTCCACAGAGCCACACCTGCCTCTGCTGCATCATCTCACCAGTGCCAGACATCCTGGGGGTGAGGAGATGTCTGGACCTCTCTTCTCCACACAATCCACCCATTCTGGGGGTAAAGTTAAAGACGTTTGGCTAATTTATAGAGTTGAGCCACCAACGCCACAGCCGAGCTTTAGAACCTGTCCATCACCTCATTTTCCTTCCCTCACTTCCACCCTGTCTTGAGGAACCCATCCATTCGTTTTCTGGCTCTTCGGATTTTCTCTGCTGAGTGTTTGATACACAGACAACACTTCAGGCTTAGTGTGACGGACTGACCATGCTGTAGGGAATACTGGTAGCATTACCTGTTCTTTCCCTTTCTCCCCTACAGTGTGTGTGGGGGGGTGGGGCTGGGGGTATTGAACTCATGGTCCCACACATGCTAGACAAGCAACAAGCCATCTTGTCATTTTATTGTTGTTGTCGGAGATGCTTTCTTCTTCTCATAAATAGCAATTTTGTCCTATTCCTAAATTCCCAGGAAGGTGTTTTAATCTCATCCGCGCTCCTGTAGCCTCTTCGGGGCCTGCTTCCCTTTCAGTATTCCAGCTTTCTCCCAGGCGATCTGAGCATCTTCCTGTTTACTTCTGATTTTGGAAAGGGAGGGAGGGAGGGAGGGAGGGAGGGAAGGAGGGAGGGAGGGAGGGAGGGAGGGAGGGAGGAGAGAGAAAGACCCCTCTAGGTCTTTGAGTGTCACAGGACAGAGCCCACAAGGAAACTGCCCTCCTCCTCCACTTACCTTCCTATTATGTCTTCACTTAAAAACAAAACAAACACATTTTTTTTAGATTTATTTATTTTATCTTACTGAATGAGTGTTCTGCCTGCATGCATGTAAGTGTACAAGAATGCCTGGTGTCTGTGGTGGTCAGAGAGGGCATCAGCTCTCCCTGGGAGTGGAGCTGCAGACAGCTGTGAGCCATCATGTGGGTGCTAGCTAGAACCCAGGTCCTCTACAAGAGCAACAAGTTCTCTTAACCCTGAGCCATCCCTCCAGCCCTAAAACAGTCTTTTCATGAGTCAGAAAGCATGGCATTCCCGGGTCCAACTTCATCTTTTCCTTTTTACGGGAAGCTCATTCTTACTAAAGTCTTGAGTGTTTACACATTCTGCCCTCACAGTTTAACCCTAAGCATGCAAGTAACGCTGCTTGGTTACAAACTGGCCTGTTGGAAACCTGGCTTCTCTTGTACCATGGGGGCTGCTTTGTCTGCTGCCCAGTACAGATGTCTGATATATTAAGGGCACTCTCACTTCTCACGCAGCCCTTAGGCCCTAGCAGGGACAAAGCTGGTGGAGTGTGTGGCATTTGAGCATCTGAGTTTGCCAGAACAGGAATCTTGGCAGGTGTCAGATCTGAATTAAGCAATTGGCTATCTTTGTTATCTTCTACACAGCCTGGAAATCTGTTCCCAGTGATGGTTTGCCTCTTCTAAACCGGAGACTGGGAACAGTCACTGAGATAGTGCACTGGTCCTTGAATTTTCCATTAACCAAACAAACCCTTAAAAGGACTCCAGAAACAGAAAATCCGTTTCCCTTGGCTGTTGTGAACTTTTGGGCTTTGTTAGCGAGGGGCATGAATTTGATCTCTTCCTCCTGTGAACTGGCCATGAAGACTCAAAATTATTAATCTTTCCATTGTGAGCCTATCAGCTCGTGGCCCCACACGAGTTGTCATGAATGTACACCTATCTCATTCTTGTACACAGAACAGGGGAGGGGGTCACAAGCATACATTTCCACTTGCCTGAAGGTTACTTTCCTAGCTTTCATGAATGAAATGTTTTGTTTTTTAAGACTTGGGCCGGCATGGTGGCCATGTCTTTAAACCTAGAAACAAAGGCAGGTGACTCTCCATGAGTTTGAAGTCAGCCTCGGTTACATAGTGAGTTCCAGGACTAGATAGTGAGGCCTTGTCTCAAAAAGGAGAGAAACAGATAGACAGTCATGGGGGAAACTTAGGTGGGTTTACTAACAGAAAGACGCTGATCTAAATGGCTGCTTATTATTCCAAGTACACAGCATTCTAGAAAAGGCAAAAATCTGGAAACAGAAAAAAGACAAGCAATTGTCAGAGGTTGGGGAGAAGTAGTGAACAAACAGGCAGAACACAGATCATTGAGGCAGTGAAAATGTGCTGTGATATGGATAGATCCATGAAGGCATCCATACAAATGCCTTGCGTGTCCCTGAGTGCGCCCCTCTTCCACAATCTCCATGTATTCACCAACCCAGGAGCTCCCCAGAAACACAGCTTAGGAATTTTTCTGGAAGTTTCATTAGGTAGGTAAGTGTGATGGTTTGAGTAAGAACAGTCTCCACAGGCTCATCCAGGGAGCAGGACTACTTGAAAGGATTAGAAGGTGTGGCCTTTTTGGAGAAAGTGTCCCACTGGGGGTGGCCTTTAGGGTTTCTCTCTAAATTCAGAGTCTCTCTCTTCCTGCTGCCTGTGGATCTGGATGCAGAGCTCTCAACGATTTCTTTAGACCACATCTGTCCACGTGCCACCATGATGACAGTGGCCTAAGCCTCTGAAACTGTACGTCAGCCCCAGTTAAATGCTTTCTGTTACAAGAGTCGCTGTGGTCATGGTGTCTCTTCACAGCAACAGAACACCGGCTGAGGCAGTAAGTCTGGATGAACTATAGGTCATTGGTGACTGACACAACCTCTTTCCCTCCCTAAGATGGGGTAGGGAAGCTGAAAGTTCCTGTCTTCAGATAAGATGGTTGGTCTTCTGGTGATAAGTCCCATCTTCCCCAAAGAGTCACCTCAGCACATGCAGGTATGGTCAAAGGAGCGTGTTATGGAACCAGGGATAGTCTGTGGGTAAAAAGTGCTTGCTATGCAAGCCTGGTGACCTGAGTGTTGTCTCTGGAACCCATGGTAAAAGCCAGATGCAGATCAGATGGTGACACATGCCTTTGATCTTGGCACTCAGAAAGTAGAGACAGATGGATCTCTGAATTCAAGGCCAGTCTAGATTACATACTCAATTTCAGGCTAGCCAGGACTACATAGTGAGGTCCTTTAAAAAAAAAAAAAAAGCCAGATGCAGTAACCCCAGCATTGCTATGGTTAGGTAGGAGGTAGAAGCCCATGGTCTAGCCAGCCCGGGGTACACTGAACAACACTGGGAAAGGTGGACAATGAAGACCATCTCTCAAAAACTGCCTTCTGACCTCTACATGTATGCCACAGCATGCATGCACATATGCATGTATGCACATGTGTGCACATACAAAAATGACAAAAAGTTAAGCACTTATTATGAAAAATGAACAACACTCTTACTCAGGATTGGAAGCTCTGTGCCAGAAATTGGTGCTAAAGCTCCTGGCCCCCAGAAGCCATTCCTTAATATCTGAAGAGACTAGTTCCAAGACTCTCCCCAGAGCTACCAAAATGCGTATGTACTCGGAGCTCATAAAATGACATATATCCTCCAGAGTCTTAAGAGTCTTCTGGTGTTGGGCAGTGTGGCACACACCTTTAATCCCAGCACTCGGGAGGCAGAGGTAGGTGGGTCTCTGTGAGTTTGAGGCCAGCCTGGGCCAGCCTGGTCTACAGAATGAGTTCCAGGAAAGTCAAGGCTACACAGAGAAACCCTGTCTTTAAAAGCCATTTTTAAAAAGTCTTCTGGTGATTTGTAATACCTTAACAATGAAAATGCTATTTAGATGATACTCTCTGTTATTTGTGAAATAGGCCAAAAATGTCTGTCATGTTTGGTGCAGAGGAAACTTTTTCAGAAATGCACTTCTATCTGTGGTTGGCTGGACCCACGGCTGGAGGACTGGCTCTGCACTTCCTAGACAGAACTCCCTCACAAGTTAAGCTAGAAGTGGGCATCCCTCAATCTAAAGACGCCCATCTGACACTAACCCAGGAACCTAACACTTCACGGGGACCCTCTTGTACTGTAAGGACTTACGTGGGAGAGGCCCTGGCAGTAGAAGAGCCACTCAGAAATGTCCAAAGAAGACATCTGCAGTAGTTCACATCTAGATCCCTACTTCTTGGAAGCTAAAGCGAGAGGGTCACTTGAGCCCAGGAGTTCAAGACCAGCTGAATAACAACAAGTCCCATTTTCTTTCAAAAGAAAAACCGAAGTTCAATGGTAAAGCACTTTCATACCTAAGGCTCTAGATTCAAGCTCCAGTATTACACAAGGAGGGAGGAAGAAAGGAAGGGAGAAAGGAAGAAAAGAAGGGAAGAAGGATGGGAGGTAGGGACATGGAAGGGAAGGAGAGGAAGGAAAAAAGGTAGAAAGGGCCAACCACACAGTGGATGGGAACTGCCATTCCTCCTGTTGTGTCTCTAGCCCCACCCCGGAAGCCAAGGCCAGAACACGAGGTCCTCCTCATCTGTTGTTTTCCATCATTTCCAGGCTCCCACATCCCATGCCCAGTAGTCTTTTTAAGTCCAGATCCAATGATTCAGAAACAAGGATGGAGCAGTAAATGTGGGCCAGGTCCTGGGCAAGATGGTTAGGGTTCTTTGGACTGAGGAGTCCCCAAGATCAAGGATGGAATATACCTAGAGACCAAGGCCATAGTGCCCAGTGAAATGATGGGTTGGAGATTTAAAGAGTTTAGGTTAGTTAGAAATTCAGGGCACTTACAGATCCCACAGAAAACAGAGCTAGAGGAGTCTGTTGAAAAGAAGGGACTCCATTGAAGGAAGGGCCATCCAACGCAGGGTGTTCCTACACTGGTAGCTTTGGCCCGCTTGCTGGGAATCTTTCCAGAGGGCTCAGACACCAGGTTACAGTGAGGAAAGAGGCTTGTGCTATACATTTCATATCACAGATTTATACATTACAAGGATCGAGGAGCTAAATGCTTCCCCAAGGCTTGGTCATGGAAACTGACTCCTTTCCTCATGTCCAACCCCAGGAAAACTGTCTCCCATCTCTGAGCTCAGACAGGCAGGACTCCATCCCAACCATTTTCCCTTATTCTAATCTCTCCATACCTCTGGTTTGTAGCAGCGACAGCTCCATGGGCCCTGCTTATTATGATTCCCCATGGCAACACCTACAATAGTGCTCTGACTCATTTGTCCTCTTCTTTTCTTCTTGGGCAGGCAGTATACACAAACATCCTTCACTGTTCCTTTCCCCTGACTCATCCGTGAGGGGAAAACTCCCAGAACAAAGTTTTCATGGACAACTGTGTTAGAGGCATGAGCTGGGGGCATGTGGTTGACTTGTGTAGGTCTTGTTGGACAAGAAGCATAGATTGGTTGGTAGAATGTTTGCCAGCATGCACAAGCCTTGGGTTTGGTCTGTAGTACCCCACAAACCAGGCATAGTAACACACACTTGTGATCCCAATCCTCATTCTCTGCAAGTAGAGACAGAAGGATCAGAAGTTCAAGGTCATTTTGGCATTTTGGAACTTAAGGTCAGCCTGAGCTACCAAGACACCCTATCTCAAAATAAGGAATATAGATTTTGCTGTGATTCAAGATTTTTGTTTGTTTGTTTTGTTTTTCAAGACAGGGTTTCTCTCTGGCTTTGGAGCCTGTCCTGGAACTCACTCTGTAGACCAGACTGGCCTTGAACTCACAGAGATCCGTTTGTCTTTCCCCCCCAAGTGCTGGGATTAAAGGCGTGCACCACCACTGTCCAGGGATTCAGGTTTTGTATGTAATCATTTGTTTTTCAATTTAAAATGGTAAGGTATTGGGCCTTGGAAGACACCCAAGCTCCACCCTGGCCTCACAGCCCAGGGCAGGGCCAGCATCACTGCACAGAACAAACATGTGACGGAGAGGTAGGGAAGATAGAAAGACAGAGCAGTATGTGCGCCATGGAGAGAGGCAGAACTGGAGACATGATGGCTGTCATAGGTGAGAGAGAAGGCTGAGGTCCACGTGTTGTCATTGCCCATGGGATGACATACAACAGCCTAGAGCTGATGCAGACACAGATGCAGACTCAGCCCCTGAACCTGCCACTGACTGCAGGATTCTCCTGACTCTGGGCAATGACGGGGGGCTGAGATGAGGAAAGGTTCTCTTCTGGACCTCCGCAGAGGACCACTGTGGTCTGCCATGCCACCAGAGGCCATGTTGGTGTTGGTGGTCCAGGCTGTCTATTGTCCCAGGCTGTGATGGAGCCGTGTGGATGTATGCAGACTGTGCCACTGCCGATGCCTGGGTGATGTACTCAGGCTTTGCTGGCTCAGGGAGCCTTGTTGTTGTAGCATCTGTAACCCCTGAGGCTATGTCAGAGTTCATGAGTGGGTCAAGGGTCCTGATACCAATGGCCATGTTGATGTCTGCAGCCCATGTTACCACCAAAGTCCACGTGGATGCCAATGGTCAGGACTATGGCTTGAAGCCAAGCTAATGTCAGAGGGCCTGAGGGCCTGCACCTCAAGTGAAACCTGGCTCTGCCCACGGTGGCACCTGCCATGGATGCGTGAGAGTTGGTACACCCCTTACAGGAGAACTAGTCCCATCCCATTCCAGCCACAGCATGGAGCTCCTCAGCTGATGGCTGCTGATGTGGATGAAGTACTCATCCTCCCTTGGGGTCTGGCCACTATTAATTTGACCATGCTCCACTGAATAATATATGAACAACACAAACAAACTTGATTTTTTTTCCTTTTGTTGGGGAGTGTGGGGGGCAGGCATGAGAAGACTGTGAGATTCCCAGATAATAAAAAATAATTTAGCCGAGCGATGGTGGCGCATGCCTTTAATCCCAGCACTCGGGAGGCAGAGGCAGGCGGATCTCTGTGAGTTCGAGACCAGCCTGGTCTACAGAACTAGTTCCAGGACAGGCTCCAAAGACACAGAGAAACCCTGTCTCGAAAAACCAAAATAATAATAATAATAATAATTTAAAATAAAAAATTATAAGATACTATATATAGGAAAGATTATAAAAGAAGGCATAGAAGAGACTGGGGTATAGCTCAGGATTCACTAGTGTGTGCAAATAACTGGGTATCATTCCCAAAGTTTCAAAAGAAAATGTGTGTGTGTGCATGTGTGTGTGTGTGTGTGTGTGTATGTGTGTGTGAAAGAGACAGCAACTAGGGACCCAGGACCTGGTGAGGGAGAATTGTCTGTATTCTGTCAATTGTGTATTTTAATAAAACGCTGATTGGCCAGGCAGAAAGTAGAGGCGGGTCAACCAGACAGAAAGTAGAGGTGAGGCGATGAGAACAGGAGAATGCCCATTCCTCCCATTCCAGCCCAGACCACCAAGAAGCAAGATGTAACTTGTCAGGCTAAAAGGTACCGAGCCATGTGGCTAATGTAGATAAGAACAATGGTTAATATAAGCTACAAGAGCTAATAAGAAGACTGAGCTATGCCGGGCAGTGGTGGCGCACACCTTTAATCCCAGCACTCGGGAGGCAGAGGCAGGCGGATCTCTGGGAGTTCGAGGCCAGCCTGGTCTACAAGAGCTAGTTCCAGGACAGGCTCCAAAGCTACAGAGAAACCCTGTCTTGAAAAACCAAAAAAAAAAAAAAGACTGAGCTAATGGGCCAATCAGTTTATAACCTAATGCAGACTCTCTGTGTGATTTCTTTGGGGATTGCCAGCAGTGGGGAACTGGGCAGGGCAGAAACCCCAGCGAGCTGGCCCTCATTGTTACAAGGGCCCTTGCACAAGGTGAGCAAGGCTAGCACTGACTTAAATTCCCAGCATTTTTTTTGAGACAAGGTCTGTGTAGTCCTGGCTGTCCTGGAACTCATTCTATAGGACAGACTAGCCTTGAACTCACAGAAATCCTCCTGCCTCTGCCTCCAAGTGCTGGGATTAAAGGTGTGCACTACCATATCTAGCTGCTCCTATCACTTTTCTACTTTTCATTCAGAGATAATCCTGCTAAATTGCCCAGGCAGGTCTTGAACTCACTCAGGAGCCTACAGGCTTGAAGTTTCAATCCTCCTGCCTCAGCCTCCTGCATAACTGAGGTTACAGATGTATATCATCAGGCCTGGCTAATAAATTATTAAGGAAGGAAAGACACAAAAAGCTTTAATAAGTAAATGTTCAACATGAGGCAGGACACACCCTTACTTGATTTAGGTAACTTGCATACCTAAGTCCACTCTCCGGTGGAGCAAGCCCACCTACCACCTTGAAGATGAGCAGAGATTGACCTGCTCCTAAACTCAGTGCTCATCCTTGCTTATAATCACGTCTTTCCTCACCTTTGCTGTGTTCCGGCATCTGTGTGGTATCTTTGAAGACATTGGTTGACTCTGCACGTCCTTCTCTAGTCTCTCTAACCATCTTCTCAGCAGCTTATGTCAGTCGCCAGAACAGTCTATGCCAACACTTTCATGTCTTCTTTACGACCAGACACTAAAGATGAGGGAGGGGGAACCATACTCTGAGCCAGTGTTTCTCAACCTGTGGATCGCAACTCCTTTGGGGGTCAAACGACCTTTTCACAGGGATCATCTAAGACCATTTGAAAACACAGATATTTACATTACAATTCATAACAGTAGTAAAAGTACTGTTCTAAAGTAATAACAAAAATAATTTTACAGTTGGGGTTACCATAGTATGAGAAACTGTACTAAAGGGTCAAAGCATCACTAAGCCATTTTGATGCTCCTGGACAGTCAGAGGCCCCCAGAGATTTGTCCTTCTCTTTATCACCGTGGTATGGCATTCCCATACAAATGAAGCCCTAGAAATAATAGTTACATGGTACTGTTTGCACTTAATTAGGTCCACAGTTTTGATCTACTTAATATGAGAGAGCTGCCCTGCTGACCTGTTTATCCAGCCTGCAGGCTAGAAGAATGCTCCAAAACGTGGAAATGAGGTCCAAAGGTTAACTCTGTATATGCAAAATGTACAGAGTATTAATAGAACGGGGTATTAATAAAAATGTCCTAGAATTCTTACACTCTTCGGGGCAATTGCAGAGCCCCAGGCTGTGTCAGTGTCCTCGCAGCTTTGCTCCCTGAGGACGTCATTATGAAACAGTTCTGTATCAAACCCCAGAAGGGATGATGGCTTGTCCCTTCTTCAGTGGCTGGTTTCTGCAGGCTTTTAACCAGGCCGCTCAGTCATGCCGCATTTGCTAAAAGACCCTTTCATCATTTTCTTCCTGGTACTGTAGATGGAGCCCAGACCTCACGCATGCCAGATGCTCTATCACCGAATTACACCTCTGGCTGAAGTCCCACTCTAAGCTACAAGCCAAAAATTATATCTCTAACAAATGGCCATCCCAGGGCCAGAGTGGGAAAGACTAGTCTGGGTACTCAGCAAACGATGCTGTAGGAAACAGATGGTAGGCTGTGCGTGGTGGCAAGTGCCTGCAGTGCAAACTACCTGGGAGGCTGGGGCAGAAGGACCATTCTGATCCCAGGAAAGTCTGAGGCCAGTGTGGGCATATAAATCAAGACCCCTGAAGCAAGCAAGAAGCAACCAACTGATGATAGCATGGGTAGATAGATGATAGATAGATAGATAGATAGATAGATAGATAGATAGATAGATAGATAATGAATAGATGATAGATGGATGGATAGATAGATAGACAGACAGACAGACA
>JABTXL010012322.1:1326780-1349914 GCA_025134845.1 Neodon shergylaensis | reverse complement strand
TATAGATGTGTGTGTTACCTGCATGTATATATGTGTACCATATGTGTACCTGGTACTTGCAGAGGTCAGAAAAGGACATCAGATCTCCCGGAACTAGAGTTATGGATAGTTGTGAGTCACCATGGGGCTGTTGGAAATTTAAACTCAAGTCCTCTGCAAGAACAAGTGCTCTTAACTACTGAGACATCTGTCTAGTCCTGGGCACAGGATTCTTCAAACCAGATAACATGACCTTCAAGACTGATCCAGAGAGACCAGTAGGGCTCCTAGGACAGTGACTACACAGCAGAGGCCATCAAAATGCCATGCCACTACTGCAGAGGCGTGGGCGCTAAGGCTGGAAATCCATGCAGGTGAGCATGTAGTTAACACTGTGCACTGGTAGCATACTGCTCTCTCTACAGCTAAAGTGAACATCACAGGTCTTCCGGCAGTGTGCCCTCACACCAACTTACAAACACCCCCAGCAGCAACGTGGCTCTGGTGGAGCAGATTGGTTACAGCCAAGCATATGTGCCTGCTACCTGAGTCCCTTCCCTCACAGGTGCTATGTCTGGGGCGATGGACAGGAGACCAGATACCCAGGTACATCTCTTTCTCAGGTCTGATCCTCCCCATCCACCAAGGGAAAAAAATGTACATTTTTCTTAGGGTCCCTGCTGAAGGGATGGCTCAGCACTTAAGAGACCTTGCTACTTCCTGATACCCAGGTGCAGCTTGCAGCACCTGTATCAGGTGGCTCACAATGACCTGTAACTCCAGTCCCAGGGTATCTGATGCCCTCTTCTGGCCTTTGGGGGCACCTGCACTCAGCTGTACAAACAAACATACAAATAATTAAAAATAAAACTAATTTGTAAAAGCAACCCCTGCTCCTTTGCCCACAGCAAGAAAGGAGGTAGGAGAAATTTGAAAGCTAGGCTAAAAATCAGTGAGATGGTTCTTAAAGCCATATGGATCCAGGATGTAGATATAATATATGGAGCCTATGTTATCCACAAACTGACTGATTTCTATGCTGTCCCATTTTGCCCATCTACAGAACAAAGGCTAGAGACCTTCTCTCTGATTTGTGAACTTTTATTTTTATATTTTTTATCTGGGGGGAGATGAGAAAGACAGAACCTTGCTATGTAATCCTGAATGGTCTGCCCTCACTGTGTAGTTTAGACTTGACTCAAACTCACAGAAATCTTCTGCCTCAACTCTCTGAGTCCTGAGATCATATGTCATCATGCACATCTTGCTGCAAATTTTCAACAAACAAAAAGCTCAGGGCACGCACAATACTGCGACTGACCCCACGGTGTGGCCCCTCGTGTGCACACTATTGGTGACCTTGAAGACGACTGCCCTTTGAAACTCTAGTGACCATTGTCCATCTCAGGCAGTTCCTGGAGGTCACCTGAGATAATGTTGAAAGCCACACATTGGGTGGCATCTATCAAAGGCCCCACATTAGGCGCCATCTATTGAAAGTATCCTGGAACATACAACCCCACTGTGACTGGATCACGGCAAAAGTCATCCTAAAAGATGGCTTATGACCAATAATGGTAATGACCTCATCAAGGGCCACTTTTTGATGATGGGGAAACTGACTCAGTATGCTCCTGAAGCCAAAGTAAGCTACCTGTCATGCTCTAAGTCAAGAGGGTAGGAAACGCACACCCTTCACCATGATACTGCCACAGCTATGAGAGAGCAAAACATTGGCAGCAGTCTTTCTGCCATCACCACAAGGTGAACCTGTATCACTTGCATAGCGCTGGGAAGGATCTCTTCCTGTGAAGTGTCTGTGTCGGGACAGCCAGAGAGGATAAAGGTTCTGAAGTAAGAATGAACTTGTCACATTAGAATAAGGACCACTGCAACCAGAACAGGGAAGGACGTAAGATGGGGTGGGTATGTGACAGACAGGGAGTGTAGGAGGGATTGTGTAGAGACAGGGATCTAGGTCACAGTGATGTACTCAGGTTGCTTTAAAATGTGCAGAGTCAAAGGAGAATCCCTTCTCAGGATCTGCAGTAGGTTCAAGTGAGATCCTAAGAACAGAGGAGGGACAGGGGAGGTGGTGTGTGTGTGTGTGTGTGAGGGGGGGGGAGAGAGGAGGGGTGGGCACTAGATCAAAGGGGAAAAACAGTAATTTAGACTGGGCCTTTGGGAGAATCCGAACTGGGGATGCTGGCCATGCAGCACTGTCCTTGAGGTGTGCTCCTCACTTACTTTGAACGTGTTTAATTTCAGATGGCTGCACGCCACCAAGCCAGGTGACATGAGGTAGTTAGCTACTTGAGCCCTGTGTTCACAATAATGGGCTGAAGGCTGGGGGTTAGAGAGTCTGCATAGACAGAATTTAAATCCTTGGCCTCCATAACTTCATTTTAGGAGGATAAAAAGATTAAAAAGAGAGGTTCAAGGGCTGGCTCCAGGCTGCTGTGTTCAAGATGGAGAAGGTGAGGTTCAGGGAGTCCCATGGAGAAAGAAAATATTGCCTCCAGCCAAGATGGGGAAGGTAGGGATAGCTGAAAAGCCGGAAGTTGTGAGGCCAGGTGGCTGTTCTGAGTGACTGGGTCAGAAACAGGAAAATAATTAGGACACAGGAAGGGGAAAGATCCCTCACCCCAAGCCTGATGGAAGCCTCTCCCCTAACACAATCACACAGCAGCACTGGCTGAAAAGGCTGCCAGCATAGCCAAAGTTGCTTTCGTTTATGGATATTCTATATTAAAATAACAGCAAACCAGCCCTGAATATATATAATCTTAAAGCCTCATTCTTTTGCCCAATTTCTCAAGCAAGGGCTGAGGGTGGTGGGTAACATTCAGCCCTGTTTTGCATAATCCCAGCTCCTCAGGCCTCAATTTTTCCCAGAGAATCTGAGCAGTTCTCTCTGAGCAAGAAGGCTTCCTGTGGCAAAGCTGCACAGCTGTGGCTGGCCAGGTGTTTGCCACGCCACAGGAACAAGACATCTGGAAGACCCTGAGGGCCTTCCCAGGCTCCAGAGAGCCTCTTGGTGCTGGGCAGGGATGGGACTGAGAGAGGAAGCAGAGTAAAAGCCTCTGGTGTGGGGACAGCAAGAGGCCGTAGAGAGCAAAGACAAGCACTTCAAACACCTGCCTGCCTGGAATGTACCCTCTACTGGCTACTCCTGAGCTCCTATATCCCCAAGGATACAGTCTACAAATACAAAATGCAAAAAGGGGGTGAGTGGGCTGTACACTCCCAGTTACTCAGAAGGCCAAGGATTTCCTTCTACGAAGCTCTTTCTGGGGCAGTTAATGATTGAAGCACAGATGAGAGAAAGAAGTTTGTTTTTGTTTTGTTTTGTTTTTTAAGCAAAGCAAGATTTTCTATTTAAAAAAAAAAGAATCTTGCTGGGCATGGTAGCTCATGCCCTTAATCCCAGCATTCGGGAAGCAGAGGCAGATGGATCTCTGTGAGTTTGAGGCCAGCGAGGTCCAGGACAGTCAAAGCTACACAGAGAAACACTGTCTCAAAAAGCCAAAAAGGAAAAAAAAATTAAATAAATAAATAAGCAAGTAATCGTAAACACCTCAGGATGACAGACAACGTTGATTGTCATGACCCAGAGGCTGACCTAGAATCCAGACCACTGGTTCTCAACCTGTGGGTCACAGCCCCTTTGGGGAATGAATGTCCCTTTCACGGCAAGCACATATCAGCTATCCTGCATATGAGATATTTACATTATGACTCATAACAGTAGCAAAATTACAGTTATGAAGCAGCAATGAAATCATTTTATGGTTGGGGTCACCATGACATGAGGAACTGTATTAAAGGGTCTTGGCATTCGGAAGGTTGAGAAACACTAGTCTAGGTCATGCATCAGGGCACACAGAAAGGCCTAGAACAGCCTTGTGGGATGGAAGCAGCCCACCAGGCACTTACTGGGCTCAGAGCCCAGCCCTGCGCAGTTCTCAGCATGATGTCACAGGGTTCCAGAGGCTCTCCTGCCTGGAAGCTTAAAACTGTCTGCTAGGAGTTTCAATCGTATTGTAAGGAACTGTTTTCTTCCTTTTAAAATTACTGGTTACGCCGGGCGGTGGTGGCGCACGCCTTTAATCCCAGCACTTGGGAGGCAGAGGCAGGCGGATCTCTGTGAGTTTGAGACCAGCCTGGTCTACAAGAGCTAGTTCCAGGACAGGCTCCAAAACCACAGGTTCTATCTCGAAAAAAAAAAAAAGCAAAAAAAAGTAAAATTACTGGTTACTAGCTCTCTGGAGACTCTGAATAGTGTATTTTGATCTTTCTCACCCCCTTCTCCCCACTTCCCAGATCCACACCTCACCTTCCCACTCACCCAACTTTACGTCCTGCTCATATCCTCCTGGGTGTGTGGCCCACCAGGAACGTCACCCTACTTAGACTCAGTGTGTCCCGAGCTATTTGTTCACACTGACACTCCAAACTGACAATGAAGTTTACTTTGAGCCAGAGGGCAGAGTTAGCCACTAGCTGACCAGAATTAGCCATAGAGGTTTTAGGGGACCCAGGGTACATATAGAGAAACACAGGAAGTAGTAGGGAGGGGCTTAGAAGGATTAGAAAGCCTTTTGGATCAGGGGAAGGAGAGAGAAGAGGTCACTAGTCGGTTCTTTGCTGCATCTCTGATCAATTAGGTTTTTAACCTAATATCTGACTCCTAAGTTTTATTTAATAATAGAACAATATAAGTAAATGCTTCATCAGAGGGTTAGAAAAGAAAAAAGAGAGGATGGGAAAGCTGGAAGGGAGATAAACTGGTAGTGGAAAGAGGAAGTGGGGATGGATATGATTAAGATGCATTATGTACATCTATGAAATGTTTTTTTTAAGTTTCTATTACATTTGTAGTAGGCATGTGGGGTAGTCAGAGAATAGCTTGCAAGGGTCAGTTCTTTCCTTCAGCCGTGTGGGGTCCTGGGGATTGAACTCTGGTCCTCAGACTTAGAGTCAAGGCATTAAAGAACAGATCCATCTTACTGGCTATGAAATTGTCAAAGAATAAATAAAATTATAAAAAGGACTTAATGGGGGCTTAGGGATGTAGCTCAGTTGATGTAAAAGAGAAAAAAAAACTTGCCTAACATGTAGAAAGTCCAGGATTTGAATGAATATGGTCCTCATAAAATATTTGAATGCAACAGTCCCAGTTAGTGGACTGTTTAGAAGGCATTAGGAACTGTGTCCTCATTGAAGGCAATGTGACTGGGATGAGCTCTGAGGTTTCAAAAGCCCACTCCAGGCTCAGTCTCTTCCCCTCTCACTACTTCCAGGCAAAGGACACCACCAGCCAAAGGAGAAAGTGGATGGAAAATGCAAGGATACTATAGCAACAGTGTGGAAGGTACACGGAGCTCTCTGTACCAGGTGCTGGCGGGAGCCTGTACAGGAATTTCTCCTAAGATTATTTTAACAGAGTAAAGGAAACCGAGGCCTAAGAGCCTTCCTAGCTGCTGTACCATTAACTCTATAAACCTTCCCAACAGCATGAGAAGTGAGACTCTAAGGCTCGAGTAATGAAACATACCTGTAACCCCAGCACTCAGGAGGCTGAGGCAGGAGGATTGCCATGACTGATTTTGAGGCCAACCTGAGTTACATAATGGGATCCAGGCCCTCCAGAGTAACATGAAGAGACCCTGTCTCAAAACAAAACAACAGGCTAGTCCTGACTTTAGACAAAATTTCAATTAAAGACGTTCAATTCTCAGGCGAGGGGCAGGGAAATGAGAAGGTGATATCTCCTGCAGGCTTGCACAGATTTGTAAATACTGACTTCACTCCCCCTGACCAGGGAATGATTGTTCCAGCTGTGAGCATCCCAGCAGAAGCTAGGAAGGATGCTGAGTCTGTCCTTAACTGCCCCCTTCTGGTCACCAGAGGTGGAACGGCTTTCCTCAGAGACCTGGCCCAGCCCCATAAAGGGCAGCCCAGCATTCATCTCCAGCGTGGTACATGAGCTGTGTGCGGGCAGAGATAGTGTTGCTAGAACTAGCTTAGAGGATCAGGGCCTCTGGAGTCAGAAAAACAAACAAATACAGGCAAGCACCATAAAACCTGGAGTCTACAAAAAAGTATAAGGAAGAGGAAAGTCACTCAGAGGCAGGAAGGATAGGTGGAGACAGAAACAGAGACACAGAAAAAGACAGACAGACAAGCAATGTCCCAGACACGAAGCCAGAGAGAGACACGGAGGGACTTCAGGACCACAAGCCCTGTGCTGTTTTCCCGAGATGGGATGCCAGCAGGGAGAGCCCACCGGCTTTTCCCACGGGTCTCCAGACAATCCTCACTCCAGGAGAGACAGGCTTTAACAGACCCCGATAGCTGGGCACCGTGGGCTTGCGGGATCTTCCCTGGACTGCACGAGGCGGCTTCTCTGCATGGTCAGTCCAGTCTTATGTTTGTCCAGAATGTACCCTGCCTCTGCTCTGTCCTTGCAATCATATCTGCCTTTTCTCCTTTAGGAGACACAGATGTTCATCACTTTTAATCGTAGTCAGAAGAAACCAGCTGTGCACCTGGCCAAGCGTTTGCCCACGACTGGTTTCCAGCACTTAAAAAACAAAAAAAAAACAAAACAAAACAAAAAAAAAAACCTAGGAAATATTTTTTTTACAAACAGAGCCAGGCTTGCCTGGTGTTGTGGCGCACACCTTTAATCACCACTTAAGAGACAGAGGCAAGTGGAGTTGTGTGAGTTCGAGGCCAGACTGGTCTATACACTGAGAGCCTGTCTCAAAAGAATAAAAAGAACCTGGTTTGGTGAGCCACACCTGCAGTTCCAGCACTTGGGAGACGGAAGCAAAAGGGTCAGGAGTTCAAGGTCAGTTTAAGCTAATAAAGAGCTCAAGGTCAGCCTGAGCTCCACGAGTCCCTGTCTGAGGGACAAGGGGTGCAGGGAGCTAGCTAGCACCCTTCCGGGGTTTGATTGAAGGTTCTGCCTGCCAGCCAGCCTGCAGGACCTGTTACGGCCTTCCTGGAAGCCTTGTGGCCCATGAGGTGGCGCCCACGAGTTCTTTCAGCCCGCTCTGATGTACGCTAGGACTGCAAGAGGAATGACTGGGGGCAGTAGTTGGTGCAACTTGGAATAATCGTGGGGAGGAATTCCTGCATGCTTCCTTTTACCAACCCCACCTGCCTCACACACCTGGGCCACTTTCAGCTTCCTCCAGCAAAAACTGCCACCATCTGCTCCTGGGACTGACTACCCACATTGTAATTCTGTTCTGACCGTTTAGCAACAGGTGACTTTGCCACGCTGCGCCTCTATTTTTCCATACACGAAATGGGATATCAATAGCACCCGCTTCCATTGCATGAAGTTGGGGCTGGAGCCAGACAAGCCTTGCGTTGTCTATCTGTCCAGATTTCAAGTGCTGTTCTGCATAGGGAACGCAGATCCATATTCTGAGCCTTGTGGGGGTACATGCAGATACTTAAATGCACCGAGAGACCCTGCTAGGTGTGACAGAGGAAGGTGACTGTTAGCAAGTCCTCACCACTTCTCACATGACCGGCTCTTCCTGGTTTTCTTGGTCCTTCTCCGTGGATCCAGCCTGCCCAGCCACAGTGGCTAGCTCCCCCATCTTCAGTTCCTCTACTCCTAACACGCAGGCTCCCCAGACTGCAGATTCCAATGCCCATCTCCCCCTTCACTGCACCACCCCCTCAGTCACCCGTGCTTTTCTCAAGTTAGTCATGCTTTTGCTTCCTCAAAGGGCACAGCAATCTGGAAGAAAATTAACTATGCCAGCAGTGCCTTGGCAACTGTTTCTCATACATTCTAGCCCGCAGTCAGGTGAAGAGGCTGCGGCCGTAGACAGGGAGACCAGCTTTTCACAGGTATGTGGAAGCTGTAGCGGCCTTCACCTCACTCCAGTTCTTGCAGCTCCAAGGTAACCCCAGGCTCAGTTGTGTCTATTCGGTTCGGTCCTTCATATAGTGTTGCTGTAGACAGTCTTCAATTCCACAGTTGGCCCTCCACCCCTGCTCTGCCACCTACATTAACCCTCACAGGTACAGAGGCCTTGAATCCATTCCGTTCACAGTACACAGGGATACATACAATCCATTTGGTTCATAGATTAAATAAGCTCCTAGCCTAAGAAATGTTATGATTATCGTTCTCTGGTCAGTGGGGAAATTCATCTTTAAATGCACGTTTACATTGTTTTAGTTGGTTTTTGTTTCTCTTTTTTATTTTTCTATTAAAAATAGTCCTTAGCCTACTAAGTACTTAGCCACTTCTGTAGTGATGAAGTTTCTATAGTGTAAACTCTAAGCCTGCCCCTGTCCTACCCTTCACACACACACACACACACATCCATGCCTTGACCCTCCTCTCTACCCAAGTCCTGATGTTCAGACCTGGGTCCACAACCAGACCCTGATGTATGACTGTGTTACATAGCTAGACAACACCCAAGTTCTGTTACTGGGCATGGGGGAGGATCCTCATCCATGAACTGCTTTTATAAGGATCCAGACTCAACCCAGATGTTAGGCAGCCTGTCACGGCAGCATCACAGTCTTTCATAACCAGCCTCTTTCCTGTCGTGTTACCAAAGACACACTCAGATGCACCTTCCACACTCACTAGCTCTTAGCTGGCTTAAAGAGCCGTTGTTATGTTTTATTTTGTTGGTTGTTTGAGACAGGGTTTCTCTTGTAGTCTTGGCTGTCCTGGAACTTGCTCTGTAGACCAGGCTGGCCTCGAACTCACAGAGAGTCACCTGCCTCTGCCTCCCGAGTGCTGAGATTAGAGGCTTATGCCACCATGCCTAGCAAGATCAATTATTTTGTAAGTAACATGCTTGGCAGTGAATAGCATCCTTGCCATGTGTTATGATAATGGTTACCTAAATTACTTTTCATGGTCTTAAGGGCTACTTTTGGGGGAGGGGGGAAGATTTTTTTCTTGTTTTGGCATTTGTTTCAATTTATTTTCCCTTTATGTACATCGGTATTTTGCATGCATGTATGTTCGTGTGAGGGTGTGAGAAGCCCTGGAACTGGAGTTACAGACAGGTGTGAACTGCCATGTGGGTGCTGGGAACCGAACCTGGGTCCTCTGGAGGAGCAGAGGCATCTCTCCAGCTTGTTTTTTGCTTTTTAAGACAGAGCCTCACTATGTTGCCCTAGCTAACCTAGAACTCCTTGTGTAGGCCAGACTGGCCTCAAACTCATAGAGACTAGCTAGCCTCTGTTCTGAGAATGCTAGAATTAAAGGTGTTTGCCACCATACGGGGCCCACACTGACTCTTCAGTAAGCCTACAGACATCCAGTGGGTGCCTGAGACAAGATAAGAAGGTTTAAGATCGCTGGGCCGTGGTGGCGCACGCCTTTAATCCCAGCTCTTGGGAGGCAGAGGCAGGCGGATTTCTGTGAATTCGAAGCCAGCCTGGTCTACAAGAGCTAGTTCTAGGACAGAAACCAAAAGCTACAGAGAAACCCTGTCTCGAAAAATAAAAATAAAAAAAAATAAAATAAAGGTTTAAGATCTTTGTTTTCATAGTCTGTCCTTTTTGTTGTTTAACTTTTCTTTTAAAACTATGTGTATGTGTGTGGGGGGTATATGCATGCAAGAGCAGTTACTAAGGAGGCCAGAAAGTGGCATTAGATTCCCTGTAGTTGTAGCTACAGACACTGGTGAGCAGCCCAATGTGGGTGCTAGAAACTGAACTCTGATCCTCTAGAAGAACAGGAACTGTCCTTGAACACTGAGCCACCTCTCTAGCATGCCTTAAAAAAATAACAAAACAAAACAAAAATAAACAAAAAAACAAAACAAAAAAAGAAGAAAGAAGAAAACAGGAACTGGAGAAATATGAACATGTCCTAGTTAGGGTTTCTAATGCTGTGAAGAGACACCATGACCACAGAAACTTTTAGAAAGGAAAAACGTTTAATTGGGGTGGTTTTCATTTCAGAGGTTTAGTCCATTATCATCACAGTGTGATGTGGTGGCGTGCAGGCAGACATGGTGCTGGAGAAGTAGCTGAGTGTGGTACATCTTGACTTGCAGGCAATAGGAAGTGGTCTGTCTCACTGGGCAAAGCTTGAGCATAGGAGACCATAACGTCTGCCCCACAGTGACACACCTCCTCCCACAAAGCCACACCTCCTTACAGTGTCACTCTACTCCCTTTGGGGGCCATTGCCATTCAAACCACCACAGTCTACTTTCTGGCCCCCAAAGGCTTAAAGTCATATCATAATGAGCCATAAAAATCAATTAATAAAAAGAATAGCTTCCCTAACTTGTATATTGGCTGCCCATTTCCTTACAGCAATGCCAGTAACAATCCCTGTTTCATAAGACTTCTGTTACCCCTCTCCTGCCCAATCAGGAGTTCAACCCCCATCTGAATCCAGAATTCCCCTCCCCCTCATGTTTTACACCTCCTATACCCTGCCACAGCTGAGCTCGATGCTCTCCCTGATCCAACCACTGTGTTGGGACAGACAGAGAACCCATGCTCAAGCTTATAATAAAGGCTTTTTGCATTTGCATGTTAAAAAGTCATATAATACAAAATGCAAAAATGCATTCAATTCAACTTCAAAAGTCTCCTTTGTCTATAACAGTTTCAAACTTATTTAAAAGTAGAAAGGTCAAAGTCTCTTCTGAGATTCATACAATCTCATAACTGTAATTCCCTGTAAAATCAAAATGAAAAAGCAGATCACATACTTCCAACATATAATGGCACAGGATATGCATTACCATTCCAAAATGTAGGGAAGGCAGCATAGTGAGAAAATACTGGACCAAAGCAAGACAGGAAACCAGCTGGCTAAACTCCAAACTCGGCATCTCCATGTCCAATGTCAAAACATTCTTCAGATCTCCAACTCCTTTCAGCTTTGTTGACTGTAACACACTTCTTTCCCTTGGGTTGGTTCCACTCCCTATTAGCAGCTCTCCTTGGCAGGTGTCCCACGACTCTGGCAGCTCTAACATCTTGGGGTCTCCAAGGCAATCCAGGCTTCAACTTCACAGCTTCGTGCAATGGCATCTCTATAGGCTTCCATTCAGGGACACCCCTGACACATGCCTGGCCTCTCTCAGCAGGTGTCTTTAATCATGAAGGCAAATTCCTTAGTCCTTTTCTTCTATCCTTTATTCCAGAACCACATGGCTGAAGCTGCCAAGTTCTGCTGTTTGCTGGGGCTGGAACATGGACCCCTTGTTCAATTATGATTAGACCAGGCTGGCCTCAAACTCAGAGATCACCAGCCTCCGTCTCTGGAATGCTGGGATTAAAGGCATGCACCACCACACCTGGCTCTAAACATTTCTTTAATTCCTTTCACAAGTCAGAAATTTAGCTGGGTGGGATCTTGCCCTTAGGTCACCACTCCCTTTATTTCCATGTCTTAATCTGTTTATCTTCTTGAAAGCAGGACTTAGTTCCATTCTACTTTTTTTCTGGTGCTCCTTTTTCATCCAGTTTTACATTTTGTAATTTACCCTGATCAGCTTGCTCCTTTTTCTTATAAATCTTCATCAGAGTTAGCACTAAAAACCACACGGCAGAATCTACACTAGGCTGTTTTGAAATTTCCTTTGCCAACTGAATTAACAAAAAAAAAAAAAAAAAAAAAAAAAAAAAACTCTTCATTTTAGCTTCAGGCAGACTTTTAGGACAAGGACAAAAAGCAGCCACATTCTTCTCCAAAATATCACAAGAACTATCTCTAGGCCAAATAACATTCTTTTCCTCTGAAATCTCTTGAGTCAGGCCCCCACAGTGATGAGATCACACTCAGCACCCCTGTCTTCCATGCTCCTACTAGTAAGGCCCATTAAGTAGTGCTTAAAGCATTCAACTGCTTTTCTAATTCACAGTCCCAAGGTCCATATTCCTTCAAATAAAAGCATGGTCAGACCTATCATAGCAATACACCAGTTCTTGGTATCAACTTCTGTCTTAAGTAGGGTTTCTATTGCTGTGAAGAGATGCCATGACCATGGAAATTCTTATAAAGAAAAAACATTTAATTGGGGTGGCTTATACTTTCAGAGGTTTAGTCCATTATTATGGTGCAACATGGTGGCATGAAGGCAGACATGGTGCTGGAGAAGTAGCTGAGTATCCTACATCTTGACTTGTAGGCAACAGGAAGTGGTCTATCCCATTGGGTATAGCTTGAGCATAGGAGACCTCAAAGCCCACTCCACAGTGATACAATTCCTCTAACAAGGCTCCAACAAAGCCATACCTTTTTATAGTGTCACTCTCTTTGGGGGCCATTTTCAATCAAACTACCACAGAGTACTTGTTGCTCTTACAGGACCTGAGTTCAATTCCCAGCAGTCACATGGCAATTCTGTAACTCCAGATCCAAGGGATCTGACATCCTCTTCTGGCCTCCATAAACACCAGGCACAAAAGTAGCACACAGACATACATGGAGGTAAAATACCCATATACATAAATAGTAAAATAAAAAATTTAAAATATGTGCATTTCAATGGCTTTGTATTTGTTTGTTTGTTTATGGGAAGGGGGCTTGAATACCATGATGTGCATTTGGAGGCCAGAGGACAACTTAGGGGAGTCAGTTCTTTCCTGTGTGGGGTCCAGGGATCAAACTCAGGTTATCAGATTTTATCCACAGAGCCATGTTACCAGCCCTGCCTTTAATTCAGATTCTATTAGGCTCTTTTGTAGACACAATGACCACTAAGAACTGCTTGTTTTAAACTGTAACACAGAATTAACTTAACCTGAATTTTCCTAATTGTATTAGTCAGGGTTCTCCAGAGTCACAGAACTTAAGAAATGATATATATATATATATATATATATATATATATATATATATATGGAAAAATATTGGGATGACTTATAGGCTATAGTCCAGCTAACCCAACAATGGCTATCCCCGAATGGAAGGTCCAAGAATCTAGTAGCTGCTCAGTCCCACAAGGCTAGTGTCTCAGCTGGTCTTCTGTATCTGCTGGGATCCCGAAGAAGTAGGCTCCCATGACAGTGAAGGAATGAATGTGCTATCAAGGTGAGGGCAAAGAGCAAGAGTTTCCTTCTTCCATGTTCTTAAATAAACTTCCAGCAGAGGGTGTGGCCCAGATTAGAGGAATTACTCCAGTGTTCTAAGTCATTATCACATGAAGCAGTAAGCACACAGTCAATGTTGTCAATAAAGTTAGGGGGATGGGCAATTCATTTTAAGGGTTTTGTTGTTGTTGTTTTTTTTTTTTTTTTTTTTTTTTTTGGATTGACCCAAGTCCCACGTCTGGGTATTCACTGTATTACTCTGAGGGACACAGGGGACATGGATGCTGGGCACAGAAGTCCAGCTTTCAGATGAAATTCTGGTTTTTGTCCAAGACAGTGGACCTGAGGCTCATGCACCCTGTTCTTCTCAAACCAAAGAGTACAGCAAAGAAACAGGAAACAGGAACTCATTTCATCTCTCAAGGGAAATGTTTCTCCACTCTTGTACTTAAAGCAGTGGTTTCAGACCTTCAGCATGGAAAATCACAATGTTGTTCATTCAAAGTTAATATATTAATATTTGACTAGTTTGCTACAAACAACAGCTCTCAAGAACCCCTACTTTGACTGGATGAGGTGGAATACATACTGGTTTAACTATTCAGAAAGCTGAGGCAGGAAGATGCTGAGCACAGAGGCTTCAGGGCAGTTTACACATAATGGTCAGTTGGGTGGTGGTGGCGCACACCTTTAATCCCAGCACTCAGGAGGCAGAGGCAGGCGGATCTCTGTGAGTTCGAGGCCAGCTTGGTCTACAGAGTGAGTGCCAGGACTGTTACACTGAGAAACCCTGTTTCAAAAACAAAACACGTGCGACAGGGTTTCACATGACAGCACAAGCTGGCCTGAAACTCACTTTGCAGTCCATGCTGGCCCTGGCCTTGTAGGCATGAGCCACCGCGATTGGCTCTTTGTTTTGAACCATCATGTTTATAGTCCTTCAACTTGAACTAAGTAGTACTCCATTCCAGATACTGCTTCTCTTCAGAATTAATTTATTCTGAAAACTATATGTAGATCAAGAAGTCTGGAGAAATACTTTGGAAGGAGAGACACTGGTCTGAAATAAAAAAATGTTTTCCATAGCCAGCAGTGGTGGTGCATGGCTTAATTCCAGCACTCAGGAGGCAGAGGCAGGATAATCTCTGTGAGTTCGAGGCTAGTCTGGTCTACAAAGCAAGTTACAGGACAGCCAGGGCTGTTACACAGAGAAACCCTGTCTTAAAAAACAAACAAAACAAAAAAAAAAGAAAGCTTTTTCACAAATTATATGCCACTCTAAAATCCGGGTGTGGCTTAGGTATAGCTCAGCAGCAGAGTGCAAGCATGAGACAGTAGCTCAGCCCCCAGCACAGCTCCCCTTGCCTAAATCTGGGCATGGGTCATCTTCATTTGGCACAGGGAAATCTGTGACTGTGGTTGATAGCTGTCTTGTGGAACTGTCTATTGCTGTTCGGCACTAGGAATGAAGCTTGGGTCCTCGAACATGCTAAACCTTCCCACCCACCAATGAGCTGTACCCCAAATCCAAAGCAGTTTTCTTAGAATGAGAGAGAGCTGGTGATAGAAAAGTGGTTTTGTTGTCATTGTTTTGTTTTGTTATTTTGAGACAGGGTCTCACTACAATCCTGGCTGGCTTCAAACTCACGATGTAAACCAGGCTAGCCTGAAACTACAGAGATCCCCCTGCCTCAACCTCCCAGGTGCTTGGATTAGAGGTGTGTGCCACCACGGCCAGGCTTGGTGTGTGTTTTTAAAGAAAAATGAGCTTTAAATATTTGTAAACCATAGAGGCTATTGGTGCATATGTGACATGCACAAGGCTCTAGGATTAATTCCCGGCACCAGAAGAAAACTAAAGAAAACAGAGGAAGAGAAGAAAGCAGAGAAAGAGAGAGTGGACTGTGCCCTCTTAGCTGTTCCTTCTAGGGTGGACTTATCAGGCTGTTCCCAAGGGACTCCGTTTTACAAGCCGCTTGTGATTCCACTCTGAGTGCAAAATGCGGAAGCCAAATGATCCTATATCTTGTTTGTGCAGATTGAAACCACAAGCTATTCAGTACCATGGGGCACAGACTGATAAATATCTTATGTCTGCAAGTAAGAGGCACCACGGGTACACAGTAGTGTAGCTTGGCAAATTAGAATCATATCAGAAA
This sequence comes from Neodon shergylaensis, assembly GCA_025134845.1. Lineage (NCBI taxonomy): Eukaryota > Metazoa > Chordata > Mammalia > Rodentia > Cricetidae > Neodon > Neodon shergylaensis. The sequence goes on along the minus strand of JABTXL010012322.1, from coordinate 1,334,720 downwards.
AAACAGGTCCGGCACACCAAGCCAGTGAAGAGTGCAATGCCCTCACTTGAACCCCAAGGGGATGGTTGGTTACCTAACATCCACGGATCTGTCATTCGCCACTCGGTGTGTAAAGGGAGTGACAGGCAGCAAACTCACTGCTGTCTTCGGAACTTCAGCTCACGTAGGATGTGGCCCACTCACGTTGTTCCTCTACAACTGTCTGGACCCCTGGTCCTTGCTGTTGAGACTCAGCATGCGCCAATGCTCTCAGCAGCTTTCCAGATGAGCTGGTTAGCTTAGCATCTTATCTGACGACTGGCAGTTGTTAGCTAGTCAGGCATCAGCAGGCTTGGAGATCAGTGAGAATTGATTCCCTCCCTCACATTCAGCTCCAGGCCCAGCCCTGGTCTCCTTGGCAACATACAAATTTTTGAGGAAGGAGGAAGGATCGTAATCGCTGAAATGCCATGGTTATTCATCAGTGACTCCCTTTACAGGTGGCGTGGTCAGTGACAGATAGTTCCTTTTGATAAAAACAGCCGGGGTTTCCCTTGACCAGGCAAGGCCAAAGATCACCCATGTTAAAAAAGAAAGCTGTGCAGTCTAAAATCAGGTCAAGGGAGGTCTTGCTAACCCAGAGAAATAGCTGCTCCCTTTTAACGAGCTGTGTACTTAAACACCCCAAAGCCCTCCCTCAGCAGCTTACAGACCCTCCCTGCTAATCTGCAATAGCTTTTTCTTTTCTCTCTCCACCCCACCCCCACAATATCTGCCTAAACACGCCCTTTCCTTATGAAGTAACCCTCCCCGCTCAGTCCCCTACCCCTGACTTGCTCCCCAGACTTCAACTGCTGAGTCAGCTTCCTTGACTTCCAACTCAAAAAGCCACAACTTTCTCCCCTCCTTTTTATTTATTTTGGAGAGAACATCATGTATAGCCCAGACTGGCTTCAACCTGGTTGGGTGTAGCAGAAGATGGCCTTGAACTTCTGACCTTCCTGCCTCCACCTCTTGTGCGCTGAGATCACAGGTTGGCAACACTTCTTTCAGACTTGGGTCACAGTTTGTACCCGATAAAAGCCAAGTTTGGCTATCCATCCTTCAGAAGCCAATTAAAACAGTCAAATTAATGGTAAAAACCAGAAAAGGGAAATTGTTTAGTGGGGAGAAACTGAAGAAAGGGTCAAAGATCCAGGAACACACTCCAGTTTGTCTTTGGATTCTAAAGAGAGGCTACAACTTAAATAGAGGGCCAGGGCTATTCACACCTAAGCAGCCCAGGGCAAGCTGCCCCACTAATGACTCCTCGCTGTCTGGGCTTCATCTCACCCCGCAAAGGTGAACCCTGTGAAATCTCTTCCCAGTACAAGAAGGTTCGCCTCTGCCCACACCTTTTCCTTTTCCCACGTGAGACTGCTGGAGAAATTCCCATTCTGTTGGGCCCACTGTTTCATAGTCTAACAAATAGAGAGACACAAGTGTCTCTTTACAGTACTTTACACCAAGCTGAGTATAGTGGTGCACGCCTTTAACCTCAGCACTCGGGAGGCAGAGACAGGCACAGACAGGGGAGTTTGAGGCCAGCCTGGTGTCCACAGTGAGTTACAGGGCAGTTCTACATAAAAAAGAAAACCAAAATAACTTTACAGCGCGGTTGCCTGTTTTACAGCGCCAGGGTCGAACCCAGCATTTCCTGCACAGAACACTCTACCAGCCAAGTTGCACGCCCACCCAGTCCAAGTCATTTAGTTCTGAAACAGGGTCTCACTGTGCTGTCTGACATCAGGTGTGGAGCTCAGGCTGGCTTCAAACTTGCAGCAATCCTCCTGCTGTAGTCTCCCAAGTCTAAATACATAGCACTACCCCAGGCTGAATTGTATACTTTGCATGAGTGAATGTTGCAGTAATAGAATCATACCTCTTTTTTGTTTCTTTGTTCATTTGTGGAGACAGGGTCTGGCTACGTGTTGTGTACTAGCCTGGTGCTTGCTGTGTGCCGTGCACTAGCCTGGTGCTTGCTGTATGTCGTGTACTACTCAGGCATTTACTATGCAAGTCAGGCCTTGACTTTTGGCATTCTTGCTTCAGCCTTCCTAATGCTGGCATTATATAGGCATGTGCAACCACACCCAGCTAGAATTGTATCTCAATAAAACTTTTTAAATGTCATATTAAAAATAAATTAGGAACAAAGGCAGCCAGGACTACTAGAGAGCCCCTGTCTCAAGATGATAAAATAAAATAAATTGCAACAGGTACAAGTACTTGCCACCAACCCTAATGACCCAAGTTCAGTTTCCAGGATTCATATCGTGGAAGGAAAGAACAGACTCCTGCAGGTTATCTTCCCTCTCTCTCTCTCTCTCTCTCTCTCTCTCTCTCTCTGTCTCTCTCTGTCTCTCTCTCTGTCTCTCTCTGTCTCTGTCTCTCTCTCTGTCTCTCTGTCTCTCTGTGTCTCTCTGTCTCTCTCTGTCTCTGTCTCTCTCTGTCTCTGTCTCTCTGTCTCTCTCTCTGTCTCTGTCTCTCTCTCTCTGTCTCTCTGTCTCTCTCTCTGTCTCTCTCTGTCTCTCTCTCTCTGTCTCTCAAACACACACACACTTAAAATTAAACCTTCTTTAAAAGAATAAAAACAAATTAAATGTGCAGCTGTATGTGCAGTGGTCGTTAAAGCCATCTCCGGGGACAGGCAGCTGTGTGACTTGGGCACAATCTCTCCAATACATTTCCTGTCCTAAAACTGGGGTGATGAGTCCCTTTGGAAAGCCGTATCTGGAAACTGCCTTCACTTGCCCCTTCCCGTGGCCCAGCATCCTGAACTCTGAAGGGAAGGCTCGTGTTAAGATGTAACTGCGGAGGCTGCAGAGAGGAGGAGATGGTAACGAGCGCCTGGCTGCTCTGCCACGGGACCTGGATTCTCTTCCAGAGGTCATGGATTCCATTCCCAGCACCCAACTATCTGTAGTAACTCCAGTCCCAGGAGAGCTGCTACTTTCTTATGGCTTTCTTGGGCAAAACACACAGACGCATAAAATAAAAAGCAATCGTTAAAAAACAGAAGAGATGCAACTGCTAATTAATCTTCCTTTTTATATCGCAATATGAACCCAGAACACCTGCCGCCCTTTGTGACACTTCCTACACCTTTAGTTCTGTCTGGAGAGAACTACCGGAAGTAGCTGAGGAAGCTGGTTTCCGTTGCCATGGCCATTTCCTCCCACTGCGAAAGGAGGCCACATGCTGGGATCAATGTTAGAGGCCTCCCAGCAGCCTTCCTGCTTCTCTTCTCTTTCTCTGTAAAAACCTTTTGTGCCCACCAAACCCCAAGGTGAACTTTTGAGGGGAAAATCCTTCCATCTTCTCAAGATTGCAGCATTTAAATAAACCCATTTCCTCCCTCACAACCCTCATCTCTTGGATGCTGGCCTTTGAGAGGTGGCCAGCCCTAACTTCCAGTAATAGCTCTGACAACTACATGGGTTAGCACATGGAAAGCGGGGGAATAGCCAACAGTGAACACGCACTTGAAAGACGGGAAAATAATGCTCTGTGCTAAAGAGACACAAAAGCTGTGATGCGTTATGAGCGGCGCTGGGTGTGATAGCACCGGGTGTGATGGCGCCAGGTATGGTGGCGCCGGGTGTGATGGCACCGGGTGTGATGGCGCCAGGTATGGTGGCGCCGGGTGTGGTGGCGCTGGGTGTGATGGCACCGGGTGTGATGGCACCGGGTGTGATGGCCAGGTATGGTGCCGCCAGGTGTGGTGGTGCCGGGTGTGGTGATGTCGGGTGTGGTGGCGCATGCCTTTAATCCCAGCACTCAAGAGGCAGAGGCAGGCGGATCTCTGTGAGTGCTGGGTCATCCTAGCCTACATTTCCAGTTCCAGGGCCACCTAGGCTATGTATAGAGACACTGTGTGTGTGGAGGGAGAAATTAGGAGTGGCAGTTGATAAGACTTCCAAGAATAAAGAAAATAAAGACCATTTTGGAATAGATATTGGTAGCAGGAAGTGCCCACAGGAAACAGCACTTACCCCCCCCCCCAAAAAAGGTGGCGTGTTTTGTTTTTTGTTTTTGGTCTTTTTTGGGGGGAAGAGGGCTGAAACAGGTCTCATTACATAGCCCTAGCTGTCCTGGAACTCACTTCTGTAGATCAAGCTAGCTTCAAATGTAGAGATCCACCTGCCTCTGCCTCCTGAAAGCTGGGGTTAAAAGGGCTGGGTTGGGAATGTAGTTCAGTTGCTACAAATAAATGCATTCCTGGATCCGATTTCCTGTATCACATAGACCAAGTACGGTGATGCTCAGTCTGCAATCCCAGTACTCTGAAGATGGATGCAGGGCATATAAGGTCCAAGGTCATCCCCAGTTACTCGTGGAGCTACAGATAGCCTGGGACGCGAGACCTTGTCACTTCAAAAGAATACATATTTAGAAATCATTCTATACCAATGCACATGGGTAGAAAGTTGGAGAGACGGCTCAGTGGGTAAGAGCACCAGCTATACATACAGGAGGATCTGAATTTTAATTTCCAGCAACCATATAAAATATTTGGGCACGAATGCCAAGCTGTAATTCCTGGTGCTGCTGTTACCTGTGGTTGGGATCTGGGCCTGGGTATTTCCAGGTTCTTGGCCTCTGATTCAAAGGACTGAAATAAAGGCTCACACAGATTCCAAAGTAGCAAGAATCGTTTATTCAGAGCAAAGCAATAGGACAGTCAGATACACTATCAGGAGTGACAGACAACCACACAAGTCAAGGTGCCTGGTTACTGTTTCAGGCTTCTTTTTACAGGACTCAAGAAAAAGAGGAGTTTGGTTAATCAAGTGTAGTTTGGGTGGTTCTCTATGTATTTATTTATTTATTTGGTTTTTTGGGACAGAGAACTGTAGCTTTGAAGCCTGTCCTGGAACTAGCTCTTGTAGACTAGGCTGGCCTCAAACTCAGAGATCCGCTGGCCTCTGCCTTCCGAGTGCTGAGATTAAAGGCATGCGCCACCACCAGCTGGTTCTCTATTTTTGATTGACAGATTACATAACCTTTTCTCTATTGCACCTGCCCCTTCTCATAATGCATCTGATTTTAATCATATGCATGCCCAATTACATATATATAAAAGATGATAAATACAGGACTTTTCCCCCTAAAAATCTTACTCAAGGAAATAGTTTGCCTTATTGCACAGGTACCCCAAACTAGTTCAAGCCAGATCATCTCTCCTACCTTTGTATTTGGACATAGCTGAAATATGATGGAGTTGAATTTAAATTTGATGGCTGTTATGAAGAGGAGAAAATTATTCCGTTGTTGGAGTGGGGTGTGAATTAGCTAGGGGCAGGTGGCAGTCCTAGGCTGATAGCAGGTTGGGAAGTGCAGTGTCTACTACATAGGACCGTGTGTTCATAGTACATGCAATAAGGGCCTTGCACTGCCAAGTGCATTATTATTATTATTATTATTATTTTGGTTTTTTTGAGACAGGGTTTCTCTGTAGCTTTTGGTTCCTGTCCCGGAACTAGCTCTTGTAGACCAGACTGGCCTCGAACTCCCAGAGATCCGCCTGCCTCTGCCTCCTGAGTGCTGGGATTAAAGGCATGTGCCACCACCGCCCGGCTTGCCAAGTGCATTATTAACAGAGGTTTGTGCTATTCCCTGAGCTTTCCAACCATAACGATTTCAGGGAGGGATAGTGTAGTGATATTTTTTTTGTGTTTTAACAAATAAAGCTTGCATGAAGATCAGAGTGCAGAAAGAAGCCACTAGAGGACAGGCAGTGGTGGCATACACCTTTAATCCCAGGACTCTGAGGACAGACAGATCTCTGTCAGTTCAAGACCACCCTGGGCTACATGAAACTGATCGGGTCTAAAAGAGAAACAGAGCTCACACAAAAGTTATCCCAGCACTAGGGATCAAATGCCTTTAATCCCAGCACTAGGGAGGTGGAGACAGGAGTGATATGGCTGGTCAGAGAGAGGAATATAAGGCGGGAGGAGACAGGAGCTCAGAGCAGTCTGAGGACAAGATGGCCCCTTTGGTCTGAGCATTGGTAGAGGTAAGAACTCTCTAGTGGCTGGCCACTCCGCTTCTCTGATCTTCAGCATTAACCCTTATATCTGACTCTGGATTTTTATTATTAATACCAATTAGAATTCATGCTACAGGGTAGAAACAGGATGACTGCTGGAGCCTGGAAGTCAGTCAGCCTGGGCAAAACTTTTGTGCTCCAGATGCAGTGAGAGACCCTATGTCAAGGAAATAAGCCAGCAAGTAAGAAAACAGATACCCCCATGTCCTGTGTATCGGTGCAGAGAAAGACAAGGACACACACAAAACCATATAAAGAAAGGTCTCAAGGCTGGGTTATGTGACATATGTCTATAATTTTAACACCGGGGCTGCAGAAGCAGGAGGGTTACTGACAATCAAGACTAGTCTCACCTGGGAAAATGGCTCAGCAGTTAGGAGTACGGTCTGCTCTTCCAGAAGACCTGTGCTCCAAACATAGCATGCACAAGGCAAATCACAATTATGTCACTAAAGCTCCAGGGGATCTGACACCCTCTTCTGGCCTCCACAGGCACTGCACCCATTTGTACATATATATGCAGACAAAACACCTATACACATGAAATACGCCTTAAAAAAAAAAAAAAAGACTAGCCCCACATTAAAAAAGAGAAACTCTGGAGTTCTCAAAGGATTCTGGAGTTGTTGGAGCTTGGTGAGGACAGGAAGGTGCTGAGTGAGTTCAGAATCATGGGGTTTCAGAAGCCAAACAATGTACTGTAGCACAAATTATAAAAACCCAGAGAGGGCTGGAGAGATGGCTCAGCGGTTAAGAGCACTGGCTGCTCTTCCAGAGGTCCTGAGTTCAATTCCCAGCAACCACATGGTGGCTAACAACCATCTGTAATGAGATCTGGCGCCCTCTTCTGGCGTGTGGGCATACATGCACGCAGAATGTTGTATACATATTAAATAAATCTTTAAAAAAATAAATAAATAAAAATAAAAAAGTAAAAACCCAGAGACAGATATTGGGGGTCAACCAGAAAACCAGAAAAGCAAACCATTCAGCCATTAGAGAAGTCTTAACTCTACCAAGGCTGGGTGACCACAGACTAAACAGACTGAGCCTCTCCTCCCATTTTATTTTCCCTCTAGTGCTGGGATTAAACACACAACTCCCTAGTACTGGGAGTAAAAGTGTGAGGCACCACCACCTGGATCTGTTTCAGTATTGACCTTGTGTAGCCCAGGGTGGCCTTGAACTCACAGAGATCCATCTGCCTCTGTCTCCCAAATCCTGTGATTAAAAGTGTGTACCACAACTGCCTGACCTCTAGTGGTTTAGCTTTGTCCTTCTGATCTTTAGGCAACCTTTATTTATTAAAACATAAATAGAATATCACTACAATGTACTTTATATGATTAGCAGAAGAAGGGGATGATTCACAGATAAAGGCAGCAAAAAAGTCAGGAACTGTTGAATGAGATGGAAGTGATGGCACAAGCCTTTAATCCCAGCATTTGTGAGGCAGCAGCAAACCAACTTTGTGAGTTTGAGGTCATCCTGGTCTACACAATGAGTTTCAAGCCAGTCAGGGACCATGGCAACTCTTACAAAGGAAAACATTTAATTGGGGCTGACGTACAGTTTCAGAAGTTTATTCTGTTGTCATCATAGTGGGACATAGTGGCATGCAGGCAGGCATGGTACTGAAAAAAGGAGCTGAGAGCAGAGAAGGAGCTATACCTTGATCCCACAGGCAACAGAAGTGGTTTGAGACACTGGGCATTGTAGCAGGAGGCCACTTGTTTGCTTCCGGCTGCTCAGCCCCGAAATAATCACACAGAAGCCATATTATTTACAATACTGTTTGGCCAACAGCTTAACCGTATTTGTGGCTAACTCATATCTTAAATTAATCCATCTCCATTAATCTGTGTAT
>JABTXL010012322.1:1312738-1326770 GCA_025134845.1 Neodon shergylaensis | reverse complement strand
TGAGGCTGTGGCTTACCAGGTAAAGTTCTGGCATCTGTCTCCAGTGGGGCTACATGGCTTATCTCTGACCCTGCCTTCCTTCTCCCAGCATTCAGTTTAGTTTTCCCCACCTAGTTCTACTCTGCCCCATCAACAGGCCAAGGTAGTTTCTTTATTAATCAATGGTATTCATTCACAGCATACAAAGGGGAATGCCACATCAAGGCATACATAGCTTGAACACATATGAGACCTCAAAGCCCATCCCCACAGTGACACACTTCTTCCAACAAGGCCACAATTAATCCAACAATTATACCTTCAAATAATGCCACATCTATGAGCTTATGGAGACCAATTACATTTAAGCTACCACACATAGTGAAAACCCATCTCAAGAAAAAAATGTTTAAAGAATATATTCAGAGGGCTGGAGAGATGGCTCAGAGGTTAAGAGCATTGCCTGCTCTTCCAAAGGTCCTGAGTTCAATTCCCAGCAACCACATGGTGGCTCACAACCATCTGTAACGGAGTCTGGTGCCCTCTTCTGGACTGCAGGCATACACACAGACAGAATATTGTATACATAATAAATAAATAAATATTTTTTTAAAAATATGGTATAAAGAATATATTCAGAGATTCAGATCTGGGATGCTACTTAGGTTTTCCATTCTGCCATTGTGTAGGTAGGAGACAGAGTCGGCGGAAGGGTTTAAGGGGAAAAACAAGCGTTTGCTTTGAGAATGTTTATTTTAGCGGTTGTGGATGGTGAAGTGCTGGTAGGAAATGAAAGAAGTGCCCAGAGCTGAGAAGTCATGTGATGAACATGTGTAGTGCACAGATATGTGTACGATCTTCATCAAATGCACAGCAGGGGCTGGGGAGATGGCTCAGTTGGTAAAGTGCTTGTGCAAGTGTGAGGAGTTGAGTTGATCCCCAGCATCCACATAAAAAAGCCCGCTGCGTCATGGTGTATGCTCAGAATTCCAGCACATGGGAGGGCGGTAGAGACATGAAGATCTCAGGGGCTCACTAGCCAGCCAACAAGGCCTACTCAGTAAGTTCCAGGTCAATGAGAGACTGTCTAAACAAGGTTGATGACACCTAAGAACTGACAGCCAGGTTGTCTTTTTGCCTGCAAACATGAACATGTGCACACACATACACACACACACACACACACATATTCTTGTCAACACACATACAAAGAATGCAAACCAATGTCTCTCCTTGAAATTTTCCCTGGTTCCCACAGGTGGGCCTGCCACAGCACTATAAGGCTCTGATCACCTCATCCACTCACACAGGCAGGCGGGTAGGAGGACAGTGAGCTTCTCAGGAGGGAGATAACTCAGTGTTTGTGGGGTGTGCCTGGACAGCCATACAGAACTGGGAGAGAGGACGCAAGGAGGTGTTCATCTCCTAGAGACAACCTGAAGAGCCTTCAAAGGGTTGACATCCCTTGCCTTCCCTCTGTTCAGCTAGTAGAGAGTCACTTTCTTCTGTGAGATCCCCCAAATACATGCTCCCAGCTTTCTGCTGATAACTGACAATGCACAGGCCATCACGGTCAGCACTCAATAGACATTTACAGAACAAACACCTCCTAATACAGGGCAGGAAGCAAGTTCCTGTACCTCAAGATTCAGAAGCACCACCCACAGCACAGACTCTGGAACCAAACCCGGCCTGAGACAGTGCCTGTGCACTGCGGCAGCCGACACACCATTCTCCCACCTGTGTGCGCATCTGAGAAACAGGAGCCATGGCAAAACCTCATCTGAATGTTCACCAACACATTTGATGACCCCGGTGATCGCGCTGCTTGTCCTGAGCAGACAGCCCACATGGAGGGCTCTGTCTGCAGAGCTGCTATCGTACTTGGCCCCAATACACACAGCAGATCCACAGCCTGATGGAAGGGGCTGAAAGAGCAGCCTCAAGGGAAACTGCTCAGAGCTGTGTTGTTTTCAGGTAGTCCACACTGGTCTCAAGTTTGCTATATAGAAGATGACCTCAAACTCCAGACCGCCTGCCTTCATCTCCCTAGATCTGAGCCACTGCTCCCCAACTTTAAAAGGTCCTCTCAAAGTCACACTGTTCGCTGGGAGCCAACAGGGCCTCAGCCCCAAATCCCTGCTCCTCAGATGAGGTTTCCTCCTGAGGCTACAGCGGGCAATTATCTGCAGGCAGGAGCACTGTGGTTAGAAGGCGTCCAGGAAGCGACTGAGGATCTACACCAAGAGAAGCCCAGCTCTTCTGTCCACAAATGCACAGCTTCCTCCCTCTTCAAGAACCAGTCTCATTTCTAATGCCAGGGTCTTAAACAGAAAGAAAGTCTGTCCTCATTCCAGACAGAGGACCGGTGAGACCTGAACAGGAGCAGGGATTAGGAGCCCATCTCCCTGTGTGTAACTTTCGCAAGATGAAAAACCACCTCATCTACTGCATGCATCATGCTTGAATGCGATGTGACCCCTCTCAGAGGCCACCATGACTGTCACGCCTCCTATGTTCTAAGTGCTATGGTCAGCTTCTAGGTTAATGTACCTACCGTTTTAGATGTTAAGCCTAATGCTAGCAGCAGTTGGTGGTGCACTCCTTTAATTCCAGCACTCAGGGAGCAGAAGCAGGTAAATCTCTCTGAATTCAAGGTCAGCCTGGTCTACAAAATGAGTTCTAGGACAGTCAGGGCTATACAGAAAAACCCTGTCTCAAAGAGAGAGAGAGAGAGAGAGAGAGAGAGAGATCTAATCTTTATAAATGGTCATGAAATTAAATAGAGAAATCTTTTTAAAAATTGTACACTAAGCATTGAGAATGGAACTAGAGAGATGGCTCAGTGTTAAGAGTAGTTATTGCTCTTCCAGAAGATCCAGGTCCAGCACACACAGAAAGTAGCTTACAACCACCTATAACTTCAGCTCTAGGAAAGCCAATGTCCTCTGACCTTCTAACACAGCTTCACACAAGTGACGCGCACATACTCATGTAGACACATGCACATATAAATGAAAACAATAACGTTTCTTTTTTAAAGGAAAGAGTTGAGGGGGTTGGAGAGATGGCTCAGTGGTTAAGAGCATTGCCTGCTCTTCCAAAGGTCCTGAGTTCAATTCCCAGCAACCACATGGTGGCTCACAACCATCTGTAATGAGGTCTGGTGCCCTCTTCTGGCCTGCAGATATACAGACAGAATATTGTATACATAATAAATAAATAAATATTTAAAAAAAAAAGGAAAGAGTTGAGGTCACTCAGTGGGTGTGGTGGCTTGAATAATAAATGCCCACCACAGTCTCAGATATTTCAATACTTGGCCCCTAGTTGGTGGTACTGTTAGGGGACGCTTAATGGGTGTGGCCCTGTTGGAGGAAAAATGTCACTTTGAGGTGGGCTTTGTGTCATTTCAGGTTGGCTCTCTCTGTTCAGCCGCTCCTGCCACCGTGCCTGTTTGCTGCCACACTTCCCTGCTGCGGGGGTGATAGAGACTTAGCCCAAACTTCCTTGTCTTGACAGCTCGCCACGGCAACAGAACGGTGGATACAGTGTAATGGGATGGAGAGGACTCTACAAAACTGTCCTCTGACCTCCCCAGGTCACACCTACACACAGACACACACATGCACATACCCAGATACACACACGCACACACACGGAGACACACATACACACACATGCACAAATGATGATGATGATGATAAAAAGTTGTATCAAAAAGAAGTGCTGGGCTGAGGAGATGGCTCACTTGGTAAAATGTTTGTTCATCATGTGTTAGAACCTGAGCTGCAACCTCCAACGCCCACATAAAGAAACCTGATGTAGCAGTTTCCATCTGTAATCTTAGTTCTGACACCAGAGAAGTGGAGACCAAGGGATCAGCAGGACTTGCTAGTTAGCCAGTGTTGCCTAATTGGCAGGCTCCTTGCAGAAAAACAGCAAAAAAAAAAAAAATGGTTGCCAGGCATGATGGTATACACCTTCAGTCCTCAAATTCCATAGGCAGAAGCAGGGGGATCTCTGTTCAGAGCCAGCCAGGGCTACATGGAGACACCGTGTATCATAGTAAAGAAAAAAGAAAAAGAAAAACAACAAAACCAGGATGGTTCAGTAGGAAAAGGCCCTACTGTGCAAGTCTGCTGACCTGACTTCCATCCCTGGAACCACGTAAGGGTGGAAGAAGAAAGCTGACCTCCATAAAACACCATGGCACTCACCTCCCCCCCATCAGTCACATACATATACATAGCTATACACCAGAACTGTAGGACTGAAGACGCCCTGATGAAGTGAAGGGGTGTTGTGGAATATTCAATCACACTGTGACCCCGAGATTGCATTATTTAACAGAAAAACCTGTTTCTAGCTGTGGTGTGGCTCAGCCCTAACACATGCCTGTAATCCAAGAGCTTTCTGCTTGAATACTGTAAACAAGCTTAAATAAAATCAACCATAGGTCAAAAAGTAGAGCAAGCAACCAGCTGATAGAAAAAAAAAAAACATAACAAGTAAGAAGGAAGTCAGGAGGATGGGGAGCACAGGAAGTAGGAGGGAGGACATCCAGTCAGAGGAGTTTTTGTTTGAGATAGTGGAGGAGAAAACTCTTTCTGGGATGACAGCAGAGGAGGAAGCAGCTGGGTGCTTTCTCTGCCTCTCTAAGCTAGCAGGTTTTCACCTCAGCATGTGGCTCTAACAAAATAGAACAACACTTAGTTAAAAACAACCAAGGGGTTCAAGAGAACCACCAGGAAAGTACTCACAACCTCTTCTCCCCAACACGCCAGAACCCCAAGAACACACAACACTACATGGAACCTCCTAGAGCCTAAGGAGACCTGAGAACTTCACCTTCTGACTCACTGCAGATGTGCCAGCAATTCACTCAATAAATACTTCTTTTATATCTTATTTTCTTATTAATTACAATCTCCAATCTGCATGTGTGTCTCACGAGGGTCTGGCTTTTGCATGTATGTTGTCAGTTAAGTCTGGGGCTGCGGTGTGTGTCTCACAGCCAGTCTGCTCTAAGGATCCCTTCCTGTGCTCACCAGGTACCTCTCAGACGCTGCCCCTCTTCTTCCTGTGTCATTTCTTCCTTCTCTCATCTTTGTCCCCTCCTCTTTTTACTAATTGGCTATAACCTTCCACGGCTTTAAAAACTCTAAAGCCTGTGGACCCCAACATGACCCCAACTTTTCCATCCTAACTATACCCACTTTTTTAAACCTTTCAAAGTCAATCTATTTTTTTCAGTTTTTTGAGACAGGGTTTCTCTGTGGCTTTGGATCGAGTCCTGGAACTAGCTGTTGTGGACCAAGTTGACCTCAAACTCACAGAGATCCGCCTGCCTCTGCCTCCCAAGTGCTGAGATTAAAGGTGTGCGCCACCACCGCCCAGCCTAATTCTTATTCTTACCACAGTTCTAGTTAGTTTTTTGTCAACTTGACACAACTCAGGGTCATCTGGGAAGTGGAAACTTCAAATGAAAAAATGCCTCCATTAGACTGGCCTGTGACAAGTCTGTGGAGACAATTTCTTGACTAGTGGTTGGTGTGAAAGGGCCTAGGCTACTCCATGGTGCCCCCCATGGACAGGTGATCTGGGTGCTAAAAGAGAGCAAACTGAACAAGACATGAGGAGCAAGCCAGAAAGCGGTACTCCTCATGGCTTCAGTTTCTACCTCCAGGTTCCTGCCCTGCAGAGTTCCTTCAGTGATAGACTGTGATGAAGAACTATGTGTTAAAATAAACCTTTTCCTCACCAAGTTGTTTTTGGTCTTGGTGTTTTATCCCAGTCATAGAAACCGTAACTCAGACACTTACCCCACTTCCCTGTAACTCCTGATATTAACTAAAATCTGAATCCACTCTGTACTATCCTTGGTTCTTTATCTTCCAACACTTACTAAAGCCAGAATGGTGTGGGAAGTCTTTCTGTTGATTTTATTGGTTAATAAATAAAGAAAACTGGGTTGGCCTATAGCATGGGAGAAGGACGGCAGAGTTAAGAGATGCCATGGAGCCACCACCAGATATAGACGTGCTGAAACTTTGCTGGTAGGCCAAGACCTCATGGTGGTGTACAGATTAATAGAAATGGGTTAAATTAATATAAGAGTTAGTCAATAAGAAGCTAGACCTAATAGGCCAAGCAGTGATTTAATTAATACAGTTTCTGTGTGATTACTTTGGGTCTAAGCTAGCAGGGCAGCCGGGAACCAACAGGAGGTTCTCTCTCCTCCAACAAATTAGCACCCAATGTGGCAAACTAAAATCCAATTAAAAACCCAAGAGAGCTTAATTCTAGACACAAAAGAACAGAGTGAAGCATAATTCAGCTCCTTCAGCCAATAGCATTTAAGATATCAGCCCACTTGGGCATGGTCTCTTATACTGTAAATGCAGCTGTAAAGAGTGTGCTCTCTCTCTTGCTTCTGGCTCTCACTTCCAGCTACTAGACTCTGTTCCTGTTCACGCAGAGGACTGTTATCTAGGACAGTGATCTATAAGTTTCCCTTAAATAAATAACCCTTTATTATTCATAATTCTGAACTGGTGTAGGATTATATTGTGACTTTTGCCTTCATCTGGCGCCCAACCATTTGGTTTTAGAACCCGCAGCTTTGACTGCACACCACCATGCTCAGAGCATGCCAGGTCGGTGTGAGTCCTCCCTCAGCCCACCTCAGTCATGGCCTGTGCACATCTGGATATAGAATTGTCATGCAATGGCCTTTCCTGTACAGACTGGCCGCATTTCTTTCTATTTTCTCATTACACCCCTCGGAGCGGCTTCAAATCCACACGCACACTCCCCAGTATCTGTGCCCCACCACTATGCACCACAGAAACTCAAGCAGAACACGAGCTTTCCCGGGTGCCTCTGTATATTGTTATTCCTGTGTTTGTGCAGCTGCTGACAAATCAGGGCCCACTACAGAGTATACAGTTTGTGATTTCTGTTAAATAACTATTTTTTATCTGAGCTTATCTTTTAGCATTTCACTCAAAAATCAAATTCAGACCAGCCACGTGACTCCACATGTGCCACTAGGCACCGCTGGGTTTGTTTTGTAGGTGGCCCTTGACACCTATTGGCAGGTAGTGGTTATTGCACCCACTCCAGCTCAAACTCAACCATAGATAAGATCCATAATTTGAAATATAAATTATAAATTTATAATTTAAAAGGGCAATATGTCAGACAACCTAACTGTCCAAGGTTTCAATAGTCTCTTTACTTACACCATGTACGAGGTTTTACAAAACTTATATGATTTCCCTCCTACATCACTATTTTTGATTGTAGGTATTAGTCTTGTCCTCAATATTTTTATCTTAAAAATATGGTTTGACAATAGGGCTAAAAATGAGGTGCTTTTAGAAATGGTACAGTTTTTACAGACTGATACCAAGCTTCTCAAAAAAGAGGTTCAAACTATGAAGGATACGAACAATTTAACTAACAAAACTCAGACAACAGAGGTTGAAATAGTTTAGAAATAGTATTGACTGGGGCTGGAGAGATGGCTCAGCGGTTAAGAGCACTGACTGTTCTTCCAGAGGACCTTGAGTTCAATTCCCAGCAACCACATGGTGGCTCACAACCATCTGTAATGAGATCTGGCGCCCTCCTCTGGCATGTGGGCATACATGCAGGCAGAATGTTGTATACATAATAAATAAATAAATAAATAAATCTTTAAAAAAATATTCATGGGAGCCCATACATATGACTGATCTAAAGAAAATTAAACAAGCAATTGTAGCTTATGGACTAGATCCGTCCTTTGTTAGGGAAATGGTCAAAACATGGGCTTCCAGTAACAAAGCAACACCATAAGACTGGACTCAGTTAATCTTAGCAGTCCTAGAAAATGGACCACAATTGCTTTGGAGGTATTATTTTAAGGAAGAAATTAGAATTTTAGAGCAACAGGAAAAAGCAAAAGGAATTGAGATTTCCCTAGATCAAATTCTAGGTGAGGGACTTAATTCTGATCCTCAGGATCAAGCTCTTTAAGATGAACATACTTTATGCCTATGTAGCACAGGAGCTCTAAAGGTTTGGGACAGGATTCAGGAACAAAGAGAGTTGAATCATATCTTAGGGTTAAACAGAGTCAGAGAGAACCTTTTAGTGACGTTTTACAAAAAATAACTAGGACTGTACATATAGGGGTAACTGACCCAGAAGCTAGATGTATAATAATTGAATCTTTGGCTTATGAGAATGCCAACCTAAAACGCCAAAGGATCCTTGGGCCTTTAAAGATCAGATCAGCACCCATTGATGAATGGGTCTTGCATACAATGAATGTTGAGACCTTTGACTATGGTACTGAAGCTTACATAAGAGAAGCAATTTCCAATGTAAGAGAAAACACCAAAATACCAAATGTTTTAATTGTGGTAGAATGGGACATCTGAGAAGGGACTGTAGACAAGGGATTCCTAGGAATAATGTCTCCCCTGGAAATGGCAGGAATAGGAGGACTCAGCCTTTAGGTATATGTAGGAGGTGTGGCAAAGGCCAGCATTGGACCAATGAATGTAGGTCAACAACAGATAGACAAGGAAACCCAATACCATAGGAAAATGCCATGGGGGGCCTCTTGCAGACCCCCATGAGGAACGTGGTCCAGTCATTCCCAGTTACTGTGGAGAACGTGTCTCACCAGGAAAATTAAAAACTCCAATGCCTACTGTAAAAAACAATACTCGTCAGAATGATTGAATAAATGTGGAGGATGGGTCAAAAACTCCAGTGGGATATAGGAAACGTATATTCTGGCAGACTTCTATAAATGATCAAAGACCAAAGCTAAAAGTATGTATAAATGTCATTTTTATTGAAAGCTTACTAGACATGGATGCGAATGAAAGTATCATTACTTCAGAATCTTGGCATCCGAATTGGCCTCTTCAAGAGGTGGATGTTCAGTTCCTAGGAACTGGAACCCTATCTCAGGTAAAAACAAAGCATAAGATAGGTTGAATGCCTAGGGCCAGAAGGACAGAGAGGAAGACTGAGGCCATATGTAGCTAATATTGCAGTGAATTTGTGAGGTCGTGACTTACTGCAGCAATGGAATACCCAAATTAACATTCCTGCAGTCCCAAAAACTTATGTTTCTGGGGAAAATATTAGAAGATATTATAGACAATGGTCACCAGCCATTCAGGCTGAACAAGAACACAAAGCAATTGATAAACTTTCAGAGGCTCTAACAGCCTTGCCTTTAAAATGGTTAACTGAGAAACCAATATAGGTTAAACAGTAGCCTCTAAGCCCGGCAGTGGTGGCGCACGCCTTTAATCCCAGCACTCGGGAGGCAGAGGCAGGTGGATCTCTGTGAGTTCGAGACCAGCCTGGTCTACAAGAGCTAGTTCCAGGACAGGCTCCAAAGCCACAGAGAAACCCTGTCTCGAAAACAAAACAAAACAAAACAACAACAACAACAAAAAGTGGCCTCTAGCTGAGGAAAAGTTGCAGACTGTAGAATAGCTGGTACGAGAGCGACTAGATGCTCAACATACTGAAGAATCTACCAGCCCTTGGAATTCTCCTATGTTTGTTTTGAAAAAGAAATCTGGAGCTGGGAGGTGGTGGCGCACGCCTTTAACCCCAAATAGATTGAGGATATCACCATAAGTGCTGGAACTCTGCAACAGCTAAAGGAAAAAGTAGGATGTGTACTTCAAGATGTAGGCATAGGTAAGGACTTTCTGACTAGGACTTTCATGATTGCTCAGAAACAAGGAAAATCATAAAACAAATAGGATCTTGTGGAATTAAAGGGGCTTTGTGAAACAACAACAACAACAAAATCAGTCAAATGAGGAAACAGCCTACTGAATGGGGGAAAATTCCTAGGCAGCTATAAATCTAACAGAAAATCTACAATATACAAAAAAAAAATTCAAGAAACTAAACATCAAGAAAACTAACACCCAATAAAAAATGAGCAATGGAACTGAAAAAAGTTATCAAAATAAGAAATGCAAATAGCTAATAAGTATGTTTAAAAGTGTTGAACACCAGTCTTGGTGGCACATGAATTTAATCCCAGTAGAAGGCAGATCCCTGTGATTTCCAGGCCAGCCTGGTCTATATGGTGAGTTCCAAGCCAGTCAGAGCTACACAATGAGATGCTCTGCAAAAACAAAACAAAAATGTGGAACATTGGCCATCAGAAAAATGCAAATTAAGACTTAGAGATTCCATCCTAAACCAGTCAGAATGGCTATCATCAAGAAAGCAAATGGCTGGCTGGAGAGATGGCTCAACAGTTAAAAGCACTTGCTGTTCTTGCATAAGGCCCAGGTTCAATTCTCAGCATCCATATGGTGGTTCATAGTATCCGTAACTACAGTTCCAAGGTACCTAATGTTCTCTTCTGACCTGTATGGGCACCAACGTGTGCACATACATACATGGAGACAAATCATGCTTTTTACATAAAATCTTTAAATCATTGTTTTAAGTAAAATCTTTAAATTACATAAAATCTTCAAAATAAATAAATCTTCAAAGCAAATGAAAATAATTACTGACAAGGATGTAGGGAAAGAAGAAATGTTATTCACTGCTGGTGGGAGTGTAAGTCACTGTAGCCACTATGGAAGTCACTGTAGAGCTAAAAATAGGGGCTGGAGAGATGGCTACGTGGTTCAGAACACTGACTGATCTTCCAGAGGACTCAGGTTTAATTCCCAGCACCCACATGGTCTTATGGATAACGATCAGGAAAAAAAGCTAAACAAAGGCAATTAGATTCAGAGTTCTTGTTTTAAAAGGGAAAAAGGGAGAAGTGCTATGGGATAATGCTCTTGTACCTTGTAAAGATTTGTCACTCATATTGGTTTAATAAAATGCTGATTAGCCGGGCGGTGGTGGTGCACGCCTTTAATCCCAGCACTCGGGAGGCAGAGGCAGGCGGATCTCTGTGAGTTCGAGGCCAGCCTGGTCTACAGCATGAGTTCCAGGACAGGCTCCAAAGCCACAGAGAAACCCTGTCTCGAAAAACCAAAAAATAAAAATAAATAAATAAATAAAATGCTGATTGGCCAGTAACCAAGCAGTAAGTATAGGCAGGGGAACCAGACTAGGAAAATTCTCAGAAGAAGAAAGGCTCAGTCTGCAGTCACCACCCAGATAACGAGGAAGCAAGATAAAAATAGCCATGTTAGGGGGCTGGAAAGATGGCTCAGAGGTTAAGAGGACTAGCTGCTCTTCCAAAGGTCCTGAGTTCAATTTCCAGCAACCACATGGTAGCTCACAACCATCTGTAATGAAATCTGACACTGTATTTTGGAAAGTGTATATATAACAAATAAATTAATTTAAAAAAATAGCCATGTCGCAAATCATAGATAAGAATTATGGGTTAATTTAAGTTATAAGAGCTAGTTAATAATAAGCCTGAGCCAATAGGCCAAACAGTTTATAATTAAAATAAGTTTCTGTATATATCTTTGAAACTGAATGACTGCAAGACTTGGCAGCTCACAACAGTCTGTAACTTCAGTTCAAAGGGCTCCAAGATCCTCAAACAGAGATATATAAGCAAGTAAAACACCAATGCAGGCAAAATAAAAAAAATAAAAGTTGTCTTCTAACCTCATACACACACATACACGTATGTGTGGACAGCACACACATGCACGCCCACACACACACACACAGAAACCTACCACGCTTAGTTATATCATTCCTCAGAATATGCCCAAATGACTCCTCCTCTACAGAGAAATGCACATCCACGTTCATTGCCACTCTATTCTCATTACCTAGGAAGAACCAACTTTGAAGGTCATCAACTGATGAATAGATAATGAAGATGGAGGGAAAACATATACAGTGAAATTTTATTCAGCATTATGGAAAAATTAAATTTGCAGGAAACTAGATGCAACTGGAAAATATTTTACGAACTGATTAAAAGTTGCTCATTAGGCTTTGTCAACTTGATACGAACCTAGACATAATAAACAAGAAGACAGAATCTGATGTGGAGATGGCATATGCTGTCAATGTGTTTTATTGCCATTGGTTAATACAGAAGCTGCTTTTGGCCAATGTCTTAACAGAGTAAAGCCAGGCTGAAAGAGATATATAGAAAGAGTAGGCTGAGTCAGGAGAAGCCATATAGCCACCCACCAGAGACAGATGCTACCAGGGATGGAACTTTTTTTTTTTTTTTTTGGTTTTTCAAGACAGGGTTTCTCTGTGGTTTTGGTGCCCGTCCTGGAACTAGCTCTTGTAGACCAGGCTGGTCTCGAACTCACAGAGATCCGCCTGCTTCTGCCTCCCGAGTGCTGGGATTAAAGGCGTGCGCCACCACCGCCCGGCCACCAACAAAAATCTTAACTGAAAAAATGACTCCATATCTGGGAAGAAATAGAACAATTGCCTCCATAAGGTTGACCTTTAGACAAATCTGCAAGGCGTTTTCTGATTAATAGTCAATGTGGAAGAGCCCCCAGCCCCTCGGGGGCGATGTCTTCCCTGAACAAGGTAGTTCTGGAGGCTCTAAGAAAACAGGCTGAGAGCTGGAAGTGGTGCCACACATCTTTAATCCCAGCACTGAGAAGACAGAGGCAGAGGTATCTCTGTGAATTTAAGGCCAGCCTGCTCTACTTTGCTACTGGTCTTGGTGATCCAGCAGAACTAGATGGTGAGACCCTACTGTTGAAGTCACAGCACATTCTGCTTGCATGACAAAGAAATAGAGCTGGAACTGACCTAAAAACTGCCTTCTGCTGACTGGTTTTTATAAGGCCAGAAGAAACTACAGACTGCAGGGAGAAAAAGCCATCCATGGCATCCCTGCAGCCAACCCTGCATGCTGTAGGCCAACCTGCCAAGATGTGCCATAGTACTATGAAGTTCATGCGGCAACCAACTGCTTTTGGATTAGATTTAAACCCTGCTCCACAGGAGGGAAATCAGGCCTGATGCTGTATACCTGGCCAAAAACCCTGACTCAGGAGGTCACAGGCTCTGAGAGGAACCTACTATTGTTGTTTTTCTTAAATGGATGTTTGTCAAGCCACACTCTAAATATTTATGTGTACTCCCATAGATCACTGACTCCCTCCACCTTAGCCAGAGGACCTTCTCCCTGAAGCGGTAAGCAGAAGCAGTGCAGACTCATAACTTGCCAAAGCAAAGGGCAGCGACTAAGTGATGTTGAGTATTCAGTCTTTTTTACTTTTTATTAATTTATCGGTTGGTTTTTTTTTTTTTTGAGACAGCATCTCACTATGTACCCTTGACTATAGCGACATTTTGTTTATGCTTTAACAAATAAAGTTTGCCTGAAGATCAGAGTGCAGAGCTAAGCCACTAGAGGCCAGGGTATAGAGGCACACACTTTTAATCCCAGGATTTGGGAGACAGAGGCAGATGGATCTCTGTGAGTTCAAGGCCACCCAAGGAAACACAAGGCTGAATCTGTCTAAAAAAGAAACAGAGCTCACACACTCGCCTTTAATCCCAGCACTAGGGAGGTGAGGACAGAAGTGATATGGCTGAGTGGAGAGAGGAACATAAGGCAGGAGACAGGAGCCCAGTGCAGTCTAAGGTTTGGTGGAGACAGATGAACTCTGGAAATGCAGTCTGAAGATAAGATTGCCTCTTCGGTCTGACAGTTAGTAGAGGTAATGGAACTCTCTAGTGGCTAGGCTCTGCTTCTCTTATCTTCAGCATTGACCAATCCCTATATCTGACTCTTGGATTTTATTATTAAGACCAACTGGAATTCGTGCTATACCTAGTTGTCCTGAAACTCTCTGTGCAAACCAGGCTGACCTCAAACTTACAAAGATTCACCTGCTTCTGCCTCCCGAGTGCTGGGATAAAAGGTGTATACTATCACACCTAGTTGAGTGTTCAGCCACAAATACAACTTCTGTATCAACAACCACAAGGTTTGGGGAACACTGAGGAAGAAGAGTGTAGAGAATCTAAGAGCTGGAAGATGAAAGGCTGTGAAATGTGGTCCCTTGAACAGGACATGGCTGCTGCACGGTCCCTTGGACATGAC
>JABTXL010012322.1:1256397-1312728 GCA_025134845.1 Neodon shergylaensis | reverse complement strand
ATGACATGGCTGCTGCACGGTCCCTTGGACATGGCATGGCTGCTACACTCATGAACTTAAATGTGGCATGTTTACCGGCACAAGATCAAGCCAACAAAATCAGTCAATAACCCAGCAGACAGTACTAACTCAAGGAACAAGGGGAGGAAGAGGACGAGGAAGAAAAGGAGTGTGAGAGTAGATTGTATGCACCTAAGAAAATTGTCAAAGAATAAACAAAAAACATTCTAAAAATTTTGATAAGATAAAGTATCCTAGTTAGGGTTTCTATTGCTGTGAATAGACACCAAGACCATGGCAACTCTCATAAAGAAAAGCATTTAATCGGGGCTGGTTTACAGTTTCAGAGGTTTAGTCCATTATCATCATGATGGGACATGGTGGTGGGACATGGTGGCATGCAAGCAGATATGGTGCTGGAGAAAGAGCTGAGAGTTCTATATCTTTATCCACAGGCAGCAGAAGGAGACTATGACTCACTGAGTATAACTAGAACATAGAAGACCTCAAAGCCTGTCCCCACAGTGATACACTTCCTCCAAAAAGGCCACTCCCTATGGATCAAGCATTCAAATATGAGTCTATGGGGGACATACCTATTCAAGCCACCACAAAAAGCAATAGTAGACAGCAGATATTAATCTGCACAGGTACATGCACACATATGCATACATTGAATACACACACAAATATTTTTGTGCTTACATCAGCTGCACATATACTAAAATTGAAAACAGAAAGGGAATAGCATAGCCCTAAACAAGAATAAAATATGTTTGTAAAGTATTCCACTCTTTTTAAAAAAGGACTGGGGAAGGGCTCAGTAGTTAGGAGCTCTTTCGGAGAACCTGGGTTTGAGTGCCAGCACCCACATGCCTGCTCACAACCGTCTATAACTCACGTTCTAGGGGATCTGACATTTCCTTCTGGCTTCTGTGGGCACCAGGCACACATACAGTGCACCTATGCATGCAGGCAAAATACCCACACAAAATTAAAAAGAAAATAACTGTTAAATTCTCCTCCACCTGCCCAAGACAAACACCCTCAACTTCCTCAACAACCTACTAGACAGGGACAAGTCTTCCCTCACTGGGAAAAGAGTAGAGAGGCCTAGTCATCCAAAGGTACATGGTAGGATAAATCCAACCAACAGTGGACAAAGCTGGCTAACCACTGCCTGGTATACCACTCCCTCTTTGTGAGGCAAGCAGAAGTCTAGCTGGGCAGGGTAAGTGTCTCATTCCAGCCTGAAGTAGGGCCCATGAGTCACAAGGTGTCAGGGTCTAGCTAGAGTATAAATAAACCAATGGGTCCCCATCAGACCCAGCCCTGTCTCTCCATGAACATCAGGTCCTAACAAAAGTAATGCAACTGCCGGTCTTTATTGGCGCAAGGCAGAACCCTGAGCTCCCTGGGGCCTCTTGTAGTGAGTGTGCGTGTACTGCATGTGAAGGTCAGTCAACTTTGAGCGCCAGCTTTCTTGCCACCCTGTGGGTTTGGGGACTCAAACTCAGGCTGTCAGTCTTGGTGACAAGCTCCTTTACCTGCCCAGCCATCTTACTAACCCTGTGGCTTTAAGACCTCCATAGACTAAGTAAGCCCCTTTTCCTCTGGGGCAGGAACTGATGCTCAGTAGCCATAGTTCCCCCCTTCTCTCTCTCCTTAGCTCTAAGTAGCCTGGGACCCAGCACTGGCACTACCCTGGGTGTGGTTAAGTGAGCTGTGTCCTTAAGAGCAGGTGGGGAGGGTTGGTTACAGGAGCATAAGAGGTAAGACCAGTTCCCTCCAGACTGCTGGTGGGTGGCCCAGGGCGGAGCCCCTCAGTTTAAAGAGCGGAACCCATCCAGGCTGTCCTCAGACTTGCTCTCCACACCCGGCACCACTCACCTGGCTGGGCTGATCTCCAGGGTGAGTAGATATTTGCTAGGACTTGGAGGGGGTGGTCAAAAGAGCATCAGAAGGGGTGGTTGTGGGTGCTGAGCCCATGAACAACGGTTTGGGAGTTGCGAGGACAGAGATGGTCTTCCAGGGCCTGGAGACTTCTGACTTTGTGACTGTGTACTAGAGGGTTCAGGGCTAGCGAAATAAGAGCCAACCTTTAGCAGAGGTACATGTGGAATGGAAATGGGAAAATCCAGGAGCTGTGGGTTAAGGGAAGAGGCAGAAGAAAATGAAAAGACGGGCTGGACCACAAACTCTCATGCCCACAAGTTTTCAGTTTTCCATCTTAAGGAAAAGGTCCGCACACAACTCCCTCTTTGTGAGGCAAGCAGAAGTCTAGCGGGGCTGGGTAAGTGCCTCATTCCAACCTGAAGTAGGGTCCATGAGCCACAAGGTGTCAGGGTCTAGCTAGAGGATAAATGAACCAATGGGTCCCCATCGGATGAACTGTAAATTCATCTGCACAATTTACAAGGTTGCTATTATTTACAGGACACTGATACACAGAGATGGTACCTACTAAGTCACATAGCTGGCAAGTGAACGAGAAGGGACTGAGTCCAGGCAGTTGGCACTGGCTCTGTGATCTCATTAAGGTCAGAGCTAGGTATAACAGATAGTAATAGTGGCTTCAGAACTGAACCTTTGACAGTGATGTCTACCATCACACAGAAAAAAAAAGTTTTTTTCCCCCTAAAAGTCAGCTATACAATGTGTAAATGGGGCCCTGCATAGGACCTACTCACAGAAGAAAGTGGCTATGTCGCAGGCACTAATGCTCTGAGTGGAATTTAGGTCGCCTGCAAGAGAGTCCCTGACTCCAGAAGAGGAGGCCTGGAAATGTGATGACTTCCATCCCTGGTGCTGATTTTTAGACAATCTATAATTCAGCCTGGCTACCCCAGGCCCAGATCTTTTCAAATAGAATAGCCAGGATCTGGACACCTGGTTAGGAAAGCCTAGCTCCTATGACTTAGGACAGCCATGTGACTTGGAGTGTTTGGTTTATCTTCCTGAATTCCCTTCTGTTCCCATCTCCTAACAAAGAGATGACAATACCTTTGTCAAGCTCTTCACAAAGCCCACAGTGGACACTGTAGGGTATTCTGTTCTAAACATTTAGCTAGAATTAACCAATCCACACATCAAGGCAGTCACTGTTGCCAACCATAGATGTGCAAGTAGAAAGGAGTCATTTTCGTAAGGAAGTGCTTGCCTAGTGGGATTCATATCTCTAAATCTCACACCAGTTCTGCCTCTTACTAACGGAGAAAGCTGTGGAAGGTCACAGACCAGCCCACAGAGCCAATCCCACCCACTTCCACTCTGCAGCCTGCAGCCTTGCCCTCAGTCCTGACATGACGGGAGTAACCAGTGTCTTTCTCCTGGTGCTAGCAGGTGAGTTCTCCATACACTTCACCCTCCAAGGTGGTGGAGACCAGCCTCTCCCCAGCTGACTGCTATCCAATAAATATATTCACACTTAAACTGTCAGCTGCATGAAACACTAGCACAGGTGGAATGAGAACCTTGGGGAAATTGTTTAATGGCTACTGAGACAGTGGATCATGGGAAATGGACAATGCACATCAAGGTTGCTGCTTCTTCAAGAGGCAGAGAGCCTGGCTCTAGCCAATGCTTCTGGGGCAAGGTGAAAAATGAACCAAGCATCCTGTTCACAGCACAAGAAAGACCAGCAGGGCAAGAAATAGGAAGGGCTGTGAATGGGAAGCCGTGGGCCTCAGTATGAGTTACAAAAGTCAAGGCCTGTTTGGGACTGAAGATATGAGAAAGGGACCTGATAAGCCCAGGGTCACTTCCCAGACCCCTCTAGATAGCTGTCATTTTAGACACCAGTGTGGTAAACAATCAACCATTTCTTCCACTTCCCTACTCAGCTCTGCCTGCCTTGGAAGCCAATGATCCAATTGGTAAGTACCCACCACTGCACCCTGGCATGTGACATCTGCCACATGCCTGCATTTTCCCCTAAGACCCTATATCTTGCCTCCTAGTTCTGCCATTCACTTACTTACTGGTTTTCATTTACTACAGATAAAGACAGTCCCTTCTATTACGGTAAGAGCTGGCACCAACCCCCACCCCTCCCCACCAATCCTTGTCTACTTTTTTTTTGTTGTTGTTTTTGTTGTTTTTTTTCGAGACAGGGTTTCTCTGTGGTTTTGGAGCCTGTCCTGGAACTAGCTCTGTAGACCAGGCTGGTCTCGAACTCACAGAGATCCGCCTGCCTCTGCCTCCTGAGTGCTGGGATTAAAAGCGTGCGCCACCATCGCCCGGTTTTTTTGTTTGTTTGTTTTTTGTTTTTTTTCGAGACAGGGTTTCTCTGTGGCTTTGGAGCCTGTCCTGGAACTAGCTCTGTAGACCAGGCTGGTCTCGAACTCACAGAGATCCGCCTTCCTTGTCTACTTTGGACCTTGTTGCCAGGCCCACTGAGGATGATGGTATATACCCCAGCACAGACAGGGTGGGGTGGGACATCAAACCTGGTCTCTGTGAGAGCTCAATGCAGCAAGGAAAAAGGGTGCCCTGGGGCATGGAGATAGGGTTGGAAGCCCAGAACCGAGCTCAGTGAACCTTGTCCTCCTTTCTCAAGGTTCTTCCACTTTGACTCTTATGACTTGTCCCTTTGAGATATTACATGATGTACCTATTAACCCACTTGGTCTCTTTTTCACTGCCTGGGATCTAAGTGCCATGTGGGAAGGTGCTTATTTATAGGGCCAGTGGGTGCTTGTAAAAGGCCTCCCACAAAGCCACACCCCCAACCCCATAAATACCTGTTGAATGAATGTGTAAAGGTACTGATACTTTTGTCTCCGCTTCGCACATCCCCTGCCCCAAGACTGGGAGAGCCTGCAACTAGGCGGAATGATCATTGCAGGGCTCCTGTGCATCGCTGGACTAGCCATGGCCTTCAGTAAGTACAGGGATTGGCAGAGTAGGGAAAGGCAGGCTCAGACTCAGGCTGCCTGACTATGTTCTTTCTCTCCCAGGTGGCAAGTGCAAAAAATGTAGGCAGTCATAACCCCAGGTAAGTGACTCAGTTGTATG
The DNA here is from genome assembly GCA_025134845.1 of Neodon shergylaensis. Classification (NCBI taxonomy): domain Eukaryota; kingdom Metazoa; phylum Chordata; class Mammalia; order Rodentia; family Cricetidae; genus Neodon; species Neodon shergylaensis. The sequence goes on along the minus strand of JABTXL010012322.1, from coordinate 1,307,712 downwards.
TTCCTATGGCTGAGCACACCTAAGTGGTGATAAAGTTCTAGGACCTACAAAATCATGACAGCTTGTCTATTCACTGGGCTCAAAGTAGGACTTGTTTGAAGATAATAAACCCTCAAGAGCCCCAATTCAAGAACAAATTCATGGAAGAAGAGTATTAAGGTGCGCCCACAACTGGGCGTGGTAGTGCACACATGTAATCCCAGCACTTGGTAAAGGTAGGAAGATTAGGTCAAGACTAGTCTGAGATGGTAAGAGATGCACTTAAGAACTGGTCTCAAAATCTCAAATGCAGAATTATTGTATTATCTGTAGGGACAGCAGATCTTGATGCTAATCTGAGTGCTTCCCTTCTCTAGTTCCTTACCTGGGAAAGGCACCCCACTTATCACTCCAGGTGAGCTGGGCCTCTGTGGGATACAGGGATGGAGAGTGATGGGGTAGCAGAGGAAACCAGGTCACTAAAGAACTGACCCAACTCTCTACAGGCTCTGCAAACTGAACATAGGACCAAGTTGGAGGCAGACTTTGCCAACCACAAGACCTCCCCTTCCAGGATGGCGTCCATAACACACACTGTGATGTCTTCAGTAACAGGGAAGGGTGACCAACGCTTACTTTATAATAAAATCTCTTGCTGTTCCTTTATGTGGTCTTGTGACCCCTCTGTCGATGTAGTAGGGAGGGCAGGGATGTGCAAGTACCTGGTGAGTAGTCTATGTACAGGGTCTTCATCTAGAAACCCACTCCCAGCAAGACTCTACTTTAGTGAACCTCCTAATTAACTGTGTGCCCCAAATATTCTCCTGGTCCGGCAAAACCCACAGGAATAAATGCACCAAGATTACACAATGTTTAGCCAAAGACTAGAATTTACACTTCGTGCCTAGAGACCCCAGTCATCCTGACACAGATGAAACCTAGATTCTCAAGTGGTCTAGCCACTCTGAAACCCCACCTCACTCAGGAGGCTTCATTAACCCATCCACTTGGTAAAAATCTCATACGCCCTCAGACCAGCACGTGGGAAACCTCCATTGTCCTGGGACGTGAGTGTATCCAGCAGTCTCGTGATAGTAAAAAAGGGTTAAATAGCAAAACCCAGAACTCAGGGCCTCTTGGTAGTGGAGGTAGCAGACCACTTCTTGGGTAGGGTAGAATGCTGTGTGTTTGGAGTAGGAAGCAGTTAGTGCTAGCGGCCCAGAATCAGGCCTAAAAGAGTTATCTGAATTGAGCTCTCAAAAGCGAAATGAGAAAAATTGGCAACAGAATTGCCCCGGTTGAGAAAACAAAGCATGCAAGATCCAAGAGCACAGCAGTTTCCCAGGAGGCAGAAAGACAACTGAAGCTCAAAGCCCAGCAGTGCCCCCTTGAGGCGCTTCGTGGTACTCTCCAGGCCTGTTGGAGGTCTGCTCAAAGCAGGGCAACTGCAATGTATGTCTGGTGACAGGATCGAGCTATTGTCTCACAAGCCAAAGCATAGGAAGCTCTGCTATTTGAGTGAAAGCTGGCTCTTGCCTGCTGTACCTTTGCCCTGAGATGTACATTCCCGTTCCAGCCACACATTTGGGTTGGAGAGAATACCAGACAAATCCCACACCTATCTTCAGTTGCTGTTCCTGAAAAAGGAAAGTATGCTTTGTGGAAACGGAATTTTCAATTCCCGTTGTTGTAGTACAGACTAGCATTGAACTTTCTATGAAAAACAAGATGAACTTGAAGCTTCCTTAAGCGCCTCTTGCCGTCACCTCCCAGCTGCAGGAGATTTTAGATGTGGACCAGCACATGGGTTTGTGTTGCTAGGGCTCAAACCCAGGGGGCTCATGAATGCTATGAAAGGGCTGTTTTTAGATCCCATCACTTCACTCCTATTAGCAACCATTCTGAGGTGCAAGGCCTCAGAGTCCTGTACATAGCTCTTGTCACCGAAGTCAGTAAATAGTATCAAATCACAAGCTTATTCTGCAGCATAGGTGCCTGTATGAGGGAACATGGGTTTGTATCGGGGGACAAAGTACAGTAAGCGATTAGCTCCAGAGATGTAAAAGGTTTTCTTTGCTTCTGAGCAGTGATTCCCTGTGGGAGGTTACTGGAAGTACTTCAGAATGCCTGTTCACTGGACTACTGCCCCCTGGCAGAGGAGGCAACTTCACGATCCCTTTCCATCTTCTTCACTCACTTTTAACAGCCTAGGAGCTGCGAGTTCTAACACCCTGTTTTTAACCTGTGGGTCACAACCCCTTTGAGGGTCAAACAACCCTTTCACAGGGGTCACCTAAGACCATCAGAAAGCAAATGTTTACATGACTTAACAGCAGCAAAACTGATTTTGAAGTAGCAACAAAAATAATTTTATGGTTGGGGTCACATAAGGGTTGAAGCATTAGGGAGGTTAAGAAATACCGTACTTACTATCCCTCAACATATATGAAAGTCCTCACATGCTAGAAAAGTCCACAGCCTGCAACTCAGGACGTCCTGATGTTCCTGAAGAACTCTGTTCCTTCAGACTATCCAGCTAGCACAGTGGTTAGGCTTGGCTATCATATTGAAGATTATTAACTATTTTTCATTTTTTGGGGGGGGGCAGTCTCATGTAGTTTACCTTAACCTTGAACTCGTAATCTACCATCTTTTGAGACTGTTGAGATTATAGTCAAGTACCAGTACACCCGGTTTTTCTGTTCTGGGTATGAAACCCAGGGACCTGGACCTGTATATGCTACACAGGTGTTCTTCAACTGTCAATATACCCCTAGCCTTTGAGCATGCTATGCTGGTGTAAGATACTAACCCGAAGCCGGGTGTTGGTGGTGCATGCCTTTAATCCTAGCACTCAGGAGGCAGCAGCAGGCAGATCTCTGTGCCCAGCCTGGTCTAAAAGAGCTAGTTCCAGGACAGCTAGGGCTGTTACAGAGAACTCCTGTCTCAAAGAAAAAAAAAGACTGCACAATACTTAATATAGAAGTATGATCTGATCTCTGTGAGTTCGAGACCAGCCTGGTCTACAAGAGCTAGTTCCAGGACAGGCTCCAAAACCAGAGAAACCCTGTCTCGAAAGAAGAAAAAAAAAAGTATGAGCAACAACCCATAATTTCAGCACCTGGGAAGAGACACCGTATCACTGCACGTTGGATCCCCAACACCAAATGGTATAAGGAAAACTGGGAATCTCAAGCTCTTCTGACCCTAACATCGCCTCTCAAGGATCTGAGATCAATAATAGGATTAACCAAAGTCGCACAGAAACATGCCCACCAAGAAGGAAGCATAGACTCTGGAAAAGCCAATAAGCTGTAACTAAGCAGAAAAACTGAAACTTTGCAGGGCCCTCCCCATGGTTATAGACTGCTGGAGAGACTACTCAGCCAAGTTCCCCACCAGACTAAGTCATACAGGAATTCCAGGCTGCAGCTTTCATGGAGTCATTAACTAGGCTGGGATAGACTGTACTTGAGTTATCCCTAATCCTGAGTAACCCCCAACCTCTATCTGTAACTATTTGGCTCAACAACTTTGACTTTTGATAAAGGTTAACTTTGGTCTGCACTGGATTCCCTATTTGGGATTGTTAGTTATTTTTATTAAATCTATTTCACACAGCCTAGCTGAATCAAAATCCAACATTCTCAAGTTGTAGAATGATCAGGACAGGGCAAAGTCCTTTCCTTAGCCCGAGTCCTTGTCCAAAGCTGGTAAGCCAGTTCTCAGGTAAAATGAGATCGCTGAGTTTAATCAACCTTTAGCCTTTTAGCCTTCATTATTTCTGGATAGTGGGTCAGAAACTTACCTTCTGAGGGAGATGCTTGTTTTCTAGAGTAGGTACAATGTTGAAAATTACCTAATCATACATCTATTTCTTGCTTTCTTGACGCAGGTTCTCGTGTAGCCTAGGCTGGCTTAGAATCCAATGAAAATAGGTAATACAGTAATAAACAAATGAAATTTCCCCCAACTAAAAAGGAATTTTAAAAGGACAAACAGGAATGGTGGCTTGTGCCTACAATCTGAATTATCTTCCCCAAAGGCTGTTTCAGCCTAGCCTGGGATAGAGTTGAGACAGTGTCAAACAGAAAAACGGAAGCACTGAAAGCTGCTCCTAAATACTAAACCAATTTCCTAATATTTTTCAAAAATAAAAACCTCAATTGACCACATATGAAGTATAAAAATAAATGTTAATACAGAGCAAAAGAAATGGCTCAGAAGGTAAAAGCACTGGCCCCATAGTCCTGAAACTTACATGGAGAGCTCTCTAAGATCAGTATTTTCCCTCAGTGCTAGAGATAAGCCACTGAACCTTGAAAGATACTCATCGTGTTCTGACCATACTGACAAATTTTACTCCAGACAGCTTTTGTTTAGCTACCCAAATGCTGTGTGATACTAAGCTGTTTCGGAACACAGGAGTAACTGTGGTCAATGAACAATCATGGCTATTTGAACATTCACTAGACACAACCTCCTCTCCAAGCTACTGGATGAACTTTCCTCTTGTAAGAGGCCTTTAACACTGGCAGTCCTCACTTCTCTAAATCCAATCAACCAACGTAGCAACCCTTTTACCAAGTGTAAATGATTTGAACGCATCTCAAAGGGGACCTTGAGTTGAATGTGATACTAGAGACATACTTTTGCTTAGATTTTATCCTTACACCTCCTTTCTGTGTTGTGTGCCTTTCTGCAACATGCTTCTACCCTTTAGTAGTGCTTCCTAGCTGCAGGAGGAAATCCTAGTGGACCTTTTGAAATCCAAGGCCAAGTCAACTCTAAGCAGTACTGAAGCTTTGGAGAATGGAGTGTTTCATGTCCGCATTGTCAACACCTCTTGCATTGGCAAGACTGCGGAGGAGGCACACTTATTACCAACTCAAGTTCAGTGCTTGGGACCCATCTAACCAATCTGGGAACCTCCACATTTGCAACCTGGCATGCATGAGCCCACAAATAGAAATAAAGAGGCTAGAGAGGTTTTGCTTGGTTTTTAAGAGCACTTTTTGAAAAGGACCAGTGTTTTGATTCCAAGCACTGCCAGCAAAACATGAAAGAGGGTTTTTGCATACTTTTAGACTACTGGTAAACTCAACCAGCTTACTAGCTGGCACTCAGGTGTGGCACAGAGGAAATGATACTATAGATTCCTTGCTATCCAAAGGCAGAATCCTCTAACCAATACCCTTGAGACTTGGGTAAGATTGCCAGGCTTCCTCCACAATATATGGTTTCTAGGTTGGAAAACTGGTTATAACGTCTAACACCATTCTGAACACTCAAGAGGCGCTGCCAAGGATTTGGGTTCCTACATCTATCCCTCTTTGGCTCATCTGTTGTACTTAACAGCTGTACTTCCTTGCCCTCCCTAAAAAAAAACTTTGCACTACCTGGACAATTATTTCACACTGAATGAAAATACTCATTCTGAACTTAATATTTACAATGCTGAGACTCCACAAAAAAGTTGACATACCCACCCCTCAAAAAAGGCAAGAGATAGCTCAACTTTAAGGCACTTTAGTTCTGGGGGTCCAACGCCTTCTTCTGGGTGCTTCAGACACAAGGCATGCAAGCAGTACACTTACATACATGCAGGCAGAACACATGAACTTGCTTACTTTTTTCCCCAATAGTATGCAGCATTATGTAAGGACAGGTGACAGCCTATATGCTTCCTCATGTATACTGAACTGTTTATAGCTACCGTCACAATGCACACTACTTTTCAACTTAGGACCGTGAGCACCCAACTGTCAATCTCTACCCAGCCAAGAACTATATAAAACAAGATGGCCTTAAGCTCGTGGCGAGTTGTCTGCTTCATTCTTCTAAATGCTGATAACCCCACCAAACTAACACCCCTATTTTCAAATCTGCTCTGGAAGATAGTAAGGGTTTATAAATCCTTTTCCAACACCCAGTTTACTGCCTTTCGCTGAGTAGATAAGCTGTGCCAGTCATTGTGAAAAAGTCTTTATTTTAAGAAAAAAATTTAGTTAACAAAAAAATTTAACAAGTTTCACTTAGCAAAATACACCCAAAAGGAAATCACAGTACAAAGAAAGCTTTAAGTCAAGGCCTCACCAATTCCTACAGTATTAGTATTGTGTCTCAATTCTCAAAACTAACTTTTAAAAAGCTTAAACTTAACCTAAAGATTTAAATGAAAATATAAACTAGAATGAACATGAGAAATGCTTCTCTTTGCATCAGGGATCTAGCACCTTTGAGTTCGCCAGAAAAGTACATGTCCCCCAGTGTGTTCACTGTGGTGTGCTTAAAGATCCACTCAACATACTTAAAACTACTTAACTCAGATAACATCACTCTTAAGTATACTACCAAAAATGTTAATTGAGAAAAGCGGAAGAAAATAGTTTTAGTTTACTCAATATTACATGCTAGAAGAAAAGTTTGCATGAGAAACACTGAAGAGGTAATTTTTTAATCCAGATTTTCACAAACTCATGGTGCAAAGTGGGTCCCCCAGCTTCCTCTAGAGTTATAAACTGCTCTTGACTGCTTATTGGCTGCCTGTGAAATTTGATTGAAATAACTCAAAACGCTTCTACAACACTAATCATATCCACCCATGCTGTTTTGACCGCTGTAGCCGGCCCCGTAACAGCCACTCACTGACTGGCTCTCCAGGCCACTATAAGTGGCCTGGGCAGCTGACACTCCCATGCCCTGCATCACCTGGCTGCTATAAGCCCCATTGCTAGCCCCTGTTGTTGAATTCAGGAAGAGTTCTATGTATCTGTGCTGCATGTTGGCCCTGTCCTTCGACATAGCTGCCACTGCTTCTTCATGGGTGGCAAACTCAACATCAGCTTCTCCCGTCACTCTTCCATCAGGACCAATCTCAATATGAACTCTTACAGGGTTGAGTGGAGAGAAGAAGTTGTAAATGTCGTTCTCCGTTGCTTTGTAGGGCAGCCCTCTCATGTGGACGCAGTGGCCGGTGGTGCTCTGCACTGTGAACTCGCTGTCTCCGTATCTGTGGTCATACATTCCTGAGAGACAGTAGCTGAGGTCTCTCCCAAACAGGTCAGTGGTGAAGCCATAGCCATCACTGAGGCCACTGTATTCTTCATAGCCCCCATAGCCTGCACTATAGGCACCAGACCTCATCCTATCCAAGCCTGCCTGTTTTACAATGCCAATGTACCTCCGGGCTGTGCCAGGCCGGTCATAGGGCCCAGGCCTCTGCACAGACATGAACTTCAGAGGTGGATCTGAGTATGACCTAACTTCCTCCTGACTGCTCTTGAACACCTCGATATACCTGTGCCCTATTCTCTCCTTGTGCTTCCCTAGAGCTTTCTCAGCTAACTCTTGTGAGGCAAACTGAACGAAGGCCTCCCCTGTAATCTTGCCCTCCGGGTCCACAGGTAATGTGATCCCGTTTGGCACGATTTCCAACCCTGAGAAGAACTGAACAATTTCTTCCTTTGTGCATCCAAACGGGAGTCCCCGAAGCCTCACAAAGCCATCATTGGCACTGTCGGCGCTGTTTGGACCACTGTGCTTCAACACCCAATCCATCTCGGTTCTGTGTGACTTGAACACCTCAATATATCGGTGTCCCATGCTTTCCCTGTCTTTTTTCAGAGCCAATTTTACATCATCTTCTGACTCAAGTTCAACAAAAGCCTCACCACTCTGCCTGCCTTCTCTAGTATAAATGAAATGAACACCTGCAACCCCATCATGAATTGTGCAGTCGGAGAGGAAGTTTTGTACGTCCTCAATTGAGCAGGACCAGGGTAGGCCACGGAGTTTGACCACATAGCCTTCACCTCCCTCAGGGCCCAGCATCATGGACACTTGACAGGGTTGATGTCACACAAGCTTGGGCAATTTTTGGTAGCTGAAAGAAAAAAAAAAACCTACTTTATACGACTTTCATTTAAAATGCATAGTAAGGTTCATTAAATACTGTTTTTTCCAATTCAGACAGAAGGATGAGTAAAAGAAAACAAACCATAATGAATAGTTAACAGCTATTAGGGCAGTATACACCTTTAATCCCAATACTGAGGAGACAGGTAGTTTTCTGAGTTCCAATTCAATCTGGTTTACATGACTGAGATTCCCACTCAAAAAGAAAGCTGGACCAGGAGTCTAAATTCTAGGACAGATTGGGCTGAAGCCTATCTAAGTCCCATCTTTTAAAAAATAAAACTCCAAAGGTGGCCTGTTTGATCCATATGGTAGGCACATATATATATATATATATATATATATATAGCCAACACAGGTGTTCCTCTTATGTGCTATCACAATTATAAAGATAAAGCAAGTAAGCAAAAAACCAAGGTGGGTTATAGCACTGTAACCAACCCCTTGCCTAGTATATATGAAGCTTAGCTCAACATCAAAACAAAGACCCATCACCACAAAGGCTGAGACCATAGCCAATGTAAATGAGTTTTGTTTCTGTTTTTCAAGACAGAACTTTTCTGTGTATCCCTGGCTGTGTTGAAACAAACTCTGAAGACCATGCTTGGTCTCAAATCCAACTGACTCTGCCTCCAGAGCCAAGAATAAAGGTGTGTACCACCATCACACAACTGTAAATGGGTTTTTTAGTGCACGGACAAATATAGCAGGTAGAAACCAATAGATCAGGTAATAGTTCTGGTCATCCTCAACTATTACCACATTACATGCCCACATGAGAATATCTCAAAAATAAAATGAGGGGATAGCAAGATGAGAGTATTCCTTGTCAAACCTGATTACCAAGTTTGATCACCAAGATAGCCCCCACCCTTCATCAGTGGATAGACTTGACATCTGACCTCCACATGCACTCACCCAACACTCGGAATAAATAAACAAACAAACGAATGAATGAATAAAAGAGCCAGGCCCAGGGTGATGGGGCATACTTTTAATCCCAGAACCTAGGAAACAAGAGGCAAGTAGATATAGCAAATCCCAGGCCAGCCAGGCTACGTCGTCATAGTCTATCTCAAAACATTGAGATTAGATTTAAAAAGAGAAAGTGGGGGAGAGGGAGGGTGGGAGGGAATAGAAAAAAGAGCCGGACAAAGCAAGCTAGTACACACCTGTAACCAAATTTAAAGTGAAGACAAGGAAAGATCAAGTTCACGATAAGCTCTGGCTACCTAGTTATCACCACACCTAGACTACGAATGTCTCACACATTCAACTACAGGAGTAAGAAGGAAATAAGACCATTGACCTGTTGCCATTAACTTTAAAATACTGCCCAAAATTCCACTTACCTGTGTCTATACCAGATTGGAATGCCATTCTGTCAACAGTTAAGTGGTACTAACGGCACTGCTATTTAACATTGGGAAAACTTATTGACTACTGTTGACTGAAATTGATTATAGACAGAAAATGGCATAAAGACAAGGAGAATAGCCTGTATATCTCTCATTGTTATATAAACATGCAAGTTTAATTAAAAGTTGCAGGCACATGCTAGGTATCACATCGTAAGCCTCACCTAAAATCCCTGTAATGTTGCTATAATCAAGTTCTAGCAGACTTTACTCGTATACTAGGAATCAGGGTACATGTGTATATGTTGGAGTAACCGTAATTCCACCGTAATTCCATTTTCAAAGCTAGGACAGTTATTGTTCCTGTTTTTTCAGGAACCAATACCCGATCACACCTTTATGGGAAAATGTGGTGTTTCCAGATTTAAGTTCATCCACCCTACCGGAGTGGACTAGTTTCTCATTGCTTTCAGATATTTAAGAGTCCATTTATTTTCAAAAGCAGACCTGAGTCCTGTATATTTGAGTGCAACCCTAAATGCTACCCACTAGAGGGCAGGAGCACTCCTCAACCCACCTTCCTTAATCTATCAGTCTGTCGCTGTAGTAAAGCTGCCCTTAAGGTTTTATCTATTAGGCCTCAAATACTAACTACCTGCATAGCTGGAAACAGTGGAACGATCTTGAAAGAACCAGGACGTAAAGACCCCAAATTGGAGGTTAGTACACTCAATGAGAAATCGGCATGGTTTGTAACTCACAATGAGATATACTCAAAATCAGAGTCAATGCCTGTAATCCCAGAATATGGAAAGCAGTGGAATGAGAAGTTCCAAGGCCAGCATTATCTGTACTACACTAGGCTGGAGAGAAAGAGAGAAGAGAGAAGGAAAAAGCAGGTATGGACAACCACATCTACAAAACTACTAGCTGACTGACTTGCCCAGGCAACTTCAAACTCTACTTCTGTAAGGATCAGGAAACCAACTAAAGCAAAACCACAGAAATTTCTAAGAAACTTATAAACAAGGAATTATCTTTAACTATAAGCAGCTCTGCCTGGGGCCCAACCTAGATAAAAAGCCTTTCACATTCACTGAGCACTCCCTCCTTGCACTAGCCCATTATCAGAAAGCTGACCTTCTCTGATCAGCTTTCTCTAGCTAATACTTCATTTCCCCTTTTCTGTAAAATCTCAAGGCCCCTTTATTGTCTCCTTTGCTTCCAGTGGTTAAAATAGCCATGTTCTTTCTAGCCGAAGCATCTATCCAAGAAAAAGAAAAGCCTTCAACTGCCATCTTCACAGGATTTAAACATTCCTTCCTGGAAATCCTCTTTAGGATTTATTTATCCACGGTCACATGTGGCCAGGCTCACTGATCTTTGACTGCAGACTAAAAAATCTACAGCTTCAAGGCTTGAATTGCCACACACAACCCTCCAATGAACATCCAACTCTTGTTTCTACAAAAACTCTAGAAACTAATCTCTATAAAGATATCCTCAGATTCAACCAGCTGTCTTGAGGACCCAACTCATTCTCACACAGGACTCCAGCCCTCCTGAATTCTACTCTTTTTTTGGAGACAGGTTTTCTAGGACTTTACATCTAGCTCAGGCTAACCTTCTCGCCTCTAGTTGATCATAATATGTTCACCATGCCCAGCCCTATTCAAGTATGCAGTTGACTTTATAAAAATGTTTACATTTGGAGCTGGAGAGATGACTCAGTGGTTAAAAGCACTAGCAGCTCTTCTAGGACCTGGATTCAAGTCTTAGCACCTACAACTGTCTATTCTGTTCCTTGGTACCTGACACCCTCACAGACATACATGAAAGCAAACATCAATGTACAAATTAAATAAATTAAAATGTTTACATCCCAATAAGCCCACCAGAAACTGAAACTACCTTAAAACAAAATATACACTTAATATGTACATCCTGGTGGTATGCACACCTTTAATCTCAGCCATTGGAAGAGGCAGGTGGGTCTGTGAGTTCAAGGCCAGCCTGGTCTATAGAATTAGTTCCAGAATAGACAGGGCTGAAACTCCGTCTCAAACTAACACCCTACCCAAAATTCAGTCTCTACTAGGCTTTCTTAAATATGATCAGAACATTTCCACTAGCTACAATTGGGCAAAGTCATAATACATAGCCTTCTTATAATGAATAACTAAAACAGTACCTTTTTACACCATTAAGCTAAAGACTCCTGAATCGAATGATGGTGAGCTTGGAGTACCAGTCCAAAGGTTTCCCATAGCACTATACTCAGACCAAAGTATTTCCTTTTCTGGGGTACTGGGGACTGAACCAGGACCTTGCACATAACAGGCAACTTCTCCATTACTGACCTATACATAGATCTCCAAGCTCTTAAACCTTTCAATGTAATGTCTACGGTGTCTTGTCCTTTTGCCTCACTACTTCCCAGCAGCTAAAATTACAGCCCTGTAACCACCACATAGCCTTCAATTTCCCATATTCCTAGTTACTAAGAACCCATTCCCTGCTAACCTAACACAATCCTTAACTTCCTCTAAGCACAACTGCAACCCAATCATGTCAATGCCCCACTTCTAAGCCCTATTTCCCGATGGTTATTAGAACAAAGATTGTGAATAGAATCTTCAGGTTCTACAGACATTCATAATGACTTTCTTACCTAGCTTGTATCATTTCCTTTTCTTCTCCTTGGTGCCTATAAATTCCCCCGCTCTGTTCCTTCGACAATTTGACACATATAGGAATTAATACTCCCTCCAAATATCCTCTGCCTAACCTTGTCTAGCTAAATCCTGATAATCCTCCAGGTCTAAGCTACAATACTGCTCCAAAACCTTTTCCTGTTCTCCACAACCTGATTTGCATCTACCCTTTCCTAACACCCTCTACTGTGGTTTAAAAGATATCTTCAAAGCTACATGGAACCCCCTTAAGACAGACTGTTTTTGTTGTCCAGTGTCCTCATCCTTAGCAGACTGGGCACAACCACAGCAAGCCAAAGATTACCAAGGGATTAGCTGGCCACTTGGGGTCAACACCTTCCTTCAAACTGTAGAGCAGCTTAGTCAAAACTGAAGACATGCAGAAATCAAGAACAAAAACACAGAAGAATTACATTAGATGCAGGTAAGTTTGTAAGAGTTTAGGCAACAGGGCAAGAAATCATTCTTTCCTGAAACAAGTGTCTACATCTTTTCTATTAGTCAGAACTTTTGTTTTCCTTTTTTTCCCCCAAGACAAGGCTTATCTGTATAGCCGTGGCTGCCCTAGAACTGGCTCCGTAAACCAGGCTGGCCTCAGAATTCAAGAGATCCACCTGCCTCTGCCTCCCAATAAAACTCATCGGACAGTTAAAACTAAAGTTTTGGTCTCTGCTTATTATGATGTACATTGACTTATCTTTAATAGCTTACCTTAAAGAACCACCACAGGTGCCTTCTGTAGTAAACACTTATGGAAGGTACAAGTTTTCCTTTAAAAACAAAACAAAACAAACACAAAACCCAAGATTGGTCTCATGGCCTCAGAATCCACGTATTATCATTACAGAGGGAAACTCCTAGAGCTGGGCTCAGAGAAAGCTAATCTTTGCAAGCCCCAGGACCAATAGGTTTCCATGTTGTTTTATCTTTTCATGTGTAGAGGACATCAGCAAATCCATTTGCTTGGCAGAGAGCTAGTAATAAATTATCTGCAGAGTAAGTGTAGGGAAAAAATCTAAATGAAAGAGGACAGAGAGCCGTGAAGGTGGCACTTTCTGACAAACTTCAGTGCCAGCAACCCTTTCAGAGGCAAGGCTATTCGAGTCTGACAGTTGAGAATTTCGTCTGGCGGAGGGGAGTCTGAAACACCCAAGGCCCTCCCACATATTTTTCTTTTGTAAATTTACATAAACTTGGGGTTTGATTTGATCAATTTTTCGTGGTGGAGAACATAGACATGTGCTTTTCACTAACAGCCACAACTATCCATTTGTCAAAGTTGTCCCCAAACGAAGAGAACATGAGCTAAATCCTATGAATTTGCTGATAGTGGGAGGAGAAATGGTCTGGGTTTAAGAGCACTGGTTGCTTTCAGGTCCTGGGTTCAATTACCAGCACTCACATGGTGGCTCAAACATGTAGTAGGATCTGATGCCCTCTTCTGGCATATCGGACACGCAGGCAGAGCACTCCTTCATAAAGTAATTTTTTACAAAAATTATCTGATTAAACTACATTTTCCATTTTGGAAAAGTTCATCTTTCCTGCCCTCTTAAACTACAGGTAATTCCCCTCACCTTGTCTCACAGTTCCTGTGATTACATAAGGGTAACTGTTAGAAACCTGATTCAAAGTAGTTTCCAATACTCTAGTAACCAGGTTTTCATTTAAAAAAATCATCCATATTCCTGCCCTTCTTCCACCATTTTACTCCAGTCTTCTACTTTCGCAGTGGTATATAAAACCTGAGGCGTTTCTGGAGAGGTAGGGCAAGCAGCTGGCAGCCAGACCTGTATTAACCCACTGCGCGAGACCTGAGAATGTCAGCTGTGGAGATATGCCCAGGAAAGAGCAGATGGAAAGCTGGATCTCATTAAAAGTAATGCTCGTACACCCAGAAACTCAGATTTAATTGTAGGACACGCTACTGGAACCATATGCATCACTGCAGATAGCTAGCACCTAATACTGTAGCCAGCCAAGGCTTACCATTCGCTCTTGAGAACTAGTAAAAATGAACTAAAATTTAAGAAATGCAGGCTGAAACTCTGCTTTTCTAACACGCTACCCACTCGGTGATACTGGTTAGACTGGATTTTCACTGCCTTCAGGTAGATCCAGGGAAGATAAAGGAGGTGCGCCCTTTGAATCCTGGACTAGTTAAATTTATCGGCCGAACAAACAGGGCGGTTCAAGCACCACCCACCTAGTTCTTTTGTTCAGGGCCCGCTTGGTGGGAGCAAAACTACACCCTCCTCCTTTACGCATCTTCGAGTTCCAGGAAGTCTCCGGAGTTTTCTCTGGGAGCCCGCCCTCGCCCTCCATTTTGTAAACGAGTTTTAACCTCCGGAGCGCCGGGAGCGCGTCCTGGCAGGTTCTTACTCAGAAAGTTCTACTCTTAAAACCACGAGAGCCGCGGCTAAAAGCACCACGCTCCTGCCTTTTCTGCTCTAGAACTTACCACGGAGGAAGGCAGAAGTGACTTCTACTTTCAATAAGCAACGCGGCTTACGAACCCCAACTCCACCCGACGCTTTAAAAACGCAGAGAGGTCCGGGGAAAGTCCAGGTGCATCTTCTTTTTGTTCTCAACCTGAAACGGAAGTTCAAATGACCAGGGGCAAGCGCTTTCTGCCGGAGCGGAGCCCCTAGAGTCGCGCGTTTTGGCGGGAAGCAGAGCCGAGGGCAAGGTGACGCTGCTGCGCGGCCTGCACCGGCAGTCGACCGCGTCGCGCTCGGAGCGCCGGCCGGGCAGGAAGGTCCGCCCCGGGGCCTGCGCGGGCTCGGGCGGGAGCTTCCGGGAGGGGGCGGGGGGATGGGAGGTTCCTGAGCCTCCCGGGTGGGGTGAGGTGGGGGAGGGGAAGGCTGGAGCAGGAACTCGCGCAGGCCGAAGAGAGTCGAAGGGATCGAAGCGGGAAAACTTTCAGGTGGCCAGGTCGAGTTCGCGACCGGTAACCTGAAGGCTCGGGCGCCAAGCGAGGCTCACCACGCCGAGGACGGGCGTTCAGGTCCGGAGTCCGGGAAGCAGAAACCGCGTGATCGACAGCGGCGGTCGGACTCGGGTCACGGGGTGCAGAGAAGGAAGTGCCCTGCCGGCCCGCCAATATGTCACCAATGGGAATAGCGTGCCTGCAGGTGTGGCCCGCGAACCGTGCGATTGGCCAGCGCCGGAAATGGGGGAAGGAGGGAAAGGAAAGGGGAAGACTTCTCGCCAGTTCTCGGTATAGCAGCGAAGTAGCCACCTGGGCAAGGTCCAAATTACCCGCTGTGGGGGGAGGGGGAGAACGACAGCACTGAAGCGGAAAAGTCCGTCAAGTAAAACCTAATCACTTCGAACTGGATACTACAGAATTAAACCTGCCGACATGCAATACTTTGTTTTCTTCATTTGACCATGAACTCAGATCCCAATGCTGAAGCATAACTTTAAAAAATAACTCCACTGCCGGGCGATGGTGGCGCACGCCTTTAATCCCAGCACTCGGGAGGCCGAGGCAGGCGGATCTCTGTGGGTTCGAGACCAGCCTGGTCTACAGAGCTAGTTCCAGGACAGGCTCCAAAGCCAGAGAAACCCGGTCTCGAAAAAAACAAAAAACAAACAAACAAAAAAAAACTCCACTGGGAAGAGACAGAAATCTTTAATAAATAAATAAACGGGGGGAAAAAAAACAACTCCACTGGCAGTCAGTGGTGGCGCACACCTTTAATACCAGCAATCGGAAAAAGTGCCCTAACCCCGAATGGCTGACACCTCATGTTTGATTCCCCAGTAACTACTAGATATGTCTCCTCAACCTGTTAAAAGCACAAATTCTTAAAAATTCCTAAAACCCTTATCCAACAGGCAACCCCAAAATGTTATTTTAAATTCAAAGCAGTGACTGGATATTTCAAGGACTATTTACCCGCCCCCCCCAACAGGGTTTCTCTACAACAGCCCTGACTGTGTATCACACTGGCCTCGAACTCTCTGCTTCTGCCTAGAATGCCTTTAGGATTAAAACAGTGGGCTACCACCACCCACGGGCCGTATACTTTTGAGGGCCCAGTGAGATGAGGAAAGGCCTTCCAAGCCTGACACCTGAGTTCTATCCACAGGACTCACACAGCGAAAGGACTTGAAGTTGTCCTGACCTAAGCACCCGTGTAGAGAGACAACCACGCCAATCATATACAAGCAATAAATAAACTTTAAAATTGTTACTAAGGTTATTTCTTGTAAAAAAAAATGAAGAAACTTACAGAATGTCCCAAAAGAAAAAAGAAACATGAAACAAGTAGGGCTATTATTAACTGAAGCAGGTGATGGCTGCAAATTAAATTCTTAGGCTTTTTTGTTTAGACTCTGATTGCTTGAATTAACTTTACAGAAGGAAATTTTACAGAAATAACCACCGTTCGGGACTAAAAGGACAAGATACAGTAAGAAATAGCCAAGGTTTTAGTAACAGCTCTAACAAAGACAAGGTAGGACTTAACCACCCTAAGACTTAAAGGGTAGCAAAGTATGAATGGGGTGTATTTGATTTTGGGTGGCAGGGCTGGTGACTAATTTCCAACTCAATATGGTGCTTACCCTCAGTAACTTCTGATTTGCTGAGCTTTTTGTCAATCCTCCTATCCCATCCTCTTGAATGCTTCGTTTGTGCTCCACCATAGCTGGTTTTATGGAATGCTGTGCATTAAAGCCAGGACTGAGCACGTTAAGCACCAGAACAACTCAGCTAGTTTTTCCCACCTCTAAATTTTAAATCTTGATACAAATGAACACTGAGCACAATTTCTCTTTGTATATATCTATGGATATTCCAAAATAAAGGCATTGGGATTATAGACAACGGCACTGCATATACCCTTTACACCAACATTAGGTAGCTGAGGAAAGGATTTTAATGAAAACTCTATGTCATATAAACAGGGTTTCTTTGTAGTTCCTGGCTACAAGTCACCATTCTGGGTTTCATTTTGTTGTTGGGATGGAACCTAGGACTTGGGGCTTTTTAGGCCTTCTCTATACTTGAACTGAATTCTCATATTTGAGGTATTTATTTATAAGCAAGGTTTTGGGTTTGGTAGCATCAAGCTAAGCATCAAGCCTGCCTCGGCTACGCAGAAGTCTAAGTTTGGGAACTACATGAGACTATATGGCATTTTGTATCCTAAAGCCAACAGGGAGTCAACTGTTTCCATGAAGATGGTACAATTTGACTTGTTTTTCTTTTGGGACATGGTCTGTAGCACAGAATGGTTCTAAAATTTTATTTCTTCTACCACCACCTCCATAGGGGTACATACCTATAATTCCAATTTTTCACAAGGCTTATTAATGCAGTGATGAAGGAGATGAATTCAAGGCAACCCTGGACTTGAAACCAGCCCGAGCTACAAACACTGTCCTAAGGCCAAGAACAAAAAAAGAAAGAAAACATACTGGAGACAAGAGGGTAAGTAAAAAATTGTTATGAGGGCCAGAGAATGTGAAATGATTACGTGATACATAATACATAAAATTCACTTAACTCAGAATCCTATTAATCAAGAAATACCATATATAGGCAGTATAAAGATACTAGACAGAACAGTGGCTCACACCTGTAATTCCAGCACTTGCTTAGTAGAAGCAATCAGTTAAGGAGATCCAGGTCAAACACCGTTCAACTTGGAAATCAGCCTCGGCTACATGAAACTGTCTTAACTTTTTTGAAGCCAGGCGGTAGTGGTGCACACCTTTAATTCCAGCTCTTGGAGACAGAGTCAGGTGGATCTGTGAGTTCATGTCCAGCCTGGTCTACAAGAGCTAGTTCCAAGACAAGCTCCAAAGCTACAGAGAAACTGTCTTGACAAAGAAAAACACAAGGGGGGGAACACTTTGAAAAGATGGTATGGTGGCACATTTTTAACCCCAGCAGTTGGGAGGCCAGCTTGGTTTACATATCAAGTTCCTGTTCAGCAGGACCCTGTCTGTCTGAAAAACAAAAATAAATGCTTGCAATGTCAAAAATTTACAAAATGAAAAAAAAATGGCATAGTTCTGCCTTCCTGGGATGACACAGGAGTTGAATAGCAAATCAACTAAGAAGTCCATCAATAAATGTAAGTAGTAATTAATAAATTAGCTTTCAGAGTCCTAAAAAGTGACATTTAAGGAGGCATGGTAGCAAGGGTCTTTAATTCCAGCACTCCCGAGCAGAGGCAGGCAGATTTGAGTTAGAGGCCAGCCTGCCCTAGACTAAGTTCCAGGACAGCCAAGAACTATAAAGAAACCCTGTTTCAAAATCCCAAAAAGAATATAACTGAAAAGGATACTAGTATGTAGAAGCCCTCCCAGCACTTGGGAGGCAGAGGCAGGCGGAGTTTGAGGCCAGCCTGGTCTACAGGAGGTAGTTCTAGGCCAGGCTGCAAAGCTACAGAGAGAAACCCTGTCTCGGGAAAAACAAAAGATAGCTAAGGTAAAAATGGAAAACAAAAGAAAATAAAAT
Source organism: Neodon shergylaensis (assembly GCA_025134845.1). NCBI lineage: Eukaryota > Metazoa > Chordata > Mammalia > Rodentia > Cricetidae > Neodon > Neodon shergylaensis. The sequence continues at coordinate 1,289,266 of JABTXL010012322.1, read as the reverse complement.
TATGAATTTTAGTTATGTTTATGAAATGTATTGCTACTACTAGACTGTCATCAATTGAGTAGAAAATTCCATCATTTGAATTAGCGGGTGAGAAATATGTTAGTTAAGTGAGAAATATAAGTATGTAATGTGTAAATTCTGCTCAAACTACAGCTAAATAGATGGTATACTCCCCAGATTACCAGCCCTGTTAACTTCCCTGAAAGAGAAACTTTCTAAAATGGTCAGTCACAGAACTAAGCAGGCTCACAATACCTATGGTGTGAGCCTCAAGTCTAAGAGACCTTCCACAGCACTTATGAAAGGATGGTTGGTTCCTAAGGCCACAGAAAGACAAACCAGGTCTCATGTAACTAACTGGCTACAGGAGCCCAAATATGCTACTGCAAACTCAACCACAATCACTACTCTGGAGGGGAAAATGAAGAACAGAGCTGAGAAACATAAATGTGCCTAAGAGTGGCTTTACCACCCAGGGACAAATTACCACACCTCAAATGTAGGCAGTTTCAGGAAATAAATGCCTTAACTATTTTAATAAACATTCCCTGAAACAAACACCAAAATATTTTATCAAGGGGAAAATACAAAACACTAGCATTTACAGATGCGCCATTATGGATTCAAAATTTCCTAGTATTTAAACATTGTTTACGTTTTTTTTTTTTTTGGTTTTTCGAGGCGGGATTTCCTCTGTCCCCGTAATTGATCTGTAGACCAGGCTGGCCTCAAACTCAGAGATCTACCTGTCTCTGCCTCCTGAATGAGTGCTAGGATCAAAGGCATGCACCGCCACCGCCTGGATAAATTTTTTTTAACGATGTAAAAAAATTACCAGGTGGTGGTTAAGGGTAGCACTCGGGAGCAAAAACAGAGGGACCTGTTGAATTCAAAGCCAGCTGATCTAGAGTTAGTTCCAGAACAGTCAGAGCTACACAGAAATACCCTGTCTTGAGAAACTAAAAATGAAAATTATTTCATGTGTAAGAGGTTTTATATGCACCACATATATTCCTACAGATAGCTGTTAGCCAGCTTATGTGTGCTGGGACTTGAACTAGGGTCCTATGTAAGAACTTTACATAGGTCTTTAAAAAGCCCTTTTAGGGCCGGGCGGTGGTGGTGCACGCCTTTAATCCCGGGAGGCAGAGGCAGGTGGATCTCTGTGAGTTCGAGGCCAGCCTGGTCTACAAGAGCTAGTTCCAGGACAGGAACCAAAAAGCTATAGAGAAACCCTGTCTCGAAAAATCCAAAAAAATAAAATAAAAAAATAAAAAGCCCTTTTAAAGATTGTTAGTCTTGAGTATTTTACCTATAGGTTATAGGTACTGCATGTATAACTTGATGTATGTAGGTCTGAAGAGGACATCTGATCCCCTTGAAAAGTGGTTGCATAACATCTCAGGGTTGTTGAGAACTCAACCTGGGTTCTGTGCTACAACAACAAAAGCTCTTCAAGTGCACCACCTTTCCAGTCCCTGAATTTTTATCCTTAAATCAGGCTAATCTGTACTTAGAGATAGGGTCTAGGCAAGCTACTCTTACCTCCACTTGAATTTTGAAATGAGTTAACACCTAAGACAGTAGTTTTCCTAAAACACTGGAACTCAGCTGGGCAGGGGTGGCACATGCCTTTAATCCCAGCACTTGGGAGGCAGAGGCAGGCGGATTTCTGTGAGTTCGAAGCCAGCAAGAGCTACTTCGAGGACAGGCTCTAAAGCTAGAGAAACCCGTGGGGGGGCAATATGATGACATTGGAACCGACAATGGTAAAGTTCTGGAAATCAGTTTTCTGACAACTTTTAGCAACATTATACCTAAATTGTTTTTAATATTGTGAACACCAGAATCAAATCTGCTAAACCAAAAAAAAAATCTTCCTTTCCCTATCTCAGTTCTTGCCACCACTTTTGTCTTTTTTCCTTCTGAGATAAATTTTCATTTGTTCGGTCTATGAGTTACACTGAATACACCTTCAGCTCAAAAGACGTCTAGCCTCCAGAAGACAACCAGTATTTCAGTATTTCAACCATCTTCCCTGCCTTCAAACTCAGAAGATTCAATGGCCTCTGCCTTCCAAGTAGATTAAAGGCCTAGAAACACCTGGCTCTAAGACTGGCTCAAGAGAATCTCTTGAATCCTAGGCTGACCTCAAACTCTAGTCCATATCCTTCTCCATTGCCCACTTCCTAAGTGTTTGATTCATAGACAAGCATGAGACCTAGTGATTTGTGTCTTCAGGCTTAAAATAACAAACCTCCTGCTAGGTGGTGGTAGCACACACCTTTAATCACTCACTTGGGAGGCAGAGGATCTCTTTGAATTTGAGTCCAGCCTGCTCTACAGAGCAAGTTCCAGGACAGCCAGGGTCACACAGAGAAACCCTGTCTTGAAAAACCAAAAGCAAACAAATCAAAAAAAACCTTCTAGCCCAAGGCTATATACTCTAAAGTACATTTAATCAGCCCAAACTACTTTCCATTTTCAAAATTTAGTTTTACAAACTAATTTCAGTTAGGAAGGCAGACTCCAAAATGGGAAAAAAAACCGAGTTCAAAGCCAACTAACCGGGTGGTGGTGGCGGCGTATCCCTTTAATCCCAGCACTCTGGAAACAGAGGCACGTGATCTCTTTGAGTTCGAGGCCAGCCTGGTCTAGATAAGAGTTCCAGGACAGGCTCCAAAGCTACACAGAGAAACCCTGTCTTGAAAAACCAAGAAAGAAAGAACGAAAGACAAGTAAACAGACAGATACAGATAGACAGAAACCATTACAACTAGAGACAAAGTACAAACTAAGATCCAATTCTTAAATGTTTTATTGATAATGCTATGCTGTTCCCTCACTCAGAACAGCGTGAACAACCTAATAACTCATTGAAACATCAAAAATATACAGGTACACATGCAACACAAGAAGGAATAGGAGGGGCCGGGCGGTGGTGGCGCAAGCCTTTAATCCCAGCACTCGGGGGGGCAGAGGCAGGCGGAACTCTGTGAGTTCGAGACCAGCCTGGTCTACAGAGCTAGTTCCAGGACAGGCTCCAAAGCCAGAGAAATCCTGTCTCAAAACAAACAAACAAACAAAAAAACCAAAAAAAAAAGAATAGGAAGGAAGAGGAAAGGGTGCAAGTAGAAGAATCTAAGGAGTATGAAAAAATAAACACATTTGAAAACATAAATGAGATGCCGGGTGGTGGTGGCACAACACCTTTAATCCCAGCACTTTGAAGGCAGAGGCAGGAAGGATTTTTTTGAGTTCGAGGCCAGCCTGGTCTACAAGAGAGAGTTCAAGGGCAGGCTCTAAAACTACAGTGAAACCCTGTCTTGCAACCCGCCTCACAAAAACAAAACATAATGAAACCATGAATATACAAACACATGCTAACAATTTAAAATGTATGTCTTAATCTGATGGTATGTCAAGAAATAACTAGACACAAATCTACAGGGCTCTCGCTAATGTAAGAATCTAAACACTAACACCAAGACTAATGAAAGCCAGGTGATGGTGGCACATGCCTTTAAAACCAGCACCAGCACTGTGAGGGCTGGAGAGATGGCTCAACGGTTAAGAGGATTGCCTGCTCTTCCAAAGGTCCTGAGTTCAATTCCCAGCAACTACATGGTGGCTCACAACCATCTGTAATGAGGTCTGGTGCCCTCTTCCGGCCTGCAGACATACACACAGACAGAATATTGTATACGTAATAAATAAATATTAAAAAAAAAACCAGCACTGTGAGTTCGAGTCCAGCCTGGTCTACAGGAGCTAGTTTCAAAACAGCTAGGGCTACACAGACAAACTCTGTCAAAAAGGCTGTAATAATCGCACTATATTTTGATGCCAGCACCTGACAGGTAGGATTACTGGGCTACTCAGTCATGTATCTCTCAACCCTCACTCCCCCTAGCAGGGAGGCACACTCACACCCATGAAACAGCTTTACAGAACATAGAACACTAACCATTAGAGTGCCTCTGTTATGACCACAGTCCCAATAAAAAGTAACATGCAAAGGTAACTACCAATTTATAGGAAAAACAAAGAGCTGAGATTAAAAAAGAAAAATCACTCTGGCTTGCAATGAACTTCTATCGGTGCCAGATTTGGAGTGAAAGGTAATTTGTGAGATTGCTAAGACACTGTCTACTTACCAAATGAGATAGTGTCTTGTTCGGCTTGACTCAAACTTGTCTGCTGGATAGTATTTGAAGCTGTATGTGGTAGCCTGCTCTCAATCTCAGCACTGAGAATCTGAAGCAGGAGTCCTCAGTTTGAAGTCAGCCTGGGATATAGGGCAATATTGCTCTTCTAAAAATTGAAAAGGAGTCTTGGCATTGTAGCACGACTAATAAAAACCCAGAGACAGAAATTGGGGTTCAACCTGAAGGTCAGAAAAGCAAAACAGCCAAGCTACTGGCTCTTACCTCTACCTCTGTCCGAAATGATGATCCTACCTCCAGGGATCTCAGACTGTGACTGTGTGAGAGCTGTCTCCTCCCATTTTATATTCCTGTTGAGGGCTGGGATTAAAGGCGTGCACCACTACCTTCCGGTTTCTATGGCAAACTACTGTGGCTACTGGGATTAAAGGTGTGTTAGCCCTGCCTAGTCTGTAAGGCTCCTCAGTGCAGCTACTTTACTCTCTGAAATTCAAGCCAGCTTTATTCATTAAAACACAAATAAAATAACAGTACAGGGCACGATGACACACGCCTTTAATTCCAGCATTCAAGAGGCAGAATGCAGGATGATGAGTTTGAGGCCAGTCTGGTCTACAGAGCCAACTACAGAACAGCCCTGGCTTCAATGTAGTCCATGTCTCAAAAACAAACAAAATTTCCAAGTGAAAAGGAGGATAAAAGCATCTGCTAAAAGCCTGATGACTTTAGTTCTATTCATCCCAGAATCCACCAGCAGCTAAGGAAATCAAAGCTGTCGTCCTCTGACCTTGGCATGTTCCTGGTAGCATCTGCCCACACCCACTCACCCATATATGTGTTCTATAAGTTAACATTTTACATTTTTATGGAAAATTAATTCTGTTCCTTACAATAAAAGGCCCCAGTTATAATCTCCAGCAACAAATCTTTGAATGTTAATTTTGAGGCAAAATAAAGTATGGTGGTCTTAAACTGAGTTTAATTCTTCCTCTGCTAAGAACCCTCCATTAATACAAATAGAGACAGGAACCCTTAGTAATAAAAGGCAGTTCCTGTCAGACCTAAGTCCCAATTCCAATTATGTCTCTAGTGAGTGACTTCTTACAGTCTTAAGAACAAGATTACCATTAACCAGGCAGTGGTGGCACACGCCTTTAATCCCAGTACTTTAATCCCAGGAAGAGGCAGGCGGATCTCTGTGTTCGAGGCCAGTTTGGTCTACAGGAGCTAGTACTAGGACAGGCTCATAGCAGGGAGATAATGGAAGAGGCAGGCGGATTTCTGAGTTCGAGCCCAGCCTGGACTGCAGACTCTAAAGCTATGCAGAGAAACCTTCACAGCTCTCACAAATTCACAATCAGAAAGAGCTTTTTAAGCATTTCATGCTGTGCCTGCATTAATGTGGCAAAATGTCACTGAACTCTCTTCAGTCTTTAGTCTCAGTAGCTTTAGCAACATAGCAGAAGTCTACTTACCTAGAACTTTCTTTTAAACCATTTCTATTTTAATCAATGGTGTTTGCTTTTTAATTTGTTTTTCTGTGTAAACCAGGCTATCCTCAGAACTCTTTGAGATTGGTTTGCCTCTTTCTCCCAAGTGAGGAGTGCACCATCACCACCCAGTTTTACTGAAACTTTTGTTACCACCACCTTTCACCCCAGCAATCCCCACAGCACTCTGGAGGCAGAAGCAGATAGATTTGTTGGAGGCTAGCCTCATTTATACAGTGAGCTCCACGCCAGACAAACTAAATAGTGAGACCCTATCTCAAAAACATTTAACATTTTTCTATTACTTTATTTTAGAGTCAAGGCGCCCAAGCTTTTCCTATGTATCCCAGTCGTGTCTTGAACTTTGTCTCCAAAGATACATACACATATAATGAAAGAATCTAGATAAAAACAAAAGTTAGTTAACTACAAAAAACACAATAGGACAGGGGCCGTGATTCAGTGGGCATGGGGTGCTTACCTACCATGCCCAGTACCTATTAATGGGATGGGTGTTCCTGTAATGCAATCAATCTAAAGCGCCGGGTGATCAGGAAATCAAGGTCATCTTCCGTGACTACAGAATGCTTCCCAGGCCCAACACCCCACCCAATACCCAAAAAAGGCTTAAAAGCAAAAAAAAAAAAAGGAAAAATACTTTTTAGTTCTTCAGAGACGGTGGTGCTTGCCTATAATCACAGCTTTGGGGAAACAGAAAAAAGGCAGGAAGATCAAAAGTTCAAGCCAGGCAGAGCAAGAATATTGTTAAAAAGTAGTCAAGAGCCGGCCATGCTGGAACCTTTAATTCCAGCACGTGGGAGGCAGAGGCAGACAGATCTGAGAGTTCTACATCCTGGTCTACAGAGTGAGTTAGTACAGTCAGGCTGTTATAGGAAAACCCGGAGGGGAGGACCTAAACGAGAAGGCAGGCAATCTCTGAATTCGAGGCTAGCCTGTTCTGCATAGTTTCAAGACAGCCAGGAACAACGATATCATCTATTAAAAAAACCTCTAGTATACAAAATAATAAACTACAAATCTCTCAACGTTCACTAGAAACACAAAGTTTCTACTTTAAAATGAAAAAAAAAGTAAAAAATTAGCACTAAACACGTTACTTCACTGACCTATTTATATCTACCGAATAATCTGAGATATTTTAGTAAGAACTCTTAAAGCAACTATTAAAAGGTACTTCGAGATTGTCCAGTGGTTTAAAGACGCTTGTTCTCAGGAAGGATGAACCTGAGCCCATAATCTCTAAACACACAATATGCAAAAACTGACTGGTCCCACTTTTTCCCTGACCTTCACTTGGCAGCACACACAAAAGAAACTTTTTTATAAAAAAGACTTCACTAAAGTAGTAATAATTCCAAGATATCTTGATTTGACCAATTAAGTAACTTTTATTTTAAAACTCTCCGGTATCGCCGGGCACGGTAACGCACGCCTTTTACCCCAACAGGCTGAGTTCGGGCCCAGCCTGAACTGCTGTGAGTTCTCGGACAGCCAGTACTAAGATAAAACGTTTCGAAAAACCAAAATGAAAAACAAGCAAACAACAACAACAAAAAACCCCACCACACTTGAAAGGGATTCGAGCTATTTACCTAAATAAAATCAAACACCACGTTGATATGGCTTCGAGCTGCCAAAAATGAGGACCTCAGTTCGATCCCTGGGACCCATACTCTGGAAAACCGTCTCTCAAATTGCCCTCTTACCTCTAACACCCTCGCTCACACACATACGCAAATAGACAGAAAAAGCTCTCTCTGTTCTACGAGGTTCGAGCATTCAAAGCCACGCTGCCCGAGCTACGGAGCTGACTCCGCAGAGCCGCCAGGCGGCCTCCCGCGCAGAGAGCTCGCCCAACCACTCCACAGTCCCCATCGCAGGCGACGGCTCGCAAGTAGTTGTAGCAGGTAAAAAAAGAAAAAAATTAAAAAAAAAAGAGGCCTATTCGTCTATGCCCCGGCTGGCAGGGTCAGGAAAGGTCGCCGAGGGTGCCCCGACTGGGTGTCTTCGGGCACGTGGGGGCTACCTCGCGGGTACGCGCGGGAAGGCCATCTAGGGAACGCTCCGGAGAGCGCGCGGCAGGGAGGGCCAGGCAGGCCAGGCTCACCGCAAGTTTCAACAGAACCGTACAGCTCCACAAACACATCCAAAAGTACACAGAACTGGAGGCGACGGCCGACTAACCTCCCTAGGAGAAGATTCCAGCACCGCCACCACCCCCAGACGCCGACACGCCACCTCCGCGGGCCCGGATCGACAGCCGGGCAGCCACGAGGAAGGGACCGGCGGCGCTGCTGGGCCGGGCGTGGGCGGAGTCGTCCCTCCTCCCAGTCTTGTGAAACTCCGGGCGCCTCCAGCCACGTGAGCCGGCGCTTTCCTTTCTCCAGACCGCGACCAGCGCCCCGGCCTGCCCGGGGACGGCCAAGCGCGTCCCGCCCCGGGGGAGAAACGCTCCGCCCTGCCCCCCGATCGCCCGCGTCCGAGCAGCGCCTGCGGGCATGGCTCTCGGCGAAAGCCGCTCTTCCTCTCCGCCGTGCGCCACGGAGGCAGCGTCAGGGGCGCCAGTCCTCAGTCCCCGCGGCCGGAGCACGACCGGGGTGACTCCAGACTTCCGATCCCGTCCCCCCACTCCCCCGGCCGGCCGCTACCCTCAGCCACGCGGCCGGACCCGTCGGGAATACCCCCAAGCCGGGCTGCCACACACTCTCAACTTCGGCCATCGCCCCGGACCCCAAACCTCAGCCACGCGGTCCCGGCCCCCGGGACGGTCTTCTCCCGGCCCGGGGCGAGCGGCTTCCACCGCGGACCTGTCCTTCCTGAAGCCGAGCCCCGCGCCCGCGGTCCACCGCCCCAAGGGCCCGGGCGCCAGCCCACCCGGTTGGCGGCCCTCACCTCGGGCTCCTCGTCTCCACGCTCCCACTCACATCCGGAACCTCGCCGGCCCTCAGAGCACCTAGAGGAGGGTGGAACCCCGGGGACTTGGCAGTTGTAGCTGAGGCAGTTGAGGCTTGTTTACTGTCACCATGGAAACCTCCAGACGCGGGCTCGCGGCGAGGCCTCCACGGAGCGAGTCCGCCGCGCGGCCGGCCTGCTTCTCAACTCCCGCCTGCCGAGCGCCCGCGGCGCCCCCGGAAGCCCTCCCGATCCCCGCTCCGCTCCCCGCTCGACCCACGTCCCGAGCACCCGGAAACAGTAGCCCGGGGAGCCCACTTTCCCTTCCCACAGCCGGCGTGACCGCGGGCTGGCCTTTCCCCGAACCCCACCTTCAGGAAGACGAGGCGCAGTCCTCCTTCCACGACGAAGCCGGAAGGATGCAAGACCGTGGCGGGGCGGAGCCTCAAGCAGCGGACATCCGGGCACCGGCCCGCCACGGCGCCATTCTGACGAGCCCAGATCCGAGCCCGGGATTGGCCAGCCCGGCGAGGGGCGGGGCCGAAGGTGTGGGTCCGCCTCTGAATCCAGGAAAGGACAGCGACGGCGCAGGCGCACACATTCGGGGAGCCGAGCGGGGGAGGGGCGGAGGAAGGGAAGAGGGGGAGGGGTGGATGAAGGCGGGGGAGTGAGGAGGGGGGAGAAGCTAGAGGGGGGGCCATGGAGAACCTCACGACCTGCGGGCTCTGGGAGGACGCTGAGTGCTGCACGCGCGTCTCCGCACCCTGAAACGTGAGCCCAAAGGCTTCAATAACCGCGTGCGAGCGGAAAACTAGCGTCGTACCTTCTGTAAAGAGAAAGACCGCCTAAGGGCGTCTCAGAGGGACAGTCTCGAGGGATTTGTCTGAAGTTGCTCAAAGCCCCCCAGCGTCGGCGTTTTAAGTTTCAGATTGTCAGCACTTCCTGGAGTGCAGGGGCAGATTTTCTTGATGTGTAATAATTTGAGAGGACTTTTCGTGAGATGTCAAGATACGGGCAAAGCTGAAGATTATTTTTAAAACCTCCTAGGCGGGCGTGAGGACACGCGCTGGTAATCTGCACGGAGGGTGCCCAGGCGGCATGGTCAGCAGCCGCTGCCTCAAACACTGGAGAAATTACAGGGCTGTTCAGCATGGGCTCAGGTTATAAGTGAACGATAGTGATGAAAAGTTCATAAAACAGCACACCAGACTGACTCCAGAAAAAAAAAACAACTAACTTCAGGAGAGAAACTGTCCAAAAAGAAAACTAGAGGCCAAATGACAGAAAACAGATCCTACAAAAGTTAAATACGTATTCTTGCTTGTATATTGAGCATGAAACCCAGGACCTGTACTTAGCACAAGTTTTACCAAACTGTACCCCCCACCTCTGATGTTTTTTTTGTACTGGAGAGGACGTTAAGATATTTAGTGTGGAGGAGTCGACTGTATCACCTTCCTAGCCTGAAAGTCAGAGGAGAATCCTTGGTAGCAGCAAGTGCCTCTATCTGCTGAGACATCACCCTGCTTTGGGGGCTGTGTTTGTTAATTGTGGAGGAAGGGGCAAGTGCTTCCACCCTTGTGGAGGTCAGAGGGCAACTTTTCTTTTCGTGGGCTGGTTTTGTATTTACCTTTATGTGATCTCCAAGGACCAAACTTAGGTTATCAGACTTTCAGAGCCAGACATTTCAACTCGTAAGCACTCCCACTGTTTTCATATTAGTTTACTGTGTTTATTACTTTGCTTGTTTGTGTCATCATGATGAATGTGTGGATAGCAGAGGACAACCTTCAGGATTTGATCCTCTCCTTTCACCAGGCAGGTCCCAGACACTGAACGCAGGTGGTCAGGCTTGGCAGCAAATCCCTTTACCCTCTGAGCCACCTCAACATCGACCCCTTTTGGGATTTTTAAGATTTATTTTTATTAATGTGTGTGTATGCATGTCAGTGTGAATGTTCACCGTATGTGGGTGCCTGTGGAGACCAGAAAAAGGTGGGAGTTCCCTGGAGCTGTTTGTGGGTGCTGGGCACTGAACTTGGGTGGCCTGCAAAAGCAGCAGGCCTCTTGCCTGGTGTGCCATCTCCTCAGTGCACACACAGACACCACCACCTTCAACTTCTGAGACAGTTTCTTACTCCGTATCCCAGGCCAACTCTGTAGCCCAATCTAGCCCCGTAGTTGTGTCAGTCCTCCTGTCTCACTCAGCCTCCTGTTGGGAGATGGGAATTAATAGGCACATCACCCATCACCCTTAGTTCAGTCTCTGTTTTGGGGAGGAGAATCTATGCTGTGTGCTTGCCTAGTTTTAGAATGGTAGAAGTCTTGTGTTTTTAATCACTATATTCTCCATCCTATTGTGAAACACAGCTTCTATCCAATAGCGCCCTTTCTCCATCTCCTTCGCCCATGTGAGAAGGAAAGGGAAGCAAGCCATTGAATCCAGCAATACTACAAGATGGCTCTATCCAAGAGTCACGTTTTCCCTAGGAATCAGGAGTTCTGATGGAAGATGAGCAATAAGAAAGCCCAAACTAAGCCGGGCTATGGTGGCGCACGACTTTAATCCCAGCACTCAGGAGGCAGAGGCAGGCGGATTTCTGTGAGTTCGAGACCAGCCTGCTCTACTAGAGCTAGTTCCTGGAAAGGCTCCAAAACCACAGAGAAACCCTGTCTCAGAAAAAAAAGAAAAAAAAAGAAAAAAAGCCCAAACTGTTGTGGGTGGGCAGGATGATGGAGAAATGACTTGGTGGTTAAAAGTGCCCACCCACCTTGAGAACAAAGTCCCAGTTATCGTGGGTGACCTTCAGCTGGCTCAGCCACCCAAGCTGGTCTGACTTTACAAGTAGTCATCCTGATTCGGCGCTCAGGAGGCACAAGGCCTTGAGCAAAATCCACAGCAAGAAAGACAAAGACAAAATTAAAGCCTGCATGCCCAAATCCAGCCTAGAGTAGGAGTACTGTTGAGAGTTCAAGGCCTGGACCACAGAATTCCAGGCCAGTCTGGGCTACCGTCTCAAAAGAAGAGAAAAGAGCAAGGTAGTTATGGTGCATGCCTCTAATCCCTGTACTTGGGAGGCTGAGGCAGGTGGTACTCTGTGAGTTCGAGGCAAGCCTGGTCTACAGGAGTGAGTTCCAGGACAGGCTCCAAAGCTAAGAGAAACCCTGTCTCGAAAAACCAAAAAATAAAATAAAATTAAAAAACTACAGCAATACCGCTAGTGAGGGAGATAGAGTTGTAGGTCTGCGTTATCCATGTGTTTCAGCGGGGAAAAGTACTGGCCACACAACTCTGATGACAGGAGTTCCTACCCCAGAATCCACATTTTCAAAAAGCCAGGTTGGGTGATTCAGAGATTCAGATTTGCATCCTGTATCGATATAGAAAGAAAAGACAGAATTGCCTGGAAGCTCAGAGGCCTGGAATATGTTCCATGTCAAAAGGTATCCACCATCTCGAAAGGCTGGGAGGAGCGAAGCACCTCCTGAGGATTGGCTTCTCTCCCCACATAGATCCGTGGTGCATGCATACCTGCACACACACACTCAACAGACACATCACACATACTAATGGTAAGTAAAATTTTAGGAGCAGAGAACTACCACAATTGTTCTCCATTTCCATAAATTCCTTCAGAATACTGCTTCTGATAATAGAGTTGGTCTCTGGCTGACGGCCACCTTGACCCAGTTTTTTTGGCCTGGCTAGATGCCACTCAGTTCTTCTTGTTGCCACTGATTAAGTCCACAGCCCCAACCACCTCCTTTATCAGGCCTCCTGTACTAATTGTGTGAGAACCACGTACCAGACAGCTAGAGACCGCCTCAAAGCCTCCAGACTTTCCTCAAATCAGCCGGTCCACAAGCTGTGCCCTACCTAACTCCCATTTTCCCCCAGCAACAATACGAATGCATGCCCACAGCCTCCTCTTGCCCCTTCTGCCTCTTTTTTTCAGATAGTGCCTTGACTATGTACCCAGTCTGTCCTTGGCCTGGAAGTCTCCCTGCCTTCTGTGTACTGGGATTGCACATACTGTTATGTGTAGTGGCAGGCCTTGTTTTCTCTGTACCTCTTAAATTGTCAAGGTCGCCCTACACCAGGGCACTGTGATCATCCCCAGTGACTAAGTACATTAGTCTCTCCCTTAATCCCTGATTTTGCTGGATGTACTTTCAGTTACCTGTGACAAGCTATGGTCCAAGGCTGGAAAATTCTAGAGATAACTCTAATTTTATATTGTGCCTTGTTCTGAGTAGCAGTGAAATCTCACATTGTCTTTCTCAGGTCCTAAATCATCCTTTGTTTTTTGTTTTTTTTGTTTGTTTGTTTGTTTTTTGTTTTTGTTTTTTTTGAGACAGGATTTCTTTTTTGTTTTTTTCTTTTTCTTTTTGGTTTTTCGAGACAGGGTTTTTCTGTAGCTTTGGAGCCTGTCTTGGAACTAGCTCTTGTACACCAGGCTGGCCTTGAACTCACAGAGATCATCCCCCTGCCTCTGCCTCCCTAGTGCTAGCATTAAAGGCGTGGTGCCACCTTACCTGGAGAGACAGGCTCTCTTTAGGCCCTAGATGGCCTTGAATTCACTATTTAGCCAAGTCTAGTTTTAAATTCCTGATTCTCCTCCTCCTCCACAAGCTTTTGGAGCACTGGGATTGTAAGAGAGTTCCACCACACAGCTATTGTTACAGTTTTGTGTTATATTACTCATTGTTAATCTTTATGTACTAATTTGCAAATGTTGTCATAGCTATATATGGATAAGAAAAAAAGCTTATAGTCAGGCCTGTTGGCACACCACAGAGTATGATTATTGCTACGCTCAAGATGGGGCTGGAAAAAAAAGAAAGAATGGGCCTAGTGGTGGTGATACACGCCTATAATCCCAGCACTTAGGAGGCAGAGGCAGGAGGGTCTCAGTGAGTTTGACCACAGCCCGGGCTACAAAGCAAGTTGCAGGATAGCCAGGGCTGTTACACAGAGAAACCCTGCTAAAAAAAATAAAAACAAAAAACACAACAATTTAAAAAAAGAATGGTGCAGGAAGATGGCAGGTCTTAACCTGCCTGGGCAATTGTCTCAAAATAAAAATAAAAGGGTAGGGTCCTTTAATTCCAGCATTTAGGCACATAGGCAGGAGGATCTCTGTTTGAGGTATACATAGTAAATTCTAAGCCACCCATAACTACTTAGTGAGAGCCTGTTTCAAAAAAAAGAAAAAGAAAAAATCCCTTTTAATGTTTTAATGCAGGCTCTTTTTTCCCCTCTGGTATATACATGTGCCATTGCTCAAGGAGGCCAGAAACATTAGCTCTCCCGGAGCTGGAGTTGCAGTCAGTTGTGAGCTATCTGATATGGGTGCTGGGACTCAGACTTTGTGTCTTCTGCAAGAGCAGTCTGTGCTCTTATCATTGACCCAGTCCTGGGGTAGCTTCTTTTGTTTATTTTTTTAAAACAAGACTTCAGTAGCCCCTAGGCTGATCTCAAACTCACTAAATTGTAGAGAATGACCTTAACAGCTGGGCAGTGGTGACACACACCTTTAACCTCAGCACTTGGGAGGCACAGTCAGACAGACTTCTGTGAGTTCAAGGCTAGCCTGGCCTACAAGAGCTAGTTTCTTTTTTTTTTTTTTTGGTTTTTCGAGACAGGGTTTCTCTGTGGCTTTGGAGCCTGTCCTGGAACTAGCTTTGTAGACCAGGCTGGTCTCGAATTCACAGAGATCCACCTGCCTCTGCCTCCCGAGTGCTGGGATTAAAGGCGTGCGCCACCATCGCCCGGCAAAGAGCTAGTTTCTTAAGGGGCTCCAAAGCTATAGAGAAACCCTGTCTGGGAAGGACAGAGAATGACCTTAACTTGATTAGGTGGGGGGGGAGGCTCCCTAGAAATGGAATCCTAGGTATTAACATACCCAGCTTTGGTAGGTGGTCTAGTTTTGAGCACAGTTGGACCAGTGGGAAGGACACTGACTTTGGAGTCCTTGATTAACCCCATATTCTGGCTAGGGGTGGGGGTCATGACTGAGATGGCCAAAGTTGGCTAATGGTTCTTGAGTCTTACTTCTCTGGGAAAGAAGGCCAGAGATGTCGGGCGGTGGTGGCACATGCTTTTTAATACCAACACTCAGGAGTCAGTGCCAGGTTGATCTCTGTGAGTTTAAGGCCAGCCTGATCTACAAGACCTAATTCCAGGACAGTCTCCAAATCTACAGAGAAACTCTGTCTACAAACACAAAGAATACCAAAAAAAAAAAAGTCAGAGGACACAGCCAGACCTTGAGGAAAATTCCAGGGTTCCCTGTGAGAGCTGACAGAACACTAAGTACTTAACCCATCCCTTTGGTGCTGATGGTAGAACAAAGAATTATCGGTCCCATGAAAGACTGACCCGGTGGTGGTGGTGCACGCCTTTAATCCCAGCACCTGGGAGGCAGAGGCAGGCAGATCTCTGTGAGTTCGAGGCCAGCCTGGTCTACAAGAGCTAGTTCCAGGACAGGCTCCAAAAGCCACAGAAAAACCCTGTCTCAACAAACCAAAATAAAATAAAATTTAAAAAGATTCTCAACCTCTGAATTCAGTCCTCAGCCCTTGAATTTTTGAGACCCATGATTCTTTTGCCTCTTAGACTCTAGTGTTAAGTTTTTTGTCATTGTTGTTTGTTTGGTTTGGTTTGGTTTTTTTTTTTTTTGAGACAGGGTTTCTCTGTGGTTTTGGAGCCTGTCCTGGAACTAGCTCTTGTAGACCAGGCTGGTCTAGAACTCACAGAGATCCGCCTGCCTCTGCCTCCCGAGTGCTGGGATTAAAGGCGTGCACCACCACCGCCCGGCTAGGTTTTTCTTTTTCTTTTTTTTTTTTTTAAAGATTTATTTATTATGTATACAGTATTCTCAGTACTCTTCCTGCAGGCCAGAAGAGGGCACAGATCTCATTACAGATGGTTGTGAGCCACCATGTGGTTGCTGGGAATTGAACTCAGGACCTTTGGAAGAGCAGGTGGTGTTCTTAACCACTGAGCCATCTCTCCAGCCCTTGGTTTGGTTTTTCAATAAAGGGTTTCTCTGTGTAGCCCTGGATATTCTAGACCATGCACCAGGCTGTTCTCCAACTCAAGAGAAGTGCCTCTTGCCTCAGGAAAGCGGGATTAAAGGTGGTGTCCTGTGTTTTGTCCCACAGCCCTACCGTCCTGTGTTGTTGTCGCCCCATCCCTGTTCTGGTCATTGCCAACCCTCCTCCCCCATTCCCCCACCCTGTCCTGCAGACTCTGTGCTCTGGCTTTAAGATCACAAGCTTGAGCCACCATGGCTGGATCACTTATGCCTTTGTCGAGAAACATTCTTTCTCTTTTTATGACTCGACATCTATTCAGCAATATGTCTTTACCAATTATTTATTTATTTAACTTTTTTTTTTTTTTGGTTTTTTGAGACAGGGTTTCTCTGTGGCTTTGGAGCCTGTCCTGGAACTAGCTCTGTAGACCAGGCTGGTCTCGAACTCAGAATTGAGTTTTGGGGAGTTACTTTTGAATGGGAAAAAAAAAAGAAATAAAAAGAAGGACCTACTGCTCCTAGGTAAGGAGATTTACTGTAGATATGAGGGAAAGCATAGCCAAAGGCATCTGGAAGAATCCTTAGTGAAGGCAACCCTGAGCAGGTCACGTGAGGAGAGGGGGTGGGGAGAGAAGAAAGCCTGGAGATTAAAAGGTAGATAATAGGGTCAGGTGACCCAAATGGCTGGTTTATGTAGAGAAGAGTAACTGGTGGAAGAACAGGCCAGCCACTGGGCTGGAGGATTTGTGGTAGGGAGCCTGGTGTGCCAGCCATACCCTGTAACAGGAAGGGACTGAGGGATGCTGGGAGAACCTGGTGGCCAGGTCATATTTGGTATGTTAAATAGGCACCAACTCAGTCTTTTGTCCCTGGGTTTGAGACCTAACAATGTTTTATTCTGGAAAAGGAGTGAAAATTTTAGATCCATATAATATTCTTTTTTTTGGTTTTTTGTTTTTGTTTTGTTTTGTTTTTCGAGACAGGGTTTCTCTGTAGCTTTGGAGCCTGTCCTGGCACTAGCTCTTGTAGACCAGGCTGGCCTCGAACTCACAGAGATCCACCGGCCTTTGCCTCCCGAGTGCTGGGATTAAAGGTGTGCGCCACCACCGCCTGGCTATAATAATCTTTGTTGTATAATGTTGACCTCGGAGTTTTATGACCCACAACAGAGGAGGAACATCAAAGGTAGTTTTTAAGTTAAAGATGAGTTGAACAAACTAGTTTGGTGTGTGTGACAATGAGAGGAAGGACAGGGCTGATCCCAGAACTCGTGAGGAGAATGCCAAGTTGTAGAACAAAAAATAAATTTATTTCAGGGAAGCTGGGACTACACAGTAAGACCCTATCTCAAAGAATCAAATTAACTAGGTACGGTGGCACAGGCTTTTAAAGCCAGGACTCCTGAGTCAAAAGCAGAGAGATCTCTGTTAGTTTGAGGCCAGCCTGGTCTACATAACAAGTACCAGGTCACCAGCTATACAGTAAGAGTCTGTCTCAATAATAATAATTATCATTTTTTTAAGATTAAAAAGAGGGCTGGAGAGATGGCTCAGAGGTTAAGAGCACTGACTGCTCTTCCAGAGGTCCTGAGTTCAATTCCCAGCAACCACATGGCGGCTCACAACCACCTATAATGAAATCTGGTGCCCTCTACTGACCTCTAGGATATATGTATGCATAATACTGTATACATAATAAATAAATAAATCTTTGCCGGGCGGTGGTGGCGCATACCTTTAATCCCAGCACTCGGGAGGCAGGGGCCGGTGGATCTCTGGGAGTTCGAGGCCAGCCTGGTCTACAAGAGCTAGTTCCAGGACAGGCACCAAAGCTACAGAGAAACCCTGTCTCGAAAAACCAAAAAAAAAAAAAAAAAAAAAAGATTAAAAAGAGGATTGGGGATGGTAAAAGATTCACCTAGCATATGCAAGGCCATGTTCAATCCTCAGGACCAGGGCTAAAGAGATGGGTCAGTATGTGAAATGTTTGTTGCTCAATCTTGAGGATCTCAGTTTGGATCCCCACACCCACACCCACTTAAAAAGAGTGGCCCAGTGAGTATTTACATTCCAAATCAGGGACTTTGGAGACAGGAGGACACCTGGGGCTTGCTGCCAGCCAGCTGAATACCTGAGCTCCAGGCTCAGCGAGAAACCATCTCAGGAAACAAGCTGCAGAGTGCCTGAGGAACTTAGCTGACATCGGATCAGTGGCCTCTACACACACATACATATATGGACACACAGAGACACATGCATGTGCACACGCACACGTGGAAGCACACACGAGTGAGTGTGCGCACACACATTCACACCTCACATGAGAAAAACAACCAAACAACTTTTGTCTCCTGTGCTCAAAAAACAACTTTCCTCAGAAACATCACAAAACGCCTGCAGCCAGGAGCCACTAAGCCTTGCCACCTGCCAGTTGCTCACAAACCATCTCTAGAAGAAATCACTGGAAACATCCCTGGTGTTTCAAAGTCACTATAGCTGCTTTCTACAGAGCACTTCCTGTACCACAACACTCAGCATCCCCTGCTGGGGATGCAGTTGCAGAGACCAGGCAAGATTCGGAGGATGAGCACGTTGCTCCTCACAGTAAGCGCGGCCTCAAGCAGTTGCTACCCTCTAACTGTGGTTTTGGCTCCTGGTGCCCCCTTTCCACACCCACTCCTTGGAAACACAGGGCAGGGGAGTGAGTCACTTGGTGTAGGAGGCCCGCCTTCTACACCCCACTACCAAAGTCAGAAAACAGCGTCTATGTGTGTGCTCACATCTCTCCCTTCCCTCTGTGTGTCAGGACAAATCACTATAACAACCCCTTACATACATTTCCTGTGGGTGTTTCTCCCTTCAAACCCTACCAGATAAACAAAAGGTCAGTACCAAGAAGTTGATATACTGGGGTGCCTCTTCCTCATCCTGTCCCCACTTCATGTCCTCCCCTCTTTCTTGTACACATTCTACCAGATGTAGCTGAAGTTGGCCTCAAACTCACGATCCACCTGCTTCCATGTCCTCAGCGGAAGGACAGGAACTTCAGGTATTCAGCGTCACCGGCTTCCTGGAGTTCTTCCAGCCGGGCTGCTGAGAGGTAAATGTGGCATCCAACAAGTGTTGATTCCGTGCCTCTCCTGAAGCATGGAAGCCTTCCGAGTGGGCGTGCTGTTGTATGTTTCTCTTTGTGAGAGACAGATTTCATGCTGCCCAGGTTGACTATGTAGATGAGAATGTCCATGACATCTTGAGCCTCCTGCTTTTACCTCTCCAATGCAGGGATTATAAAACTGTACCAACACACTCTGCTAACTCTGGTTCTTGTGCTTGTTTTTGTTTTGTTTTGGAGATAGAATTTTTCTGTGTAGTTCTGCTCACCCTGCAACTCGCTCTGTCGAACAAGATGGCCTCGAACTCAGAAATCCACCTGCTTTTGCCTCCCAAGTGCTTGGACTAAAAGGCGTGCACCACCACACCTGGCATGGCTTCAACTCTGATAACTTTTAAAAATAGTATTCAAGTGTGTACTTTCTAGAGTGATGTGTCATTGTCTTGTGACCGAGTTATGTGTCTGTGTTCTGGAGGGCCAGCTAAAGCTAAAGAGAGAGAGAGAGATGGACTAGGAGTTAAGAGAACTTGCTGTGTTACAGAGGACCCGAGCGCAGCTCCCAACATCCTATGTAGCGGCTCACGAATATCTGTAATTCTAGTTCCAGGGGATCCAAGAACCTTTTCTGGCCTCTGTGGTTACCAGGCACACACACATGGTGCACAAATATACATGCAGGCAAAACACTCATATGCATAAAGTAAAATAAAAATCTTTTTTTTTAAGCTATAGAAGGCCGTAGCTAAACATGTTAACAGTGGTTTTGGTGCTACTCTTTCTGTTTTGAATTTTTGGACAAATGACATGTTATTACAACTCTTTCTCCTTCACTCAGGTGCCTCACTGCAGTAAACTCATTTGCAGGTCATTTGTATACCCTGCAGGATTAAACTGCCTCTCTTGACTCTTACAGGTCTCTAGTGGCCCTCACCAAACAGTCGGTTCCCTGACTACCAGCAGAATCTGCAGGGCAATATATTCTTCAGAGGTCTTACTTTCCTCTGAAGAACTGGGAAAAATCTTACCAAAGGCCACGAGCTGTGAACTTCTGCTATTCTTATGTGTGTGAACTCCGGGTATCTGTGCTTTCTTTCTTTCTTTCTTTCTTTTTTTTTTTTCGAGACAGGGTTTCTCTGTAGCTTTGGAGCCTGTCCTAGCTTTTCTCCTAGCTTTGGAGCCTAGCTCTTGTAGACCAGGTTGGCCTTGAACTCACAGAGATCTGCCTGCCTCTGCCTCCCGAGTGCTGGGATTAAAGGCGTGAGCCACCACCGCCCAGCCATCTGTGCTTTCATATAGAAAGAGCAACCTTAGAAAACAATGAAGGTCTAGAAAACTAAAATCATTCCAGTTACTTAGGAGTCTGAGACAGTAGGACTGAGAGTTTGAGGACAGCCTGGCAAACACTGAGAGGGCATCTCAAGGGAAAAAAAGAAAGGCAAATAAATAAAGCAAGAAAAAAAGAAGCTTATATTACAGATGCACAAAAAGCAAGCATCCAGGTGGTATAGGTGCAGTCCGGTGGCAGAGCCCTTGCCTTGCAGGCTGTCCCATCTCCAGCACAGCAGCTGCACCACCTCGAATAATGGACAATCATAAATATAACTGCAAGTATTTTACTTGTTCCCAGAATGTGTTTGTTCTGACACATGGAAATGAACTGCCTAATGTTCTAGATGTTATTGCAAGCTCAAAGAAGCTTTCTCGTAGGTTTTAATCAGGAAAGTGCCGCTGTCCCTTACCTCCCTGGATTTTGTTCTTTTTTTTATGTTTTTTTTTTTGTTTTTTTGTTTTTTTGTTTTTTCGAGACAGGGTTTCTCTGTGGCTTTGGAGCCTGTCCTGGAACTAGCTCTGTAGACCAGGCTGGTCTCGAACTCACAGAGATCCGCCTGCCTCTGCCTCCCGAGTGCTGGGATTAAAGGCATGCGCCACCACCGCCCGGCCTTTAACTTTATTTTATAGGCATTGGTGTGAAGGTGTCAGATCTCCTGCAACTGGATCTTCAGACAATTGTGACCTGCCATGTGGGTGCTGGGAATTGAACCCGGATCCACTGGAAGAGCAGTCAGTACTCTTAACCACTGAGCCATCTCTCCAGCTCCCCTTACCTCTCTGGAAAGGTCGTTTGAGGTGGTTACATGGTCCCTTGTCCAGTCTGGAGGCTGGGGGAAGCACACTTCCCATAGTGTCGATAGGTTCCAGGCAAGCAAGAAGACCAGGAAAGCATGAATAGGCATATTTACAGAAAGTATCTCGGGTCCCTCTATTCCAGCACTTCTCGACCAGTGCATCGAAACCCCTCTGGCAAACCTCAATCTCCAAAAATATTTACATTACATTGGATAATAGTAGTGAAATTACGAAAATAATTTTGTTTGGGGGTCACCACAGCATGAGGAACTGTATTAATGGGTCGTACGTAGGTAGCATTAGGAAGGTTAAGAAACTTTAATTGCTCTCCTTAATTATGTCAGTAAGAACATAAAAATATAGAGATTGTCTGTGCCAGGTAGTTTTTTGCCAACTTAACACAAACTAGACTCATTTAGGAAGAGAGAACCTCCACTGGGAAATGTCCTCACCAGATTGGCCTGTGGACAAGTTCTTGATTAAAGATTGACGCGGGAGGGCCCAGCCCACTAGGGGAGGGGCCACCTATGAGCTGATAGTTGTATAAAAAAATCAAGCTAGGAAACAGCATTCCACTCTGGCTTTGGCGTCAGTTCCTGCCTGACTTTCTTGAATCATCCATAGTAATCAGAATGTGTGAGCCAAACAAACCTTTTCCTCCCCAAGCTGCTTTTGGTGTTTTCTCACAACACAGCAATAGAAATAGTAGAAATACATTATCTATGGAAAATTTATATTGCTAGGTGTGGTGGTATGCATCTTTAATCCAGTCCCAGCACCCAGGAGGCCTACGGTGAAGCTCAATTTTGAGGCCAGCCTGGTTTACAGGGCAAGTTCCAGGACAGCCACGGATACACAGACCCCTCTCAATAAAACAAAGCAAAACCCCAAAAACAAATCGATGGAAGAAAGAAAGGGAAGGAACACATGATTAGAAACTGTGCAAAGTCGTCGGGCGGTAGTGGTGCACGCCTTTAATCCCAGCACTCGGGAGGCAGAGGCAGGCGGATCTCTGTGAGTTCCAGACCAGCCTGGTCTACAGAGCTAGTTCCAGGACAGGCTCCAAAGCCACAGAGAAACCCTGTCTCGAAACCCCCCCCCCCCAAAAAAAACAAAACAAATCTAGGCAGCACAGTAACAGTAATTCTGACTTGCTCAATTTGGTTTAGATTTCCTTAATGGCTAAAGGAATATTTTTCCTATAGTCTTTTTTTCCTACATAACAGAGACTGCCTGAAAAACAGACATACAAACAAGCAAACAAAACCCAAAACAAACAACATTAGAAAAGAAATGAACACACTCAGGAGGCTGAGTGGAGAGGACTTTTGTTTTGTTTAGTTTTTTCAACTCAGGGTTTCTATGTAGCTTTGGAGCCTGTCCTGGAACTAGCTCTGTAGACCAGGCTGGTCTCGAACTCACAGAGATCCGCCTGCCTCTGCCTCCCGAGTGCTGGGATTAAAGGCGTGCGCCACCATCACCCGGCCAGATATTACATTTTCCATTTTCATTTTTTTTCATTTTGTTTTATCTATCTATCTGTCTATCTGTCTATCTATCTATCTATCTATCTATCTATCTATCTATCTATCTATCTATCTATCTGTTATTGCTTGAGACAGGTCTCAGATCTCATGTAGCCTGGGCCTTAAATTCATTAAGCAGCCCATGGTGGCTTTGTATTCCTGTTTATCTCCATCTTTAGAGAGTTGGGATTGGGGGAGTGCACCACACCTCTAATTACATTTTCATAAAGAATAAAAGTTCCAGCCAACTTCAAGTTCAAGGCCAGCTTCAGGTACAAACCAAGTTCAACAGAGGCCAGACTTTGCAATCTTGAGACCTGTTTTTATCTATTTGCCTCTAAGTATTATTGTTTGGGTGCTGGGGATTATATACAAAGCCTTGAGAATGCTAGGCACAACCGGGATGGTGGCACATGTTTTTAGCTCCAGCACCCGGGAGGCAGAGGCATGAATCTCTGAGTTCGAGGCCAGCCTGGTCTAAAAAGGGAGCCACAACTTCAGAGAAATCCTGTCTTGAAAACGAAAAAAAAAAAAAAAAAAAGAATTCTACTACACACTCCACCATCGAGCCTCCATTTATTTTCTTTACTTAATAGACAGAGCCTAACTAGCTAGCCTATAGTTTCTGATGCTCCTGCCTCAGTCTCCCGCTGTCTTCTTGCCCTACAACTTTGATGGAGCACAATGGTACCTTCCTGTTCCAGCAAAACTCGGATCCACTACTCTTTCCGGATGCTTGGGGAGTGGGCTGAGCTGGGGTAGGGCGCCAGAATCACCAGGGGCTTCCCGAGGCTCCGCACCTGCCGGGTGAGGACAACATCCCTGCGGGAGTAAGCTCCTGGGGTTTCCACAGTGACTGTAAACAACAAGCCTCCCCAGCCTCGGCTACAATTGCCAAGTTCCTCCACTGGGTGCTCTGAGAGCGAGCGAGGTTCCGGGTGTGAGTGGGAGCGTGGAAGAGACAAGGAGACCGAGGTGAGGGCCGCCAGCCGGTGGGCTGCGAACTGTGCCCGCGGGATGCAGGACCGCAGGCGTGGGATTTGTCGTCCCCCGAGTCCTGGCGGAGGGAGAGGTAATTGGCCCCAGCGAGACAGCAGTGGGTTTGCTCTGGAGAAAGGAGAGGAGAGAAGCCAGGGACTTATCCCGAGGAAGCTCCGCCTAGCAGAGAGACTGTAGCCAAGAGACATGTGGCGATCCATGTGAGGACTTGGAGGGCGAGGCGGCTGCACTCGTCTCGCAGGATACTTTCAGGGGCGTTGAGCAGTAGTGGGAGCAGGCCTTTTTTAGGTTCTTTGCGAGCGTGGTGTGTTTGCAAGGCTCCTAAGGAGGGTGGCCCCAAGAGAATGTCGGGTGCTCTAGCCTCGCCTTACTCCCTTGAGACCCGGTCTCACTGGACTTGAAGCTTGCAATCTTGTCACTCACTGCTGGCTGGTCAGTGAGCTCCTGGGATCTGCTTGTCACTGCCCTGAAAGTTGAGGTTACAACTATGCACAGCTTTTAAATGGATGCCTAGGATTGGAGCTCAGGTCCTCTTGCATAAAAAGTGTTCTTTCTTGTGAGTCATCCCCAGCCCATAGGCTTTATTGTTTTTCTCTCTCTCTCTCTCTCTCTCTCTTCTCTCTCTTCTTCTCTCCCTCCCTTGCTTTTTTCTTTTCCTTTTCCTCCGGTGTTCTGTTCCATTTTATTCTAGACAATACATTCACAGTACTCAGAAAGAGAAATTTGAACAAGGCTTTTAAAATCTTGTCCATGCCTTTAGTTCCAGCACTGGGGGACAGGGTGGGGGCTAGATCTGAGTTGGAGGGCAGCCTGGTGTACATAGTGAAGTCCAGGACAGTCAGAGCTACATGGAGAAACCCTGTCTCAAACACAAACAAGAAGCCTGGTGGCGGTGGCACACACTTTTAATCCCAGGTAGAGGCAGGCGGATTTCTGGTCTACAGAGCGAGTTCCAGGACAGCTAGGGCTACACAGAGAAACCCTGCCTCGAAAAAAAAAAGAAAAAACAAAACAAACAAAAAACAAAACCCCACAAGAAAAAGGAAAAATGCCCAAATTTATTACTTACTTTACTCTGATATGAGCAACTTATTTTCTGTACTTTTCATCAGCTAAGTTTGTTTCTGTTTTTTTTTTTCTTTTTCTTTTTTCTTCTATTTTTTTAAAGACAGGGTTTCATTGTGTAGCCCTGGCTGCCCTAGAACTAGCTCTTGTAGACCTGGCTGGTTTCAAATTCACAGAGATCTACCTGCCTCTGCCTCCTGAGTGCTAGGATTAAAGGTGTGCGCCACCACCACCTGACCTGTTTCTGTTTTTACTATCCTTTGGGAGCCTGGAGAGATGGCTTGGTGGTTAAGAGCTTGCACGTGTCCTCCGGAGGATCTGAGTTCAGTTCCCAGCAATGTAATGTGTCAGGTGTCTGGTACTCTAGCTCTTTGCCAGAATCTGCATGTACTTATGCATAATTAGAAATTTTTTAAAAATCCTTTGGATTTATTCTATTTTTGAGACAGGATCTCCCAGTGCAGCCCTGACTTGCCTGGAAGAATATTTTGTCCTGAAAGCTTTGACTAGACTTATCCTGCTGCCTCTGCACCCTGAGTGGCAGGATTACAGGCATACATGAGATGCCTGGCCTGCTAAATTTGTATCCAGTATTTTGGGCTTATTAACTTCCTCGGCCTCCTGGTCTTTTCTGTTGTCTGCATGCCGTGTGGCAGAAAATGAGTCGGCTGGGAGAAATTCTTCTGTGGGTTTCCCTGATGTTGCAACATCGGGCCTGATAAGGGGCGGCTCCCCGGAGGTCTGCCTCCCGTGTTCAGCAGCGTGGGCTGAACTGATAACACAGAGAAAGAGACAGCAAAGAACAATGGTGAGCTAGGACAGTGGAGGCAGCGGAGCTGGGGTGGCTTGTCGGCCTAAGACAGTTGGGAGTGGTAATTTGCTAGCTAAAGAGAGCCAGTGTTACTGCTTCACAACTGAGAAAGTCCTGGCAGCCTCAGAGGCAGACCCAGCAATTCATGCCCCCTTACCCGGGGCAACTACAAAGCTCAGCTTGGTGAGCCTCCTGCTTCAGTTCCCAGAGTGGAGCATGGGCAGCCGTTGCTTCTAACCGAAGAGGTCCCGGTATTCCTCCCAGGCTTCTGATGCCTCCTCTCTGTCTGTTGCTCGGCTCTCAAGCAGCCCAGCTTGTCACCCAGCTCAGGTCCTAGCGTCCAAAGTCACAGAGTAGGCAACTGTCATTTAATTATCGAAGAAGCTAAGGAGGCCTGGGGTCCTCCCATAGCAATGCCCGTGGTAGGTAGGTGATCCTGAATACTCCATCCCCAGGCCTGCTGGGTCCTGAGTGGTTTGGGGCCCAAAGGCTCACATCCTGGTTCTGGAATGCAGTCCTGACAGAGATAGAAACCCTGAGTTGTTACCATGGAGTTCTGGAAAGAGCCAGACACGGTCTCCTAAAGAAGTAGCTAAACAATTCAAAAGAGGCCAGGCAGGAAGAAAAGAGGAAACATGAGGTGAAAGCGCCCTAACCTAACCCTAAATCCTAACCCTAAGCAGAACCTGCAGGTCCTGGTCCCAGCCAGCATTCCAGAGAGCTTACATTTCTTCAGGGTCAAGGGTCCTAGTAAGGAAGGCCCTCACAACAGTGGTGGCACGAGAAGACCACTTTTACCTGCCTGCTGTTCCTTCTGCTGCCAAACACTGAGGGAAATGAAAGCTGGGCAGGCTAGCATTTACAGACCCTGCTACCCTGCTTCTTACCTACCACTTCTGCTCAGGTGGAGCAGAACGACACACATGTGATTCCAGCATTTGAAAGGCTAAGGCAGGAGGATTTCAAATTTGAGAACAGACTAGACTACATAGTGAGAGCATACCTCTACTCGCAACTAAAATAAAAGAGGCAAAATTTCCAATTAACACTAGATGGTGGTGGCACACGCAATTAAATCCCAGCACTTGGAGGCAGAGGCAGGCAGATCTCTGAGTTTGAGACCAGCCTGGTCTACAAAGGGAGTTCCAGACCAGCCAGGGATACCTATCTCAAAAAATAAAACAACAACTAAAACCAAAAATTACCTAGGTGAAGTAAACATCACTTCATGTTCCTCCTACTTGTGCAGCTAAATATACATACATACATACATACACACATACACATATATATTTATATATATACTCACTCACTCTTTTATTATTTTCTTTATTTTTTTTATGTGTATGAGTGTTTTGCCTGCAGGTATGTTTGTATACTATGTGTGTGCCCTGTGCCAGCAGAGGTTGTCAGATGACATCATTTCCCCAGCATCTGGAGTTACACATGTTTGTGAGCTGCTATGTGGCTTCTGGAAACCAAAGCCAGGTCCTCTACAAGAACAGCAAATACTCTTTTTTACTATTGTTTTTATTGAGCTATACAGTTTTCTCCGCTCCCCTCCCTTCCT
The DNA here is from genome assembly GCA_025134845.1 of Neodon shergylaensis. Taxonomy (NCBI): domain Eukaryota; kingdom Metazoa; phylum Chordata; class Mammalia; order Rodentia; family Cricetidae; genus Neodon; species Neodon shergylaensis. The sequence goes on along the minus strand of JABTXL010012322.1, from coordinate 1,262,448 downwards.
CCCCCAATCCTTCTACCCTCTCCCATGATCCCCATGCTCCCAATTTACTCGGAAGATCTTGTCTTTTTGTACTTCCCATGTAGATTAGATCCATGTATGTCTCTCTTGGGGTCCTCTTTGTTGTCTAGGTTCTCTGGGGTTGTGAATTGTAGGCTGTTTTTTTTTTTTTTTTTTTTTTTTTTTTTTTTTTTTTTTTTTTTTTTTGAGACAGGGTTTCTCTGTAGCTTTGGAGCCTGTCCTGGAGCTAGCTCTGTAGACCAGGCTGGGCTCGAACTCAGAGAGAGATCCAGAGATCCACCTCCAGAGTGCTGAGATTAAAGGCATGCACCACCACCGCCCGGCTTATAGGATGGTTTTAAGAACAGCAAATACTCTTAACTGCTGAGCCATTTCTCTAGACCTCTTTCTGTCTGTATCTGTCTGTCTGTCTATGTGAATGTGTTTGAGGGTGTCACACGGTCTTCTGCTCTGTGTGGAGATCAAAAGAGGGTGTCTTCTACTGCTCTCCACCTGTCCTATGCACCAGGGTCTTTACCAGAACCTGGGGTTCACTTTTTTTTTTTTTTAAAGACAATAATCTGACTTTGCTCCACTGGGAGCTGAGTTTACAAGCATGTTCAAGACAGCCAGCTAGTTACATGAGTTGGTCTTAAAAATCAAGCCATCTCAGCTGGGCAGTGGTGGCGCAGGCCTTTAATTCCAGCACTTGGGAGGTAGAGGCAGGTGGCTCTCTGTGAGTTTAAGGCCAGTCTGGTGTACAAGAGCTAGTTCCAGGACAGGCTCCAAAGCAACAGAGAAACCCTGTCTCAAAAAATCAAGCCATAGGGCTGGAGAGATGGCTCAGTGGTTAAGAGCACTGACTGTTCTTCCAGAGGTCCTGAGTTCAATTCCTAGCAACCGCATGGTGGCTCATTACCATCTATAATGAGATCGGGTGCCCTCTTCTGGGGTGCAGGTATGCATGCAGGCAGGACACTGTACATAATAAATAAATAAATCTTAAAAAAAAAATCAAGCTGTAGCTGGGCCATGGTGGCGCACGCCTTTAATCTCAGCACTTGGGAGGCAGAGGCAGGCGGATCTCTGTCGAGACCAGCCTGGTCTACAGAGCGAGTTCCAGGACAGGCTCCAAAGCCACAGAGAAACCCTGTCTCGAAAAAAAAAAAAAATCAAGCCATCTCTCCAGTCCCTCGTAAGTTTTGTTTTGTTTGAGTTCAAATTTTGCTTGTTGCATAGGCTGTCCCAGAACTCAGAACTCATCCCCTGCCTCTTGCTGGAATTACAGGGGAGCCCCTACTACACTTGGTTTGATAAACTTTTATTGGATGCTGGAGATTATTTTTTTGTTAGTTTGTTTGTTTTTGAGACAGGGTTTCTCTGTGTAACAATCTTGGCCATCCTGGAACTTCCTCTGTAGACCAGGTTGGTCTAGAAATCACAGAGATTCTCCTGCCTCTGCCTTCTGAGTGCTGGGATTAAAGACTTGCACCACCACTGCCCACCTCGATGTTGGATTTTTTATTTTATCATTACTATTATTGTTGTTATTGTTGTTTTGATTTTTTGAGACAGGGTTTCTTTGTGAAACAGCCCTGGCATTCTGGAACACACTCTCGTAGCCCATGCTGCTGTCAAACTCCCAGAGATCTGCCTGTCTCTGTCTCCCTAGTGCTGGGATTAAAGGCGTGCATCACCACCACCGGCTTAGATTTTTTTTTTGTTGTTGTTGTTGTTTTGTTTTTTGAAACAGGGTTTCTCTGTAGCTTTGGTGCCTGTCCCAGAACTAGCTCTTGTAGACCAGGCTGGCCTCGAACTCCCAGAGATTCGCCTGCCTCTGCCTCCAGAGTGCTGGAATTAAAGGTGTGCGCCACCACCGCCCAGCTAGATTTTTTTTTTATTCCTGTAAATCTTCAGCTTTATTTGGGGGATATAATTAAGTTCCTTGAAAACAGCATGATCTTTTTGGTCTTCATCTCTGTTATTATGATTTGTTAGGTCTGTGACATTGCTTCTTTTTGGGCTAATTATTCCACAAATGGGTCATGATTTATGGTGCATTTCTCATAGCCTTGTTTGAATACTAATCCATTAGACAGTCTTTTCCCAGATCATATTTATTTATTAAAGATTTCTGCCTCCTCCCCGCCACCGCCTCCCATCTCCCTCCCCCTCCCCCATCAAGTACCCCTCCCTAGTCAGCCCGAAGAGCAGTCCCAGATCATTTTTATACATTTATGTGCTGATCGGTAAATTTTTTACTGTGACTTGATGGGGAGGGGTCTAGCTATACAGAGAAATGCATGACTTGTTATGTCTGGGCTTTTTTTGATTGTATACTAGTTTTTTATGTTTGTTTTTTGTTTTTTTTTTGGGTTGTTTGTTTTCTTTTGTTTTTGTTCTTTGTTTTGGAATTTTGAGACCGAGTTTCTCTGTGTAATAGCCCTGCCTTGAACTCGGAGATCCACCTGCCTCTGCTTCCCAAGTTCTGGGATTAAAGGCGTGTGCCACCGTGCTCCTCACAACGCTTTAGTGTTTTACTATTAATTTTTAAGAAAACAGTACTCTCTCCTGCCAGGGATTGGCCTTGAGCTCACTTGGTACTGATGATGACCCTGAACTCTTGAACTTCCTGTCTTACCTCCCAAGTACTTAAATAAATGCAGCATAAACACATGGAACACATCTTTGCCCAGTTAAATAGTCCACAACACAAAAAAAAAAAAAAAAAAAATAGTCCACAACACACTACCACCCACAGCAAAAGGAATTTTCTCCAACCAGTGCGGGAAGCAGCACTAATCAATGGGCATAAACATAAATTTTTAGAAGGGAATTTAATGGCACATCAGGACCAGTTAGTAAGACAACTGCAGTAGCATCCCCACTAGGGCCTAAGCAGGGCTTTTGACCACATTTATATAGTAGCCCACCCAACGCAATCGACATTTATAGTACCAGAAGTGAATTATCACGTCACTACCACATTAATGGACACATCTTGCCTGGCAGGTTCGTACTGTAATATGAAGAATTCAAAGTTCTCCTGTATTTATATTTAATAATAATTTTTTTTCTTGCTGTGAACTTTTTAAACTCTTTAAAATTATTAGCTTTGCTGGCAGTGGTGGCACAAGCCTTTAATCCCAGCACTGGGGGAGCAGAGACAGGTGAATCTTTGAGTTCGAGGCCAGCCTGGTGTACAAGGCTAGATCCAGGACAGGCCCCAAAGCCACAGAGAAACTCTGCCTCGAAAAACAAAACGAACAAACAAAAATTACTAGATTGATGTGGTAGTACATGTCTATGATGCTAGGAAGTGGTGGCAGGAGAATGAAGGATCATGAGTTCGAGGTTAGCCTGGATTTATTTTAAGACTCTGAAGTTTTTGCGTTTCTATAAACCTCTCTGCCAATGCAATAATCCAAATCAGACCAAATCAAACCGAATTAGAAAAAGCCCAGATCTAATGGATGCCAGCGCTCCCAGGTGGCTTTCCAACCCTCAGAGAGGAGATGGGGAAAGAAACTACTGTTAGCTGGGGGGGGGGGAGAAAAGGGGGGCAGTTTAAATAGCCTGTGGGTGTGGTCTTGAGCATGGGGGGGGGGAGGCGTGGTCACCATTTGGCAGGCTTTCTCAGAGGTGGAGTCTGAGCTGAGCTTGGGATGGAACTTTCCACCTAAACATTGGAGGTGGAGTCTGGACCGAGGAAACTACCAGATGAGGGGGCTCAGGATGGAACTTTCCACCCAAACATTCCAGACTTTTTGGATATATGGATGCCAGGGGCTGAGGTGAAGCCTTAACCCAAACACTCTGTCTCAATCTTTTTTCTCCCCCGAGACAGGCTTTCTCTATGAAACAGGTCTGCCTATCCTGGAACTTACTCTGTAGACCAGGCTGTCCTCGAACTCAGATCTACCTGCCTCTGCCTCCTGAGTGCTGGGAGTAAAGGCGTGTGCCATTACTGCCTGGCTTCAATTTTTTTTAACCAGATTTGAATATGGTCATGCTCATAGCTATGATTTAATACACTATAAAGATGCAAACTAGAATCAGTAAAAGGGAAGCTATGCATGGGATAAAGTCTAAGGAAAGCCAATTGTAAAACGGTGTGGTGGTAAAACCTGATCCTGGTACCTCTGGAAGTGGAGCCAGGAGGGTCATAACTTGTCAGACGCCGGATGCCAGCAAGAGGTGGCTGGGGGGGGGGGAGGGGGAGAGAAAGCAAGAAACCAAACAACTAATAAAAGAAAACAACAAAAAAGGTAATGGTTTAAAGGAAGAAAAAAAAATCAAACACTAACTTCAGAGCTCCCCCACCCCATCCCAATGGAGTCTCAAGGGGCTCATTCCCAGCAACAAGCCTTGAAAACTTGTATGAAGTGTTGCCTTCTGGGAAAGCTCACCTAAGGCCATAATCCAAGGACTTCATCTTTCCTCAGCAAGTACTTTACCAACCAAGCCATCTCCTGAGTGCTCTTAGCAATTTATAATTCTCTTAGGCAAAAAGTATAAACTGTTTTGTTTTTGTTGTTTTGTTTTTCGAGACCCGATTTCTTTGTGTAGCCCCATATTAGCATTAGCTAATACATTAATTAGCTCTGTTGACGAAGCTGGCCTCGAACTGTCCATCTACCTCCCAAGTGCTGTGATTAAAGGTGTTTGCCACCACCAGAATAAACACACTATTTAATGTCATATTTTGTCCTCCACCTCCTGAGAGCTGGGATTACAGGTGTAAATCACAACTTCAAGTTTATGGCTGGCATTTAAAATAAAGGGGACCTAGAGTAATCTTCTGGACGCAAATGTGTAGTGCTGTCAGCTATGCAATGGTTTCAGTGCCCGGGTTCAGACGTCGTTAGGTAGACAGTTCTGCGGTTGTTGATAACCACAGCCGCTTAGCACTGAGGCAAGAAGTTCACAAAACCACGCGTTTCTGTCCCCGTGTGAGTTCGATACCACATTTACAATGAATACCAACCCTTCGAACGAAGCGGTGTGCCTGCCATTGTTCATCTGTGATTAGCACAGATGTTTGCAGACTAGGTGTGCGCTTTCGTGGTTACTCACAGTTAATGTACTCCAGTACCCGGGAGTCTGGGTCATGTTTTCACATTGGAGCTGTCTAAACCGTGATAACGAACCAGTACCCACTGCATTCAATACAGTCCTGTGTATGTGAGAGTTGGGACCGTGCAAATCCAAGTCGTGAATATCTGCAAGGTTTATGTTACTCCCTAAATTCCAGCTATTAAGTTTCTTAATATTTGGGGCTTTGTTTTTCATTTTTATTTTTCAAATGGTCTATGTAGCCCAGGCTAATCTCACGTTACAATTTCAAAACCGGTGAATACCAAATTGTTATTAGTATACAGCGCCTCTTTTTTCTAGCACAAAAGTTTTATTTCATTCTTCAGCCTCTTATAAAGTGTTTATAGGTGCTCTGAGATTCTCGTGGGTGGTTTGCTAACTTGTGCGATTTTATTACTCACTTATCTTTTAAAATCCGAATATTTATTAATAAATTTTGGCCGATTCTGGAATCGGACTCGCGGTCTTTGCACATACTTGGCAAGGGCGAGTAATCGCCCCACTGACCTCTGCTCCAAGCTCAAGCCAAGAAAACGGCAGTATTGTTTCCTGAAAAGTTATGCCCTTTATTTTTTATTTGTTTGTTGTTTTCTGAAAGTTTTTTTTTTTTTAAATGTACAAAGACCCGGCACGCGCCAATCTGTAGGGACAGAAACTGCGCACTCGTGTTCAGCCTACATTTCCGGATCCGATCCTGGCGGTCTGAGCAAGCGCGGAAGGAGCGACAACCCTGGCCGCATGACTCATCCTGCTTTCCCTGGGTCCAAGCAGGGAAAAGGAGAGAAGTCAGATGCGCATGCGCTCTTCGAAGTTTGTAGCGTTCCCGCACTGCAAATCCTGTTTTTGTAAAAGTCACCTAATGGAGTGCGGCCGAGTCATTTCCTCCATGCTTTTGAGGTGCTGGGGACGGAACCCAGGGCCTCACGGAGCTAGGCGAGCACTCCCGCCAGCTTTTTT